>OZ010586.1:22861612-22974112 GCA_963932145.1 Acanthosepion lycidas | reverse complement strand
GGTTAGAACTTCATGGAGATTCTGAGGTATTATGGTGGATTTAGTAAAAATAGTCATTAAAAATGTAATGTTTTGATGTAAGGAATACTGTGGTATGTTTGGGTTAGTGATTGTGGCCGGCTAAGTTTAATAATAAAAAAGAAGGGCCGTCCTTTCGCCATTTCCCCATTTGGCCACATTTTCGTATTTATTGCAAAATAAATATCGCACTTCACTATGGTACCTAAACTTTATGAATTAAAGCGCAGTACGAGACTGGAGTCAAAATCTCATCAATTTACAGTTGAGTTGGCTAGATGTAGCCGTAAGTTCTATGCTAACAGCTTCTTCTCTCGCACTTCTCGTTTGTGGAACTTCTTTCTGGCTCCATGGTTACCAGCCAACTTAAATGCCATGTCAAGCGCTATCCACTGTCCTCCTGATTAGTTTTTCTCTTTCCGCCCATTATTAAAATTTCTGTCCCTAATTCTTCCACACCCTGTAAACCCTTGTACCTTAGTGGCTTTACAGCCTTTCATGGGGTGATATCGATTAATACACACACACACACACACATATATATATATATATATATATATATAAAGGCTCAAACACTAATATTCCATGGTTATAATTTATTACATTGGAATCGTAATCACGATCCAATTCATCAGACCTACAATTGGATTGTGATTACGATTCCAATGTAATAAATTATAACGATGGAGTATTAATATTTAAGCCTTTTATATTATATTCTTATTATGTCCTGGACATTGTTCTACCTGGATTCTATCCTCTTGGGAATATATATATAATGGTTTGAGGCATCGAATAAATATTCACAATCTATTTTAGAAACCTTTTATTTAATGCAATAGGGTTACAAGCACAAAGCTTTGGAAAGAACAAATTTATCCGTACGTCAAAAATTATTTTAAATATTTATGAAATTCATAAGATATGTATTTTTTATATTATGTCATGACAAGGTAGTCTATCAAGTTATATGTCAGTTGTAAATTTTTAAAAGAACTTAATTTTACCGTAAGGAACATGCGCAGTGTCTACTTCAAGCCGTGCGTCAATAATAATGACATGGCGAAACAGAAAAAAGCTGTCAGGATTGTGAACGCTTGCAATTCAGGAATTAGTTTTAGAGCAATAGCTAAACAGTTTTCAGCACTCAAGTTGACTGAACAGAATACCATGGCAAGTTGTCGTGAGACAGAAATCTTTGCAATTCTCTCTAGCAGGGACCGTAAGCATAAATTCTTTGAAATTACTAAGATGTCTATGCCTACTATAAGAACGCTATAGTTGGTGTTGAAGATATTGGGTGTTACTTAAATATATGATCTTCGGGACTCTTCCTGGGATTTTATCAAGGATCTCAAGGTAAACATCAGGGACAGTGGACCATATGTGGCAGTAATGTTTTAAGCATGAAGGAATGGTAAGACTTATAGATAAGTAAGATAGTTTCTAGAGAAAAAGATTGTCTTCCACGATACAGTGAACTGACTTTCTTAGCAGCTGACCTAGCAATGGATTCAATATAGTCTTTCCAACTGAAGGACATTAGCCCAAGAAGGTGCATCGTGTCGCTTTTCTGGGGGTTAGCATCAGCCATGCTGATTGAAGGCAGCACAGAGTCTCTCAGATGATTAATGGGGAGAAGTTTTGTTTTGGAGGATGGATGTTGGATTTAACGGCATGTCAACTCCTATTTGGGTCATTTTATGCCGAAGCCTTATTTATTTATGAATTTAAGATGGTTATATTGTATAAAAGGTTGAAAGACTGTTGGGTTTCATAATCTACTGTATTTTTTGGGATTGCTTTTTCTTGTGATTGTTTCTGTTTGTATATTTTCATATCTACATCCATACATGCATATATATGTCTATAGACACATATACACATACATATACACTATTTGAAAGGGTTATATTTTATTGAGGATCTTGATTTCTTTGAGAAAGTTGTAAATTTTATCTGTGTCTGTATTTTTGAAAATTTCTTTTAAACCTTTTCCATTGAGATATTTTTGTCTTATTTTAATTATGATTTTGCATTCCAATAGGATATGTTTTATTGTGATTAGGCTTCCACATCTGCATTTTGGTGGATTTGTCTTTTTTAATATATAAGAATGGGTTAAGTATGTGTGTCCTATATGTATTCTGGTTATGACGACTTGTTTTTTCCGAGTATTTCCAAGATTATTTCCCCATTTTCCTATTTTAGGTTTAATTTGAAATAGTTTATTTCCGGTTTGGTTTTTCCATGAATTTTGCCATTTGTTTCTTATATATTTGTTTATTTTAGGTTTTAAGACTGTATATGGAATTTGAAGATTTTCATCTATTGTCATTTTTAAAGATGATTTAGCAGCAGTATCTGCCTTATCTCGTCCTTGGATGCCAACATGGCTAGGAATCCAGCAGAAGATGATATTTTTGCTTTTTTTCCATTGAATGTAGTTTATATAGGAGACTTTGTGTTGATGGATTTTTCAGTTTTTTCCCTTTTAGGGATGTTAATACAGAAAATGAATCTGATAAAATAATATAGTTTTCTCCTTTGTTTTTTTGATATGAATTTTACTGCTAGTTTTATTGCGTAAGCTTCTGCTCTGAAAATTGACGCTTCATTTGGCAAGCGTTTTTTTGATAATTGTTTTTTTTTTGTTATTGCTGCACTGCCTGTTTTTTCTTCGTCTTTTAAGCCGTCCGTGTAAATACTTTCATAGTTTTGATATTTTTCTTTTATTTTTGAGAATTTTTCAATGTATGTTGTGGGGTGTGTTTTTGATTTTGATAATTTGTTTAAACTTAATATTATGTTTGGATTTTTGATTATCCATGGTGGTATGTTTGATTGGTTGGTTTTAAGTATTTGATTAGACTGTATATTATTTTCTTGGATGATTCCTTCCATTCGGAGTCCTAATGTTTTGATTTTATTTGTGTTAAGATTAAATTTCTTTTTGTGATTTGGTGTAAGTACACAGTCGTGTGTGGGGTTAGAAGGTCAGGAAGAGAGTTTTAGATAGTATTGAGTTGCTAGTTTTTCCTTTCTTAGTTGTAATGGGAGTTCATTTGCCTCTACGTGTAGACTCTCTATAGGTGAGGTGGGATAGGCTCCTAGAGCTATCCGAAGGCCTTCATGGTGTATTGTGTTTATTGTTTTTAGATAGGATTTTCTAGTTGATTGGTAGACCATGCTGCCATAGTCCAATTTGGAGCGGATCAACGTTCTATAAAGTTTAAGAAGGGTTTCTTTGCTAGCTCCCGATTCTGTGTGGGCTACTGTTCGCAGTAGTTGGAGAGCTTTAGAACATTTTGTTTTTAGGTAATTGATATGTGGTCTAAAGGTCAGTTTGCTGTCAAAGATCATTCCTAGAAATTTGTATTGCTGAACTACTGGTATTTCTTCATTTTCTAGTTTTAGAGTTGGATTATTATGTAATTTTTTCAGTTGGCAGAAGTGTACAGATTTTGTTTTTGTTTTTGATATTTTAAAACCGTTTTCAAGTGTCCATTTGTTTATTTGATTTAAGCATTGTTGAAGTTGTCTTTCTGCTGTGTTGAGGTTTCTCGATCTATAATATATTGTAAAATCATCAACGTAAAGGCTACAGTGTATTCCTGGTTTGATGTTTTTTATTATGTAATTTATTTTTATTTTGAAAAGTGCAAGGGAGAGTACACTTCCATGTGGTACTCCCTCTTCTTGCTTTTGATAATCAGATAGTGTAGCATCTATTTGTACTTGGAAGAGTCTATCTGTTAAAAATCCTTTTACAAAGTTTGGTAGTCGACCTCTTAGTCCTAGTTTATGCAGATCTTTCATTATACCATGTTTCCAGGTTTGATCAAATGCTTTTTCTATATCAAAGAATATGGCTATTAGATGTTGTTTGTTTAAATTGGCTTCTCTTATGGCTGTTTCTAGTCTTATATGATCTATTGTACTTCTTCCTTTATTATATCCACATTGATATTTTGATATGTGTTTTCCTTCTAGAAACCAACTCAATCTGGCAATGACCATTCGCTCCATTGTCTTACATAGACAGCTTGCTATTGGTCGGTAACTTTGTGGATTGTTTCCCTCTTTTCCTTCTTTGAGTATGGGAATAATTATCGATTCTTTCCATATTTTGGGAAATTTCCTAGTTGTCCAAATATTGTTGAAAATATTCAAAAGGTATTTCAGCGATTCTTGTGGTAGTTGTTTAATAAATTCATAGTGGATTTGGTCTGGGCCTACTGCTGTATTGTGGGATTTTTTATGGCTTCTATTAGTTCTGCTTTGGTGAATAGGTTGTTGTAGGCTTCTGTATTTTTAGATGAGAAATTTAGTTGGTTATTTATATCTTTTTGTTTATACTTTTGTAGGTTTTGATTTTTATTCATTTTAGAGTTTTCTGCAAATGTCTCTGCTAGTAACTTTGCTATCTTTTTTTTGCTGGTTGCTTTAGTGTTGTTCTTTTTAAGATGTATTATTGGGGATATTTGATTTTTTTCAGCTATTTTTCTCATCATTTCCCATATTGTTTTGGTTTTGGAATGTGTATTTAGGCGGTTTACATATTTTTTCCAAGATTCCCTTTTGGCTTCTTTAACAGTTTTCCGTGCTACTGCTTTGAGTTTTTTCATTTCAATCAAATTTTGGGTTGTGGGTTCCTTTTTGAATTTTCACAGTGCTATTTCCCGGTTTCTGACTGCTTTTTGGCAGTTTTTGTCAAACCAGGGTTTAGTTTTTTTATAATTATTTTGCTTTTTTGGTATATTTTCTGAGGCAATGGTTATTAGTGTTTTGGTAAAGTATTCTATCGAGTTGTCTGTGTCTTTTGACTGTATCAGTAATTGTTTACATTTGTTTTTGAAACCCTCCCAGTTGGCTCTTTTCAGTTTCCATCTGATGGGGCCTATCTTTTCTTCCTTGGCAGGCTTTTGATTTTCTAGAATGATCGGGTAATAATCACTGCCACATGTGTCGTTATGTGTTTTCCATGTATAGTCCATACAAATTTCTGGATCACATATACTTAAGTCTATTGATGATTCTGATCCACTGGAGGGATTAAGGTAGGTCGAGGATTTATGATTTAATAGACATAAGTTATGGGTGTTAATTATTTCTTCTAATATTTTACCTTTAGTATCTAGCTTTTTGCTATTCCAGATAGGATTATGACTGTTAAAGTCTCCTAGTAAGATTCTGGGTTTAGGAAGTTGTTCCATTAAGTTGTTTATTTCTGTTGTATTTATTGGTTCCTGTGGGGGTATATAAATGGAAAGAATTGTGATGGTTTTATCTAGTGTCACTTGTGTTGTTATTGCTTGTAATTAAGTTTTAATGTGTACTTTACTTTGCGGTATGTCATTTCTAATCAATATTGACACTCCTCCATTAGCTCTATGTCCTGTATTGTGGTTATAATGGTATTGTTTATAATTTTTAAGTTGGCATTTTCTTGTAAAAAAGTTTCCTGTAAGCAGATGACGGCTGGATACAGTAGTGACATAAGTATGAATAGGTCATTGTAATTAGATTTTATTCCACGACAGTTCCATTGCAGGATCTTATGTGCCATAGTTATATTTTCATTTTTTTTGGGGGGGGGGGTGAAGTTACCTTCTAGGTTTATATCATTTGTCTTCAGTTTTTTTTCCATCTCTTGAGTTTTTAGAAGCTTTGTCTTCAACTACTTGTGGTGTCCGGTCAGATTTTGGGTTTTGTTTTGGATTTTGTTTATCTTCTTTCTCTTCTATTTCCATATATTCCATAGGTTCAAATTTATTTTCATTTGATATATTGATTCTTGATTTTGAGTTTGATCTTGACCGAGTGTTTTGTTTGTTCTGTTGTCACTTTTTTGTCTTTTTGTTTATTTTTCGTTTTCTTGGTTTGGGTTTGGGTAGAAGAGGGTTCGTTGGAGTTTTGTTCTATGTTTTCTTTCCAGAGTTTTTGCCTTCTTCTGGGTTAATTCCATTTGATTTGGGTTGTTGAGTTTTATTTTTATTTTGATCCGATTTAAGTTCAATTAAAAAGGTTTTTAATTCTTCAAGGAAAGCTTTTAATTCCTTACATAAATTTGTTATTTCAGTTGTATCTTTTATTTTATCTTCATTGTTTATTTATTTGCTTTTTGTACCATGGAGGCGTAGGTGTTTTCTTTTATGTTATTTTTAACTTCTTTTCGTGCTTCTGAGAAAGACATATTTTTTTTGTATTTTATTATGATTATTTCTTTTTTCTGTTTGTAGATAATACATTGTTTTGAGAGGGCAGAGTGGTTTCCCAAACAGTTTGAGCATAGGCTCTCATTTGGACAGTTCTCTTCTTTATGTTCTGGTTCTTTCTCACTACATTTTCCACATATTTTTTTGTTTCGACAGGAATCTCTGTGATGTCCAAATTTGTGGCATCTATAGCATTGAAGAGGGTTTGGTATGTATTGTTCTACTTTTATAATTTCATATCCAATTTTAATTGTTGTCGGAATTTGTGGGGAGTTGAAGGTTAGAATGTAGGTATTAGTTTGTATCTCTGCTTCATTTTTCTTTATTGTGATTCTTTTGACATTTGTAACACCTTGAGTTTGGAGTTCTATTTTTATCTCCTCTAGAGTGCACAGGGAGAGCTCCTTGTTTTTTTACTACTCCCTTTGAGAAATTTAGGGTTTGGTGTGGGTAGGCTTTTATTTCTATTTCTTGTAGTTTTTTTTGTCTTATTAGTGAATCTGCATATATTTTTTTTTTCCACTTCCACTAGTAATGTCCCATTTTGTAGTTTTTTTTACATTTTTTGGTATGACTATATTTGATATAGCTTTTTGGATTTTAAATGGAGATATTTCTGTTAGTGCTTTGTTGCTTATTGCTTCAAGAACAATAAATCGTGGAAAGTTTTCACTATCATTTTCTGTTTCTGAGTCATTATCCACATGTGGTCTCTTGGAAGATTTTTTTTTCCATTGATTGTTTTTATTTTTGTTCATCATCCACGCTCCCTACCCACCGCGGAGTCCAGTATTGGGACATGACAAGGGGGAAACCCATTCGCCTTGCCATGTCGGGGCTACGTGAATGGTATACTCTCTTTGGGAGGAGTCTTTGAGCACGCGTATTCCTTTGTTTCCGTTATCCAAGTTTTACGGCTGTGAAGGTTTAGCAGGTGTGTCAGATCCTTTTTTTCTCCCAAATTGATTGACCCTCAGCCATCGCCTTCCATCACATATTTAGAGTTAAGTGTTAGTTTTGGTTGGGAAGAGGAGAGTCAGTTATAGGTTTGGGGTGGATTATATATGATGGGGCTTGACATGACCAGCCGATTGATCGGATCGGGCCCCTCCGACCGCCCGTCTAGCCCATGTAAGGGCCAAAGTGGTGTGTTACAGGATTGTAACTGCTTTACACCTGGGTTACAACCTGCTCAACCACCAGTATCCCGTCCCCAGACATTACGGGTCGCCACCCACGGCCAACAGGTGGCCCCATTGAGGGACTTTTACCCTCTGCAGGGGGGGCAGTCGGTGTATTCTGATGCCCCACCAACCGGGCTGTGTTTTGAAGGTCTTACAATTAACAAGTCGTCTTTTACCACAGTTAATGTTTTTTTCGACAACGGCTGCGATTTTGACCTCGTCGGACTACTCAGCCTTACTATCGAGGTAGGAGTAAATGGTTGTCATAGACATCAATTTAAGGACTGATGTCACCGGAAAGGTCATTAATAAAAATTAAAAACAGTAGGACCCAGGATGGAGCCCTGGTGGACATCCACATGATACAAAATGATCTAGAGGAGTGGCCGTTCAGGACAACTTTTATTTCGCGATTTGATAGGAAAGACTGGATCAGTTCAAAAAAGTGTCCAGAGAAACCGTATCTTTTCAGCTTGTGGAAAAGACCTGAATGCCAGACCCTGTGAAAAGCTCTCGAGATGTCCGATGCTACAGTCTGGGTTTCACCGTTTTTATCTAGAGCATGGTAAACTCTTTCTGCAATTATCATCAGTACAACAGCAGTTGACTCTTGGAGAAACGAAAGCATATTGTTTGTCTGAGAAAAGGTTTTGCGATGAGAGAGTATGAACCAATTCAGCATTAATTAGGGCATTTAGGAATTTCCCAAAGGCTAATAGGCCAATAGTTGGAAAGGTCGGACGGTTCATCAGAGTTCTTGAAAACGGAAACAGATGTTGACTTCCAGCAGGTAGGAGGCAACTAGAGAATAGGAGCCGGTCCAGGAGAACACTTCTTCATGACTATTACAGGGATGCCATCTCTTCCACATGCTTTGTGAGGATCTAGGTTAGAGATGATAGCAGAAACAATCGAAGGGGTTTATATACGTGTCACTCATAAGAGAATCAGTTCTAAGTGGGAAGTTAGGCAGGGATGAGTCAAGAGTGGAGTTTGAAGAGAATTTACGGGCAAAACATTCAGCTTTATCAGCAGCGGATGATTATATATATATATATATATATATATATATATGTGTGTGTGTGTGTGTGTGTGTGTAAAATTTAAGATAGAATATATCTATAAAAGGACAATATTGAATAAAGACAAATGAAAACATATTAGCCGATGATTTTTGTCCTCTGATGGAATTTATCAAGGCAAATATAAGTATTTCATTTTGCAACAACTATTTATAAAAATAATTCAGCAACAACATTTTTTTTAATAAATACTTGTTGCAAAATAATGTCCTTACATTTGCCTTGATAAAGTACATTAGAGTACGTGTTTCGGCTAAGATAAGTTCACCTTTTATCCATATATATATATATATATATATATATATATATATATATCGTAATTCAATATGCATAATACGCCTTTTTTTCTAACAAATAAGCAAAATTAGCAATGCCTATTATGTGCAGCTACAAAAAATCTAAAAAACTGCCGTTTCATAGGTCGATTTCAGTTGCGTAATGACTACTCATCTCAAACATACGACAATTTGGCACTGACATTCGGCGATTGCGACCCCATAAGGACATCAAATATAATCATATGTACTTAACAATACTTAAAAATGTAAAATAAAATAAGGATTATCATAAAACCAAATTATAATAATATTATTCTATGTTCAAAACCATTTTTTATGAAAAATTACATACAGATCCTATAGTTTGCACATTTTATCGAACAAAAACAGGTTAATGAGTCTGCGCAGAAGGCACAATATAGTCATTTCCGTTTTCTTTTGGAATCGTGATGATTGGAAATTGATAAATATTTTCAATTACGGCTTGAATAAGAATAGGAAACGCTGGCTGTAATGAAACTGGAGAGGTACAATTTATAGGGCTTGATTACCAAACAAGAGGGGCGTATTATGCGTGAGTAGAAGCATCTTAGCCACACTTTCCGCACAATTTTAGGGGTAGTATTATAGATGAAGGCTTATTATACATGGGAAATTTATATATAAGTGAACATTGAAGTCAACACTTAGAGACGACAGGCTGTTTCATGCTAGACGCAATCGTCAGGCCACGTGTGTTTTTTTTCTCGGCTATTTATATTTACGGTTAGTGGTGCATTGTGGGTAGTTTATTTTGGCGGTTATTTTGCCGGAAGTCGTTTATTTGTTTATTTATTTATTTCGGTTAATTTATTTTGCTTGTTTTTATTCATTTTTATTTTTTATTTCTTTTTTATTTATTTTAATAGGTGTTATAATATTAATGTTCACTTTTATATTTACACACGCTCTATCTCTGATATTGAGCACTTTATCCCATAAATAGCATACCTTAAGACTATATATATATATATATATATATATATATATATATATATATATATATATATTTAGGCAGCTAATGATCTTTAAGGCAAATATTATTAAAGACAACAGATATTTTATGTCGATTAATTTTAATGATTGACTTTTCCAAATTACGAATAATCCTTCTCATAAAATGAGGAAATTTCTTTCGGAAGAAAAGTACAAGAAATAAACTCCAAGTTTTCGACTTTATTAAGATATAATTAAGGTAGGGAAAGACAGTTGGGGAGTTTCGTAGAACTCGTGAGTTTCGTGACGTAGTCAAAGAGTGTTGTGACGTAAGGAAAGTGTGACGTGTGTGTTTATATATACATTTGAGGGTGCGGGCTCTTAAAAATGTAAATAGAAACGATTATAACTTAAGAGCCCGCATCTTCAAATGTACAGTGTAACCCGGATATAAGAGACCCTGATATAAGAGAAACACGGATATAAGAGAGATTTTCTCTGGTCCCAAATTAGTAGCCTGTGTTAATGTATATAAAATAGACCAAACCCGGATATAAGATAAACCCGGATATAAGAGACTTCTTCTCCGGTCCCGACAACTCTCTTATATCCGGGTTACACTGTATATAAAAACACACGTTACACCTTGCTTGCTTTTGCAGACAGTATAATTATAAAAGATGGTGGTGTGTCCAACAACAGGCTGTTTCGGACCCAGCCTTACATTTGTTTGACGATGGGATGTCATCATCGACGGCAAGGAGTTACCGTTTTTAAATATAATGAGTCAACTGTAATTTTTGGTAGGAGCTGCGATCACAATTGCAACAAGAAATTATTATTTACTAAAATATAGCAATTCAACATTCTGTTAGCTGTTCGTTTAAGAGTGTGTGTGTGTGTATGGGGGGGTGGAGAGTGTTTACATCGATAAGAAAAAAGTCTTGATAATTTTCCTGACGGAGGTTTTATCGTAATTTTCCTCAGCCGCCTGCGAGTATATTTTGAAAACCAAGCACAAATCAAATTTGAATGAATTAGGTTACGTTATTGCGGATGTAAACAATTTGAATGAGAGTCCCTTTCCGGTTTCATTTCCCTCAAAAAGATAAATATTCATATTTAGCTTTTGGTGCGAAATGAAGAAGAGTTTCGCCTGTTAGGAAAACGAACTCAGTCCTGGGCATGACGATAAACTACATCCGGCAGCAAGACCTCTGATCGGAAGATTGGAGGTTTTGAGGAGTGTGGAGACACCTCTTAATTGTTGTTACTCCCGGGTCCACCCTGACCCGAAGCCGTAGCAGCTATTAGGGGTCTAAGCTATGGGTAAATAGTGAACCCTCAAATAAAAATTAAACACTATGAAACTATAAAAAATAGATTTTTTGATGGGGGTACAGTTTGTTAACAGGGAAGCCATACTTCTATGTATTTAGTATTTCTTGATAAAATACAAATAAGCTGCAATGTTATTAGTTTTGCTCATTTCTTTAAGCAAATATTGATATGATAGGATAGGATAGGATATCGGCGGGTTTGACTTCTTGCTTTTTTTTAAATATTAATTTCTAAAACAATTTCACTTACCTGGCAAGTCATCGTCACCGCGGGGCGTTTCTGGGCACACTTCATCGGAAGTATCCAAAAATTCTGAAAAATAAATAAATAAATAAATAAGGTGTTACCTATAAAAATAATTTTATACCTACGAGAATTGAAGCATGTTTACGATCAACAAAATGGTACAAACAAGTGCATTAACAAGATCTGCGGTAGTTCCTCTACTACTAATAAGTTTTCACCGAACACTGATAATTGCTATAAAACAAAAAACATTAACCTAAAACTCGGGTCATGTTCTAAAGTTTACTCCAACTTCTAAAGTCTCCGCCTAAACTTTGAAATTTTTTTTTTTTTTTTTTTTTTTTGGTAGATATTAGGTTGGTGCAAAAATAATGACGCAATAATGTCGTTTTTTGACATTTTTTAACGTCAAAAAACGACATTATTACGTCATTATTTTCGCACCAACCTAATATATTCGCCTATTGTCCGGTTCACACTCCTCTCCGGTCTTTTAAGCAGGAGTAGAGATTTATTCCTTGTTTTTTGTTTAGGACTGAGTTTCCGGTTCTTTCTAGAGTCTTTTAATTCTCTTTCATTCCTAGTAACTCCTTGTGTCTTAGTAGCATTATCACTTGGTTGGTGGTAAATTAATTAAAAAAAAAAGTTCCTGTTTACAAGAGATTCCAGATATGTCACTGCATGGAACCGCTCATCTATTCAATAGAGTTTTTATTAACGTAAAGAAAACAGAATATTGTAGACGTTAAGTATCACTTAATATCAGAATTTGTGTAGATTGCATTGAACAGAAATCTAAAGAAAAAAAATGATATATTGCTACTACTGTTACTAGAACATCAGGAAGAATATACAAAGGTGAATGTTGCTAATTGTAGTTATAGACAATACGGGAAATAAAAGAAAACGCAACATGCTTACTGAAGCAAAATGAATGACAAATAGTGGAGTAAATGAAAAATTCGATCTGACAGCAAAAACAGGAAATTAGTCAACGCAAGAAGTGATGAGAAACACTAGCAAAAAAAAAGGAAAAACAAAAATATGCCTCCATGAGACGCGTAGTTGCTGAAATGTTTTCGGCTTGACTAAAAAGAAATGTAAAATATAATGCTTGGTTAGATCATGGGAAATTAGTAAGAAGTTTCCAGCATCCTCTGATATTTCAGAATAAATAATCGTAATAGTATTAGTAGTTGTAATAATAATAATAATAATAAAAGCAAATCGACCAGACATTATTATGGCTGCGACCGCCATATTTCAGGGCAGATCTAGTTATTTTCTAAGCGTAGCTTAGATGTGGCTCAAGGCCGAAAGTATGGGGCACCCAGTGAAGATCGAAATCACTACTCAGGCGTAATTGTTCTAGCGTGACAAGCTTGCTAACCATTACACTGCCTCGAGGTGCACAAAGGGCAGATCTTCTATCATCACAATGTGGGATACTTGATAAAAAAAGTGATAAAAACATCAACAAAAGCAAAAAGAAACTAAATGAAATCGGCTAGACTATACAGCCAAACAAATTAAAAATAAATAAATAAATAAATAAATAAATAAATAAATGAATAAATAAATAAAAGTTTAAAAATTTCAGCGCCCTCTCTTTTTCGCGTGCACGTGTGGTCGCATCAAAGTAAACACCACTTTAGTCCAGTGCAGTCCAAATAAATGACATGCGTCACACAAATAAATTTTTCCACGTTAGGGAAATCTATGACAAATAAAAGAAAAGAAAAAGGCTGCACACTGAACGTACCAAATGACAAAAACATGCCTGCGAAGGATTTTGAAAAACTAAGCAAATACAAGGAAGATAGTTATAAATATGGCACTTAAAATCTAAAACGGTTTATGTTGTGGTTGGAGCTTTGGGTCTGATAAAGAAAGGAACTCAACAACAAATCAACAAAATCCCAGGAAACAAAAAAAAAAAAAAAAAAATAACAAAAAAAAACAACAACAAAATAACAAAAAAAAAACAAAAACAAAAAAAAAACAAAAACATTTCTAACAAGAACAGGTCATATCCCGCGGAAAGCTTTGTCCATTTATTTATTTTTTTAATAGCTATCTATTGTTTAAGTGGAAACAACAAAAAACTTTCCCGACGTTATGACCCGGCATGTGATTAGAAAATAAATTCAGGTAAAAAATAAACTCTTTATAATAATAATAATAATAATAATAATTATTATTATTATCATTATTATTATTAATATTATTATTATTCTTTTGTTATTATTGTCTTTATTATTAATACCTTATTCGTCTTTTTATTGTTATTATTAACAGGTCGATTTTTCAGGAAGGTGACTTCCTGATGTTATCGGGCTGGATCGAGGTTGATCCCAGCTTGCGGCACCTTTGGAAAGTGCCTGAAAACCATACCACAGGTTGACCTAAGCCTTGTGAGTGAAACTGGGTAGACGGAACTCCTGTGGACCTTCGATAGCTGTACAAATGTGCTGGCCTTGTTCAAATTGTTGATCACCCTAGATAACATTCTCTCTCCCAGAAACTGTAACTTTATTATTAATATTGTTGTTATTGCTATTAATATTGCTATTACTATTGTTGCTATTATTATTAGTGGTATTATTGTTGTTGTTGTTATTGCTATTAATATTGCCATTACTATTGTTGCTATTATTATTAGTGGTATTATTATAGTTGTTATTGCTATTAATATTGATATTGTTGCTATTATTATTGTTGTTATTGCTATTAATATTGCTATTAGTATTGTTGCTATTATTCTAATCAATATTATTATTATTGATGTTGTTGTTATTGCTATTAATATTGCTATTATTTATAGCGGTATTGTTATTGTTGTTATTATTATTGTTGCTTTTTCTTGCGAAATGTCTGGTGGCAATCCCTAGAGAATGGTTTTAAAAAACCCTCAAATCTCTAGCATCTATCTTAGAATCCTCTCAGATCCCATAAATATCGGTGGTTGGAACAGTCTCATCGAATTTCAAGTTCATCCAGTTTTGATTCTTTACGCTTTCTTAGTAGAGTTCCAAATACCAAATTCCCCTCCGCCTCACTTTTCGCATTCTTTTAATCTATTTGACCACAATGCCTATGATCTTGCAATTTCATTTTTACCTTGCTTACGATCTTCTCGATTATATAGAGTAGTCGGTCTGAATCTCAAAGTTCCAGAGGACCATTTCAGTTTTCTGCGGTAATTTTTGGTTTTTACACGGTCGACCACAAGTCACTTATACAATTCCAATCGCTACGTCTACAGAAAATGTTCAGACGAGCTCTGTTCTTTAGCATCACCAATTCGGACCGTTGTAGCGAACATCCGCCTTGATACATCCACAGCGTTGGATCTGTCTCATTATTTTTGTCAAAATTGTTGTTAGTCTTGTTAAGGTGAGCAACTAATGTATTAAATGTATTGTTTTTTAAAATGTCCCTTTTGTGTTCATACAACCTTTTATTTAGATTAATTGAGGTTCCTCTAATGTATTTTTGTGACAATTATTACGGATGATAGAATAAATTGCTCCTTCGAGTTTTAGCTTATTGTTTTGTTTAGTATTGAAGGAGTCTTTTATTGTTTTACATACAGTAGTAACAGATTTGATGCTGAGTTTAGATAAGTTCTTTTCAATTGTAGTTGTGATAGAGTTAGTTGGTAGGACAATATATATGTAATTCATTGGCTTTGTCAGGAGGGACTGTTTTTCTATTTCGGAATATTTAATGAGCCTTTTGTTTCACATATATAAAGGACGAAAACCGCCACAAGATAACTTTTTATACTTTATCATACATTTTTTCCCCCAAAAAATGTTCTCGATATACACAAATTTATATATAGGTTTCTCATTCACTTACGTGCAAATACCCTTGGGTAAGATCTGAATCCAATTCTTCTCCCCACAGTTGGAATATCAGGACAGACTGGGTCCTATAGCCTAGGTTGGAAACCAGTCTACCGCAGAAAGAAACTATCATCTATTGCGGGAAAAATCGCTTGCCTAGTGAGTCATGAATCGAAATAGACGTAATCGCCCAAACGTGCATCGCGTATGGCACTTAACCGACTGAAAGGCAATAATTCTCCCGTCTATAAAGAAATAATAGATAAGGTGAGGCGCTTTAATTCTTGCAGACAGTCCCACTTAGTTCTCGGGTTGGTACACTAGAATCGTAATAGTGACATTTCGCGCGGTTACAGTCCTTTCTATTATAGAGTAGGACAGAAGGTACTGTCTTGTATAGGGAACTGTCCTAGAGGGTACACCGGCACCAGAGCCAGACGAGACGTCTGCCCTTACCACATGGACCAGTCGGCAAATATAAATGGAAGTCATTTGGTTCGGTGGTGTCCTGTCTTACTCAAACATTGCACATCCATCTTTCACATGGAGTCTGCAGCAATGTACTAACTGTTATGTTCCGAAAATCCTCGTCGGAACTGATATATTCCGTGCTAAGGGAATAAACACATAACACCAGGTGGATACTAGAAGAAACGTTTATTGTACACAAATACAATATGAAAGACGGTACAGTTATACACACTGGTCAATCTAGTAGAGAGTGCCACTAATTGGAAGGTTGGGCGTGCTTGCGTCGTCTCTCTCTCACTCTCCTTTCTTCGTAGACAGTTGACTTTACAGGTACTTAATACCTATAGTGTAATCATTCATGTGGGTGCAGCGTTATTCCATTACATCACTAACTTAACAGGCTCAATCTGTTGAGTTATGAAGGTCCGATAACTCATCCTAAGCGAAGAATTTTAACATCTGTGTCTATCCTAGAAATGGGCGTGCATTTTTTGTGGAATGATTCTTTTTGGTTGAGTCGAAGAGTTTTCCTTTCCACGAATTCAAGTTAAGTGTAAAGATATATCGTATTTTTCGTTATTATAAGTGATTGCAATAAACGAGACCTAATATGTATCGAAAGTATTTTCATTTTTCACAAAACCGTACTCCAAAGCTGATTTTATGTACACATATCAAGACTTTCTAGGATTCCATTATGACTTATTTATTTAGTTGGGTGTATCAAAAGTATTTTCACTTTTTGGATGCCGTTACCACAAAGCTTATTTATTGCGATGGGGAATCGTTTGGGAAGAGCGGGGACTGAAGCAAAACTCCAACAATCCGAAATGTTTCGGCTTCAAATAACGCGCAAAGCGCTGATAAACCGTACCCCCCCCCCCCCAAAAAAAAACGACTCAATTATGCACACATCCCATTCAGAAATATCTAAACTGTCAACAGCATTCAACCGCTAAGATCAATGGTTAAAAAGTGGCTTTGAGCGAGTGAAGCCTGAGGGTCTTGGCGAAGATCACACGTCCTCGAACCTTGTGCTACAGAATCAGAAGCGAAGAACACTAATATATAACTGAAACCATATCATTCGAGAACTATCAGCAGCCGCAACAACTAAAATGAATTGCACATGTAACTCTGAGAAAATACTGAAATAACCAAGATGTTGACATTCCGCACTACTTCAAACGAAAGGTTAGGAAGGTAACCTCTATCAATACTGGAAAGAGCGATAACATCTATTGGACTTGAGAGACCTATTTTCCTGAAAAATCATTTTTAAGAGAAAGATTTTATTAAATATCAACTAACAGCAGCACTGGCCGCTCGTTCAGTGAATGCGGAACATTTACTTATAAAGAAATGGTTATTACTACCATTACTATGACATCCCTATGTTTATATTATTAAGTTATATCAAAAATATTTTCATTTTCTTTACATACCTTTACGCCAAAGTTAATTTCCTGTGCATATCTAAAGAATATAAATGATTCTACTATATTATTATTCATATTATTGTTATATGTAGATGTGTATCAAAAGAATCTTCGTTTTTTTACTTTGTAGGTCTGATGATTTGGCTCGTGATTATGATTCAAATGTAATATTAGGTTGGTGCAAAAATAATGACGTTTTCTCACATAGTAACATATGTTAGAAAACGTCATTATTTTTGCACCAACCTATTATAACCATGGAATATTAATGTTTGAGCTTTTTATATTATTTTCTTGCTTGTTTGTACATAGTTATCTACCTGGATTTTATCCTCTTGGAAATATATATATATATATATATATATATATATATATATATGGGTATTTCAATTTCGCAGTCCTCTGGGTAAAAGAGAAACTCAGAGTTTCCACCACGGAATTTGTGATCGAGCGGTGCTGTATCGAGTCTAATTCGTTACTTCTTTGTCACCGACAACCGTTTGTACACTTGGTATGGCGTTTGCCTCGTATCGTAACTGTTCGGGTTTCAATTCTCGGTAGTGGATGCGCACTGCTGATGAGTCCCAAATGTAGGACGAAACGGCCGCCCAGTGCTTTTCTGCTGAGGTTTCTTCTAGACTTGATGAATTACTTATGAATATTTAAAATCCTCCTAATTATGTTGTTTCTCATTTTTTTTTACGCGTGTCACATCCAAGCAAGGCAATAAAGCCACAAAGACGCATGGGGTTACTGAACGTGAAAGAATATGAGAAAGAGAAAAATATTATAAAGAGAACAATAAAAGAACAGGAATTAAGACAGATGACGATTGATAGTGCATTTAAATTTTTAAAGATCAAAATTAGCTGAAAAGCAAGAAGCGGGAAGAAATTTTTACAAACGAGAAGAGCGTGAGAAGAAACTTTTAGCATAGAACTTACGATTACATCTAGTAATTTCAAATGTTAAGACCTAACTGCCAATCTAGTACTGCCTAATAAATTTCTAAATTCGAGGTACCAAATAGGAAATCTAATCAGAATGATTACCATGAAAATACTTAAAGCAAATGGAAGCTACGTTTTGAAAGTGACTGAAGCCAAGATGCCAAGTCAGGACCGAAATAATTGCAGATTCTTTGGATTTTATCAAGAATTTCTAAATACAGCAGCTGGGCCAGACCGGATGTGATAGCCATATTCAGTGCATGGACGGATGGTAGACTTATAAAATTATATGATAGATTCGTGCGAGTAAAATTGCTTAACACGACATAGTGGACGATCTTTCCTAACTGCCGTCTTAGCAATTATTTCAATATAATATTTCGACTTCATGTCAACGGAAAACATAAGCCATGAGTCACTCTCCAGGAGGTTAGCATCAATCATGCGGATGGAAGGGGAAAAATGGTTATTTACGATTAAAAGTGAGCAGTTTTGTTTTGGAGGTGTTAAAAAAAAAAATAAATAAACAAGCCATTTCTTGTCCCAGTTCACAACAGATTATAGGCCATTTTTTCATTAGCTCGCAATTTGACCTTATCGGATCGATAAAAACTTATTAAGACGAATGTAAATGGTTGTGTCAATAGCATAGATACACAGTTGAGATATGTTACGCCATCACAAATACAGGTATCGAGACATTGCCAATCCTGAGATTGATTTGGAACTGGGACTCGAAATCGCTGTTTGTAAAATTTTCGATGGGGAACGAAATGAAAAATATCTGACCATAAAAAAAAACAAACAAAAAAACAAAAAAAAACTGGTGTAAAAACTGATTTAAATATCTTGAGGATGGTTACTTGTCTGAAATAAAGCCTAGAATTTTAAAAAAAATCTTCAGTTGTTGATTACGATGCTTTATAAAAGAAAATAAACGAGAAACCGACCGACAACAGTTGAAAAACTTTCAAGATAGCTTATTGTCTGGGCAAATAACTTAGATTATATCATTGACAAGTTAAGCTTAACGTTTGTTGCGTTTAACCGGGTTTCTTATTTCGCTTTTATATAACAGAGCCTGGCACACGGACTCATTTGCAGTTTATCGGGGTCAATTGACCGACAAAGAATTCTTCATTGATGTTGGAATTAATGAAATTGGATCGTCACGGTGTGACACCTCTCAGGTAACTGGGTTCCTCAGCTAACGAGTACAAAGAGTCAGGATCTATTTTCTCTTCGTGTCCTCACGCTTTCTCATAGTAAAAGGAGTGGATCTGATGTGTAACTCTTTAGTGTTCTCTTCAGTTCTGAAAAATTTAGTATAAAAGAAAAGGAAATTAAGCATAGAATAAATACAGGCACCTCGACGTAGTGTAATGGTTAGGAAGCTAGTCTTGCAAAATAAATTACGACTAAATAGCGAGTTCGATCCTCATTAGGTGCTCCATATTTTCAGCCTTGTGTCACATCTAAGTTACGCTTAGAAAATATCAGTGCGTAAATTCCTCTGTGGAGTGATTTCACATGGTTTATCTCTCATTTGCGTCTGTCTATGGGAAAAGTGCGCTCAGGGGTTTCTCTGTCAAAGGACAAAGGAGCAACTGAGAAAATTATACTGAGAGGTGCCCAGCCTTGGGGAACAGCTGCCCGAGGCCGCGTCCTCCCATTGCACCAGTGGGAGGGATCGGTGCTCGCACCAAGGCTAGCGCAACTGAGGGCAATTTTGGTCCTTGTCACGGGCGTACGCATCTGTGTCACATCTCGTCCAAGTGGGGGGAATCATAGAATAGGTAGCGCCAGAGGCAGTTTCTCCCAATACCGCAAATGCCTACAAAACCAAACTAGAGTAATGTTCTTCAGATCAAGACTTTCACATGAATGTCATGCATGGCGCGAACCCGTTCAGAAGTATCTAAACTGTCAGCTGCATAGAACTGCTTTCTAAGATCAAAGGTTAAACCTTTGAGTCCTGAGTTCCTGAACAATTTTAACTCTGCTGCCTGAGCTCCTGAGTCAAAATTCAATTACTTGCTGCGCAGAGTTATTTTCTCTAACGTTTTGTCACTGATTTCTTCCCTGACGGTCCAGGCTGAGACTCTGCACGTTTCGTCGTAAAAACAGTCTTTTTTGTGCAAAATCCAATGAAAAGGCGCAGACATGTTGGTATAACATTCGACGACATAAGAATATTACGGCTTTTCTGATTGGCTCTTGAAAATAAGACAACCTTTAGCAAAACACGACTCAAGTGTTTACCAACCGGTGGCTGGGTATTACGTCATTTTTCTCTGGCACCGGTAAAGCGATGGTCAGGGCTGAAAGGGTTAAAATGGCTTTAAACGAGTGAAGCCTGGCGATCTTGGCAACGGCCATCCTTCTTCGAACATTGTGAACTGGTGCTACAGAAACACAATGAACTGTATCAAATAACAGGGACCACCGAAGACTACCAACAGCAGAAACAACTAAAATGAATAGCACATTTATTTCGAAGATAAAATAATAGCAAACAAAATACTGACATTCCAAACGACTTCAAATAAAAGGTTAGGAAAGAAACCCCCATCAGTACTGGAAAGAGCGATAACAGCTACTGGAGTTTAGAAACGTATTTCCTCGAGAAATATTTTATAAATTACAATCGACAGGAGTACTGGCTGCTCGGTTAATGAACACGGAATATTTAATCATAAGAAAACAGCTAATATTACCATATGTCCAGTATTATTATTTATTAAGTTGTATCAGAAATATTTTCGTTTTTTTTTTGTTTTTTTTTACATACCTTTACTTTGAGGATTATTTCCTGGGCATATCTAAAGAATACGACTCTACCATATTATTAATATTATTGTTATACATAGATGTGCATTTAAAGAATTTAAGAACGATAACAGCTACTGGACTTGAGAAATGTATTTCATTGAATAATTGTTTTCAGAGAAAGATTTTATAATTTAAACCGATTGTGTTACGAATTTTCTCTTTCAATATATGTTATCAATGATTTTGCTGATCAACGGCCATTTACCTGTCATATTGTCGGAGTTAACTCCTCCTTAATTGTCCAAATTGTTCACTAGGAGACGCTCTCCCTACACTATAAATACTGGGCGATTTCTTGTCTTCTTTCTCATTTCTTCATTTTCAGCGAACACATCTAAAATGTAAGCTCTCGCAGAAGATTGCGTCTTGCCATTTGTGGGAGACGCTATGAATATTATACACCCATACACGTACTTACGAACATTCACCAAAAAACAAACTCTTACACACACAAACACAAATGTTAATGTCTATGTCCATTGTAAATTTTGTGGTTTAATACATATACTTGTTGCATATTATATATATATATATATATATATATATATCGGTCTTGTTTTTTTTCTTTACATTTTCGATTGGACTCAAGTTGAGTCTGCCATATTCTTGTAGAGGACCTTTTAATATTCTATCAGGAGTTACACACGTGTTCCTAATTTAACAACAGGTAAACCCCGAGGTCCGCTACAATATGTTATCAACTATTTTGCTGATTATTATTTCTTCTTTTGTTTATTTATAGTTCAAGTAGATAATCTATAGTAGATATTTCCCTTCATATGTAGAAGTGTTTTGATCAATGAATTTGGTTTGTTGGGTTTATCAACATGAAAGAGTTTTGCTTTTCATTGGCGGAAGATACGTAATCCTGGCTTTTGAATTCCTGATAACCTGAGGTTTCTTTTTCTTTAAATTTCTATCTCTGGAATATCAGTAATCAATTTGAGGTGGTAGCTAGCCCTCGGAGAAAAGATAAACGTTTTTTTTTTCACGTCTTTTCGATATAACAGCCGTAATCTTTTCTACATATGTTTTCTAGTAAGTGTGTGAATTTTCCGGACATCAAGGTCAGGTTTTTTTTAACGACTTCAGACGCATCGTCTTGTCTAAACTCAAGGAACTGGTTAATGGTTCAAAAGAATTTTCAACAACCGACATCTCGATTTGTTTTCCGTACAATTAGCGATGTGTGCACAATTCAATTGAATAGAATATACAGTAGTACAAAATGAGCTCCAAGTTATTTTATGTTACAAATTTTATCTCTCAACAAAATTCAAGAATATGGCAGCGAATACGATTTACTTAAACTTAAAAAAAAAAAAAAAAAAAAAAAATGGAATTTTCTGCTTAGGGACCAATAACCATACAGGCAACGTATCCAAAACAAATACGGGATGTAAAGTTATAATTATTTTAATATTTAAAAACATGGAATGAAAGAAAGAAACGACGATAAACAATAAGAAAAAAAGGAAAGAAAATGTAAGGATTATTATAAGAGAAATGTTCAATGGCCACTCATCTTTCATACAATGTTATCAACACTTTTGTCGATTATTATTTATTCTTTTTTCTTTTAAACATAGTTTATAGTAGACAAATCTTGAGATATTTCCATTCATATGCCGAAATGCTTCGGTCAATCAATGTGGTTTCTTGGGTTTATCAACCTGAAAGCGCTTTACCTTTCATTCACGGAAGATACATAATCCTTTCTTTTCGTCTCTAGAATATCGGGACAATTTTACGTGGTAGTTAGCCCACCGAGAAAGGATAAAAGTTTTTTTTTTTTTTTTAACATCTCGATGCAACAGCTGCAATCTTTCTGATCTGTTAGTGTAGGAATGAACCCCATTGTTGAAAGCTACATATGAAATGAACAATTGTTGAATGATACATATGAAATTGACAATTTAACCAATTCAAAAACGGTCAAAGCCTAATTTTAAAAAAATATAATACAGAATAAAAATAATTTATTAAATTTTAGGGTGGGGATTTATATTAAATATCAATACTTCAAATGATTGATTTAATTCAACTTAATTATTTTTAAATCATTACCAACTACTACACAATTCTTACTTCTTTGACTCAGTCAATACATAGACACTGAACACGTGAGAAATCTCCGTAAAGTTGTCCGCTAAGCGTGCTAATCAGATGTCGTATAATTTGTAATTGTTTCCCGAAGTAGTTATTATTTGATGCATTTTTAAAGTTTAATACTTGCATATCTGGATGTGCGCGTGGTACAGTGGTTATTTGTGTGAAAAGTGGGATTGGCACGGCGTGTTCCAAATTCAAGACGAAGCAGTGGCTTTTACTTTCGACTAATCATCCTAAGAATGATATGAAGCCATTTCATCCTCATATCATATCGAACCTTTGATCTTAGAAAACATTTGTATACAGCTGACAGTTTAGATATTCTTGAACGGGTTTGGCGTCATCCATGAGATCCATATGAAAGTCTCAATCTGAAGAACATGGCGCGAGTTTTCAGGTTAATAGCAGCGCATACTATGTAGGCCCTGTAGTTTTGGTTGAAAACCAGTCTAGCGAAAGACAACTCTGATTTCAAAGCCGGTTGGGTAACGTGTGTAGCAACTCGATTATCGTAAAAGCCGACTTGCCACGAAAACTGAAGCAGCTACGCCTCAAGTGGTGAAGCTGGAGTCATATACCCGACAAGGTTAACAATAACCTGCATATCTATCGATATGAGCGACGTATAACTTTGTACAACACAAGCAGAATATTGTTTTATAGACCATATTCAGGACTTCTCGACTGTTATAGATCTTTCTTTTCAAGCATTTCAACCCAAGCAAGACAATAAAGCCACTAAGACGTAAGGAGTTACTGAGTGTTAGAGCATATGAAAAAGCACTATTAAAGAAAAAAGACAATAAAAGAACAAGAATTAAGTCAGTAGATAACGACTGACATTGAATTTAAATTTTTGAAAATCGAAGTTGATAGGGAAGAAAGAAGCCGGATGAGAGTTACACAAGTGAGAAGTGTGATAGAAGAAACTATTAGCACAGAACTTACGGATAGATGTAGCCATTTCGACTACAAATTGATGAGTGTACAGGCCGATAGACGTAATACACATGATTTAATAAATATAAATGGGGCGTCTATGTCATATGGTTTGTCCACTATAATAACGTTTGGAGTTTTCATTTTATAATATATATATATATATATATATATATATATATATTGGTAGCAATTCCTCTTTTATACAAGTTTCGTTAAAAACGACTGACAAAGTACTGCCGTTTTAAAAGATTCAATCACTTCAATTGTATATAACACAAGAAATACTAAAAAGTATATACCACAATGTCACCAACACAATTTCTGTAGAAACTGTTATTGAGAAAATATTTAATAGAAAGTTTATAAATTTTAGATGATCAAACACATCATATTTTTTTAAATTTCTTCTTAGTCGAAAATTATCAATGTTCAGTTCAAAGATTATACAAAATTTTAGTAGAAGTCCTCATATTCTCAGTGTTGTCATTCAGATGAATTTGCTACATTCTAATATTCTTGTTATCTCTGTAGATAATTGTTAGCAACTTGAAATTTCTCAACCCATAATGTTTCTCACAGAAGTAATTTCAACTGGAATAAAAATAAAAATAAATTCTTTCACGTTATGCCGCAATAAATTCTTTCACGTCACTGACACAATGATAGTGTACAACATTGGCAAAACTGCTCTTTATGATAAAAAAAAGAATCAAAGGAAGGACCAGGAGGAGGCTTTCTCTTCCTCTTTTGTCGAACTCTCTTCCTTTGGGCGTAGAGGAAACCAGACGAGACTTACCGAAGGGCAGAGTCTCATTTGGTGATGTAGACAAATCCGACTACATATATACGGGGTCTACGGGTAATTTTTGCCCGAGCCTACGGGCTTGGAACGTCCCACGTTATAAGTGGTCTTGTGCCACATCTTGTCTTGGAGAGGTTGGTAAATAGAAATGCATCAAAGGAAACGCTTCTCGGACAAGCGTAACCAACAGAGAAGAAGAGTGAAAGGTTTAATAAAAAAGACTCTTAATAAGCCAAAATCTGAAGTTCTTGGCAAGAAACCTCACAAGTGGTTTCTATCGAAGCGCTCAGAAGGCATGGCTATTTCTGGTCCAATGATTATTACCAAAGGTGAATCTATGTATCTGGCTTTAAATATAGATACAGAATGTAAGTTTACAAATGGATAGTAACGGAGTTATAAAAATCATTATGTTATAAGACAACTAAGCATTTCCGTATCTGTCTATATTTCTGAGATGAAGTATTATTTACATTATTTGGACTATTATCCTCTTCTTTGTCGCCATATTTATTACAATATTTTGGTCGTTGTACGCCCCGACCTTCTTCAAGGACACATGTCACAGTGAATAAAGGCGTTTGTTAGATCCAGTGACAGGACTCAAAGTGTGTGACTTCAATACCCGGCCAAGGCAGTGGAGAACTTTCAGAGGGAAATTAGCAGGAGATAACCGACTTCCATTAAACATGGCACGTGGAACTAGAACAGTCTACCCCAGTGAGTGAAATAAAGGATTCAGTTCGACATTCCAACCACCTGAAGAAGGCCGGAGCTTACAACGGCCGAAACATGGTAATAAATATGGCGAGAAAGACGGAGACAATAATCCAAATAATGTAAATAAGCATTTCCGGTGAAAGAAAATCAGTTTTCACTAAAGCAGCTTCAAAGTTTCGTACTGAATTTAAAACCATCTTAGAAGAAAAAGGATTCACTGCTGATTAAGTTTAAAATGGTGACGAAAATCTCACTTCGGTTGGCTTAAAAGAATGGATAAATGAAGACGGTAATAAGTTGCAAAAAAAAAAAAAAAAAAATCAACGGTAGAATTGCTTGAAAAGGATTTGGATTGTCAAGAAATAAAGGAAGAATTAAGTTCTTCCGATGATGGTGAAAATATGAAGATGATAAAAAAAGACTGGGCCTTAGTAGAGAAAACTACTGATGAGGACATTAAATTCTGGAGAAAAAAAATCTTACAGTAGTACAGAATGTACAAGACTATATAATTTGCAGAAAGGCCTTACATTAAAAAAACAAAAAACAAAAAAAAAAAACCCAAAAAACTAGAACACCGAAAAGTTTGCGAAATGAGAAAATAAATAAGACAATTGAAAATAAAACTTATGGAGCATTAAATATTGCAAATTACCTGCCATGAGTCCCATTTGGGGGTCTGTTAAAATTAAACTCACTACATGTTATTCCTTGTATTTACATTGCATTGCTCACATACATTGCATTTTCAGAAATATATTTTACAAAACTTAGCCTTTAAAGTTTTTACTATTAACCGTAAGAAGACACGTTCTGTCGTAATTTTACATTTCAAGAGTAGAAAATAATGACTATTTTAAAAAGTATTTTTTTTAATTTTTTATTTATAATCAATATTATTTCTTGATGTTTTATACACATATATTTGGTGTTCTAGTTTCTATAAAAATGACAATGGTAACTGCTGAAACTAAACATAAGGAATAAATAAACTCCTAAGAAACCCGTCTGGGCCCAAAATGCGCATGAGTTAATATTTACTCTCGCGAGATTAATTGTTCATATATTGCGATCAGTTCTTGTGTTTTGTTAAGTTATCTTACACATGCCACATTATATTCGAACCCGTCCTCATATCTGAAATACTCTGAAGTTCGTATATGACGATTTCTACTAAGAGGTCTCCTTAGAGTGCACAAAATGGCGCACTTTGTTTCCTCGGAAAAGAATTTACTAGAATGACTCGTAAGTAATTTTTATTTTTGGTAACATCATGAAATAACGAATGTATCACTGTCATGCATGGTAGTTGAGGATAAAATTGCAATACACTAACATACGTTAGTCTTTGCATGGCACTGGCAGCGTACACAGTGGGTTATAGGAAAAATATTGTTCCCCTCTATGACAACGCAAAGCCACACAGAAAGAATAACACAAAAAAACAATTTGGAACTCGGTTGGTCTGTTCTACTTTAGCTGGTATATTCACTTGACCGATTTGTCCCTCCTTAGAAGGGGAAAACTTTCTCTAATTAAAACCAGATTAAAAAGTTCGTCGAACACTTTTTCACGTCAACTCTGCGTCATTTTATTTAAAAGTTATCTAAGGGTTCCCTGATGAGTAACAACGGGTCATATATGAATAGTGGGGATACATTGCACAGGGTTTTGCAATGCATTGGAATTCAGGACGAAGAGATAGTCAGTTCTCAGCGATTAATATAATCTTACTGACATAATAAACAACGGGTCATTGCACATAATTGAATAAAATGTGATTTTACTTTTTTAAAAGAATAATGTTGAGAAAAAAAAAAAAAGAAGAATTTATGACTCAAACTAATATTATAAGCGAGGTTGTACGTGTTTTGTTCTTGATGTAAGAAGGGGAAGGTCGTTTAAAAGACGTAAAAAAGAAATTGTAACTCATTGAAAATGAGGATTTATGGTAGGTGTTGCTGACAGAACAAGGCTAATGTATGCATGATGCACATATATTGCTAGGGAACTTACTGTAGAAAATATTGGAAGGAAAAAAAAAAACCAAGAAAGGCAATGTCAGCGGTTAGGAACCAAGGCAAATGTTAGTGACAGAGCAGATTTATATGAATAATGGGGATACATTGCTAATGGTTTTGTAATACATTGAAATTCAGAATGAAGAGATAGTCAGTTGTCAGCAATGAATATAATCTTGCTAACAGAATAAAGCTATTATATATATGTTGCAAATATATAACCATATAATTGCATTTTATATATATATATATATATATAATAGCTTCATTCTTTCCAAAGAACAAGCAGGCAAACGCAAGATTCTCAAGTTGCAATAATCTATAGGGCCTCAAAGCATAGTCTCTTACAAAAAAGGAGGCTAAAATATATTTTTAAGAGCGATGAGGGCGGACATGTTACAAAACAATTCTAAACAAAGACGAAGGAATAACACACACATATATATATATATAAGAAATGTAGTTTTAAGGTGTGCTATATTTATGGGATAAAGTGCTCAATATCACATATCAGAGAGCGCATGTGACGATTGCCTCTAGCATGAAACAGCCTGTCGCCTCTGAGTGTCGACTTTAATGTTAACTTTATATATATATATATATATATATATATATATATATATAGTGGGGGAAAACAAATATTCGTACACATACAAATTTTCAATTTATTGTATTTTCAACTAATAAATAAACATACATTTCATATAATTAACTGTACACAGATGCATAATAAGTAAATATGCATAAAAACAGAAAAAATTGAAATAAATTCAATTTATCACTTTGAATGTGTGTAAAAAGTATTCATACAATGCAAATTTCAAATTTTAAAGCTTTTAAATTGCTTTAAGACTCTATATAATGTTATCAGTAGTTATTTTTAAACTAAAAAATAAAAACAGAACATTCTGTAATTGATATTCGTGCAGGATGTTTTCATCATGGCAAGAGAAAATCAGAGAAAATACAAAGGATCTGCTGTCCCTATAACATCAGGACAACCTTCAAAAGCTGGACGGCATTACGCAGATATCTCTCCCGAGTAAGACACCTATAGAGGAGAATATGATCAAAAACTGTGTGTACGCCATCCCGTGCAGCTGCGAAAAGAAATATAAAGGGGAGACAGGTCACCCCCCCCTTAAGGTAATGCTTCAAGAACACCAGAAACCTGTAACACAATGGGAAGTGAAAAAATCACATATGGACAGAGAAGGGAGATCACCACCCTCTATAGGATCAGGTTGAAATCATAGACAAAGAACATCATTGGAAAATTCGTAAACTTAAGGAATCAGCACATATGCTAGGCCACAAAAATCTCTTGAGCTGACCAAGCATAGAAATAAATACAATATGCGAACCAGTAATAAGGAGTGCCAGAGAAAAGCAATAATAACAACGAAAACTGCAATATGAGTTATGGTAAAAACTTTTCTAATGATAACAGCAAAAATTGCAATATGATAACTGGTAAAAAAATGGTTGTGGTGGAGAACTTGGAGAGGGAAATTAACAGGAGATAACTGATAACTGACATCAATTAGACATGGCACGTGGAACTAGAAAAATATATCCGAGTGAGCGAAATAAAGGATTCAGTTCGACATTCTAACCACCTGAAGAAGGCCGGAGCGTAAAACAGCCGAAATGTTGTAATAAATATGGCGACAAAAATGAGACAATAGTCCGAATAATGTAAATAGTGTACATATTACCTCATCTCAGAAATATAGACAGATACTGAAGAGGTAAAGAATTTACAAATTTACAAACAGAACTGATTGTTAAGCTTTGGAAAAAGCTAAAGTTACAGAAAATCTTAAACATGAATATTTCATTTACTACTATTAGTTCATTCATTGTAAGGTAAAAAAAAAAAAACGTTGAAAATTAAAGAACATGTGCTTCACGTAAGATTTCATCAAGATCTTCGAGGAAATTAATGCGTCAAATTAAACAAAATCCAATGGTCACTCATCAAGATTTGCAGGGCGATTAGCTTTCATCAGGAATCTGTGTCACTAAACGGACAATAAGCAATGGAATTCATAGGAACAATCTAAAGTCACGCTCCCCTGGGTAAACCTCATTGCTTTTGAAAAGACGCAGAGATACCAGCTTGAAATTCGTTCGTGAACATAAGGATAAGAAAAAATCGTATTGGGAAAGAATCTTATAGACAGACGAAACCAAAATGGAGTTGTTTTGACGTAATTCTAGAAATCATGTATGGACGAAAGATGCCTTCAAACAAAAGAACGTGTTTCCACCAGAGAAATTTGGTGGTGGCAGCATCATGGTTTGGGGATGTTTTTCTGCAAAAGGTACTGGCAACTTATCAGTAATAGATGGTAGAATGAATACCGCAGCATATCAAAATATTTTGGAAGCAAATTTATTGATTTCGGTTGAAAATCTTGAACTTCTGATTAGATCTTCTAACAAGATAATGATCCTAATCCCACTGCAAAATCTACAAAGAAATGGCCTGCTGGAAATTATGTAAATATCCTGAAATGGCCAAGTCAGTCTCCAAATTTAAACCAAATTGAGATCCTGTGGTATTATTTGAAAATTCAAATCCAATCGAAAGCTCCAACAAACATCCTGGATGTGAAGACCATATGCAATGAAAAATGGAACAAAATACAAACTAAAATTTGCAAATCATTAATTGAGAACTACAAGAAGAGGTTGGTTTGCTGTAGAAGTGAATAATGGCTATTCTACAAAGTATTAAATAAAGATTATGTATTCTTTTTTATATTGTATGAATACTTTTTTCACCCATTAAAAGCGATAAATAGGATTTATTTCTACTAAAACAGTTTTTTTCTTGTTTGCATGCATACTTAGTTATTATGGATCTGTGTACAGTTAATTATATAAAAAGTATGTTTAATCATTAGTTTGAAATGCAATAAATTAAAAATTTGTATGTGTACGAATATATGTTTCCCCACTGTGTGTGCGTGTGTATATATATATATATATATATATATATATATATATATATATATATATATATATATATATATTACCGTATAGTGTTAATGCTGAAATATTACAAAGATAAAAATAAGGCGGTTTAGCTGTTTTTTAATCGTTGTTATATTTCAATAGTTCCATTTTACGGTAATACTGTAAATTGCGGCGTACAAGTCGACCCCATGATTTTAAGGTCAAAATTATGAGTTAGGTCTGTACCTATTGTATAGGTCGACCCCAAACGTAGGCCTACAGTTATATGAAGTTAAGCTACAGTATACAATAACCTTTGCCAAAGCCATATAAGGTTGCACCACTTGCAATAGATACTAATCTTAATGTGTTGTATAGCAAACAGCCTCCAACACACTATACGTATATTGTATCGGTATAACTTAACGAATTTTTAAAATTCGTCAGGTTTATTGATAAAGACATTAAATTCAACATAAACTCCTACAAAATATTAATACCATAGATTACACATTATACCAGGTTGTTTTTTTTTTTATAATACTGCTACATATCATATGTTATTGTAAAACATAGTATTACTATAGTCGTCTGAATGACCACCTGAGTTAATGAACATCTGTTAAGTAGCGTACAGTAACTGGTAGGAGTAATGTCCTACTTGTTTAGAACCTGGTGGTAAAGATTTGCATTTCATACCCGTCATATAAGTCGACCCTCTAGTTTTGGGAAGATTTTTTGGCTTGGAAACTCGACTTGTACACCGCAATTTACGGTATATATATTTTTTGTTGTTTCTCTCTTCTTTTTTTGTTATGAATTGTTTCTTTTTTGTTTGGAACGGTTTTTTTAATATGTCTACTTTTATCGCGTAATAATTTGATTTCCCTGGGATCAAGAATTATTGTTATATATTCATCTACTTTTATTTTGCAGGTTTCGGGATACAGATGGTCAGTGAAGAAATACTTCCTTCCTACTTAAATCAACGCTTTTCTCCTATTCTATTAGGTTGGTGCAAAAATAATTTCGTTTTCTCACATAGTAACATATGTTAGAAAACGAAATTATTTTTGCACCAACCTAATATTTATCTTCGAATTTTGTAATCGGCTTCACTCACACTCAAGGCAAAGACAAGTGATTTCTCTCCAACTATCGTGTTTATATGAATCCTAAACATTAATATTATCACCTGTAATGTACTCAATTGAATAACTATCGACTGAGAGCAAATTCACGGCACACAACACAGCACCGTTCACGATGAACGCTGTTTCTAAGAACGCGTCACAACGTTATAACGATGTCGTGTTTGTATCACTTCCTGATATTTTCATACCTTGGCATCTCTTTCTCTCTCTAAATTTGTGGTTATCATAGATCAAGTACGAGGACGTCTCGACTTTTAGAATCGAGTGCAGCTTACACAATTTACTCATTCACACAGAATATACGATTTCATTCATTAAAATATGTGTAAAATGTTGAAAGACTTTACGCCCAACTTCTAATTTGTGTGTTAATGTCAAATAAACTTTGATCAATCGTCTGCAATGTTGAACAACAATTATAATTGCGCAGGAGAAACAGACAGGGTTGTAAAATATTGCTTTTTCTCAACAGCATTAAGTAGTACGAAGCGTCGGGGAAATATATGCATTTTTGTTTATCGGTCTATAACTGACTGCTTTATCTATTGACTTGTGATCTTTCAAACGAATCGCTGTAACTATCTATACGCATCGGTTCATAGAATTTCATTTATTCCTTGCTCTGGGTAGTCTGGCCCAAGTAAACGACATTATACAAATCAGCATATCTTTTATGTGCCCTGCCACTTCAGGACGTGGGTGATCATGGCTCACCACAATTTCCTATATTTTATAGGATAGAAACGGACATAAAAGAAAAGTATATAATAATGATAATACATGATCTTAGTATGGACCGAAATGTTGAGATTTTACAAGGTTAAATAAGTACAATAGATTTATTAAATTTATATAAATTGATAATTTTTCATCTCAAAAATAGCCCAAAAGTGACTAAAACAATCAAAATGGAGAGACCATTCTTAGTAAATAAATATAATAATAATAATAATAATATTTAATCTTAGAAATAGCTAAAAAAGGACGAAAACAATCAAAATGGGGAAACAAATCTATTGTAACCGAGAAAAGGTTATTGAATGAGGAATAACCAAAACGGATGTTGGAAATGAAATGGTAATCTTTATAACATCAACAAAATACAATACTCGCTTGCGGCGTGAAGTAGGTAAACCACTGCTAATGCTAGACTACTTAAACAGCATATTACCCCCCCCCCCCCCACACACACTTTCAATAACGTCCAACGTATTTATGAGGATTGGTACATACCCATTAGTGTTCATAGGTACGGTATATAACAAAATCCTAGTAGATAATATACAATAATTATACTTCGTCTCAGAAATAGCCAAAACGGGACTAAAACGATTAAAACTAGGACATGAGACAAAAACCGCTTTCGACCTAGCTGCACGCAGAATTACTTCGACATGGCAAACGCTATTAAGTCACTCTTAAAAACCGTTTGTTTATTTGGCGGCATATCAATTCCTCATGGGTCATTTAATACCGAAACTTAATTTTCTTGGGAGTATTAGCAATTTCTTTTAATGTATCGTCGATAATATCTTTTAAAAAATGTTTATTTTCCACAAATGTATTTTTGATTTTTTTTTTTTTTTTTTTACTATGAAAATGTTTTGATGGTATTTTTACTATAAAAACCTACTTTTTACACTTTTATAGTCTTATGACACTAGTTGGGCGGTGGGGGGTTACCAATTTGCCCAAAGTTAGAACCCTAACAGGTGCTACTACTCCGGATTTGGGTGAACATGCGAACAAAAGCAATTAAGAGGTTTTTCTATGCTTCTCAAAACCCGCTGATCAGCAGCCTTGCTGCCGGATGTAGTTTATCGTCAGACCAAGGATGCTAATAAAAGCCTGGTACCAGACTCGAACGCATATAACTAAAAACAACCCTTCCAAATTGACTTCCTGCTAGTTTAGATATTTGCGTATTTCTCTTACAGGCAAAAGATCGATGTTCGAACGCAAATTACTGAATACCAAAACAGGCAAATCCAGCCTATTTGATTGACTACTGAAACAATCTATCTCATTATGCTTGTCAGACAAAGAGGCAATCCAGCATGCATTTTCTGTTTAATATAGTGTATGTTAAAGTTTATTAAAAAAAGGTTAAAATTCACTAAATTTTACATTTTCATATTAATGATGAAATAACATTTTCAACTTAATTAATTAATTAATGCAGATTTATAATCAGTGGCAATTCTACGGAGGGGTCAGGAGGGGTCAATGCAACTCCCCGAATTTTAGCTACCCCCCACTTTTCTAAGTTTTGTAGCGGAAAAAAAAAATCAGAGCAGACAAATTACACTATTCTGCTAATATTGAAGTTAGTATTTAAACCCTTTGATTTTGTTTTGAAGTTAACCTCTCTTGTGGTTCAAAAGTTTGAGAGAGGAAAAGATGGCAAGACTAGATTAGAACTCCACTACTATGAAGGAAAAGTTATTCCGCTTAATTTAATGAAGTAACATACTTATACTAAAACTTATTCCTAAGTTGTGTATACGATAATGGTGTAGTATGAAAATAAAGACGCTACTTGAATTTGACACCCCCCACGAAAATCTCGGCATCCCGGTGCCACCCCCCACACTTTCAGAGTTCCAGAATCGCCAGTGATCGTAACTTGATTTAAATGAATGAATAATTTATCTAACATGTTCTTCATTTTTCCTTTTTCTGGTAATCATACTTGTATGTTTAATGAATTCTTGGGGCGTTAGTAAGTCAAAAATATCATACAGTACTTACATAAGTTCTTCCTTTCTTGCAGGCATTTCTTCGGTAAACCTTTTCTTTTATTGATTTCAATGCCTTTTGAGTGCCCATTTTTTCCTTTTATACGTTTTGTATAGAAAAAATGCAGAAACAAATTTGCCTGAGCAGGTGTTTGCAACAAGGATTAAGCAGCAAATCTAACAGACATGTATATACAGAAACGAGCGGCCAACCATAATTCATATCAGAAAGGGTAAATTTTATCTGAATTTTACCCCTTTGACAGTGTATGCTGCATGGATCCGTAAAAAGCTCTTTAGCAACGGAAGTAGCAAGAAAAATCGTTTCTGGAAATTATGCTTTAGGCGTTTACAAATGCCAACAATGGATTGGTCAATATCGATCGGGAAATGTTTTCTCTTAAAGGTAACCCATGATATGAACGACCAAATACTGTCAATTATTGACAGACTACAAATTGTATTTGAGCAAAAATCGTACGCAAAATGTACGCGAATTAGCAAAACAATTCAATACAAGACATGTTTCAGCTTACGGCCACATCATGTTGAAACACCGGTTCCCGTACGATTACCGAAGCAACGTTTAGCCTGGTCAGTACCTGGACGGGTGACCTCTTAGGAATACCAGGTACTGTAAGCTTAGATTTCCGAGTGGTGTAATGGATAATGGCTCTGAATTGTTAATCGGAGAGGCGAGTTCCAATTACAGTTGGCATCACTATATTCAATTACGCGCAAATAGCTTAGGAAAGGTATGAATCCATCTCCTCTTCTCCCAGCGATGGGTTAATCAGTAAGACGTGTATTACTAAATCTTTGTTATCTAAAAGAAATTCTTACAATCTAAAACTTTTTGGCTTTAAATAACTTGGAAAAAAGTTGATAAGTTGTAGAAAACGAATCAATGAAGCAAATATTGATTAGCTGCACAGGCATGTCTTTTAGATTTATTTACATTCTCTGGAATACAAACGTATAGAAACTACTGTGGTCACAAAGTGAAAAATCAGTTTATACATTGATTGTAATATTTATTTGATCCCCCACTTTATATCCACATAATTTCTTGTTTGTTTATCAGATTCTGACCAGGTATGAATCCACATCTTGTCCCCCTAGCTATGAGTAAATTAGTAAAACTTGCATCACTAAATCATTATTGCCTGGCTTTAAATAACCTGCAGAGGGTTGATAAGCCATAAAAGATGAATCAATCTATAAGGAAACAAGTCCCACTTTCATGAAATGCTGAAAAGTGGTCAATTGGTCCCCCATCATCTGACTGCTATTCAGCTTTAATGAAGACACTGCCCTCTGTTCGTAGTTGAATAGTAGACATTTTTTATCGATAATTTCCTGTGTAGAATCATCAGCAATAATGAAAAATGAGTTCATTTATAATCATGTCCGACGAAAACGATAATGGCTAGAACCCGTTGCAAAAGGAGTATGCATTCCCAAGCCAGGACTACACCGGAGAGAAAAAATAATGCTATGTTTTTAGTGGAATATGAAGAGCATCAGCTAATATAACTAAACGTTTAATACGAATAAATATCGTTCTCAGTTGGAAGCATTACACAAAAATTTTCAGAAAAAGCGCCCATCATTGGTTTAATGACAACACAGAATGGCCACTGAAAAACTGAAGGTTTTGAAAAAGTCATAGCTTGTTCTTTTTTAATCTTTTATTTTCTTTTGATTCCAGGTTATAGAGCATCCGTTGGAGATTGAAAATAGCTACGCATGATATCCAGCAACTAGTAAAACACTTTGCGTTTTTCTATTCCAATGATAGATGAATTATTCAAACTCAGAGAAAATAGCGGCAACATTTTAATGTCAGAATATCTCCAAGAGAAATTTTTGACCCATTGAGGTTGATATGCCGTAAAACAAAACAAACCAATCAAAATATGTATACATATACACTTTTTTTTTTTTTGTTTTAAAACCAAACTATCGCTGTGAATCTATTTCAAAATTTTTGTTGGCATTAAGTGACCCGCTGAGGTTTTGATTCGGAAGTTAATCGCCCGGTTTGAATGAACTGGATCAGTCGGTGATCTTCCGGGAAGAGGTCCTAAGCGCATTGTGTACACTGACGCAGCGATGGAAGCTGTACGGCAGGGTGTCCTTGAGGATCCATTAGCATCTACCTATCGCCGCTCTGTTCAACTAGGCATTGCTTCAATAGATTCTGAAATTGGATTAAAAATGTTTCCATACAAGATACAAATGGTCCAAACTTTGCTACGCCAAGATATTCATGAGTTTTGAATATTGCCCGAGTCACACAGGAAAAGATTCCGGCTCTAAATACAGAAGTTTTTTCTCATTTACTTTTCTCTCCTGACGTTACTGAAGAATGGTGGTTTGTTTTCTTAGCACATCAACGCTTTATAGGTCATTTAATGCCGAATTTTAACTTTCTTGGGAGCTTTGAAGTAATAAAAATACGATATATCTTATTCTGCTTTCACAATTGAATACTTGGTAGATGATACTCAGCTTTTGTGCATATTATGTTTGTGTAGACATAATTACTAGAGTCGGTGACGCCCTGTCGGCTAGGGCTGTAGAATACGCCGACTGCACCTTTGCAGATGGGTAAGACCACCACACAATGGGGCATCATGGGTATGACGACAAACTACATCCGCGTTCTAGGTAAGACGATAAACTACGTCCAGCAGCAAGGCCTCTGATCAGGAGGTTTTGAAGAGCGTGGAAACCCTCTTAATTGTTTGTATTCCCGGGGTGGTAGCACCTGTTAGGGTCCCAGCTATGGGCAAATAGTTAACCCCAAAACTGGAGTAAAAACACTATGAAAGTGTAAAAATAGGTTTTAATACCAGAAATACTTGTGTAAAAAAATTATTATCAGCAATAAATTTAAAAAAAATATTACCAACAATACGTTTTTGAAAAAAAATATTACTAGCTATACATTTTTGAGGAAAAAAAAAATATTACCAGCAATACTTTTTTTGAAAAAATATTACCAACAATACATTTTTGAAGGAAAAATTATTACCAGAAAGATTTTTGACAAAAAATATTACCAGCAATAAAATTTTTTGATCCATTGAGGTTGATATGCCGTAAAACAAAACAAACCAATCAAAATATGTATACATATACACTTTTTTTTTTTTTTTTTTTACCAAACTATCGCTGTGAATCTATTTCAAAATTTTGTTGGCATTAAGTGACCCACTGAGGTTTTGATATGCCAGAAAACAAAACAACCAACCAACCAACTAGAGTCGGTGATATGTGTGTTTTATGCTGTAGTTATATTTTGGAATACAGTTCGATTTATTTAACAAATTGTAGGATATTATATATACTGAAAGAATTCTTTCATGTTGGTTGATTTTGTTTAGTTGACCTCTATGGCTTATTTAATGCCGAATATCTAAATATTTTGAACGAATTTGTATGCCTTCAATTACAGATAAAATGGTAGGTCATTTTGCTATAAAATTGTATTGCTGGTAATTTTATTATCAGTAAGTGTTGTAGGTAATTTTTCTCGTATGAAAATGTATTGCTGGTATTTTTACTATAAAAATGTATTTTCATATTTTCGTAGTGTTTTGTTTTTGTTTGAGGTTTCACTATTTCCCCATAACTGGGACCCCAACAGGTGCTACCACCATGGATCAAGGTAAACCTCTATAGAATATTTAATGCCGACTATCTAAATATTTTGAACGCATTTGTATGCCTTCAACTACAGAGAAAATGTATTGGTCATTTTGCTATAAAATTGTATTTCTGCCTTGCTCTATTTTTACAAGAGTCAGATCAGTCCGCGAATGGAGTATTGCTGTCATATCTGAACTGGTGCTGCCTAGTCCAACCTGGACAATTCAAAACGATTACGCGGGGTGATGAATTATCTTCCACCCTGCCGTCGCTTTCCCACCGATGAAACGTTGCTAGCCTGTCACCACCCCAACGATATTACGATGGCAAAATGTTCAAACGATTACTTAGTTCCACCAATCCAGTCCTTCTCATCTAGGACCCGCAATACCGCCACATCGTCAAATTATCTTCATTTCCTTCGTATACCATTGGTAAGGAGGAAGTACCAATTAGACAGCTTCTTCCCCAGAACGGTCACTTTCTGAAACAGATTCCCGAGAAGACGCAACCCCGATCATTACTATTTTCAAGTTTAGGGTCAATCGATATATATCCTACATATCTTTATAATATACACCTCTTGTCATTTCTTAAGCTTTTACGGTGGTTTCAATCAGTAACCGTCTAACTTGAGTGGCTACTGAGCCTTGTATTGGGTGAACAATAGTAGAAAAGAAAAGAGAGAAACAAAAGAAGAAACAAAAATATAGACCTATCTATTTCCATCAGTATTGTAGAAATGCCGCAACTCTGTTGCACTGAGGTACACTGACGTAGATATCTTGATTTTAGCATGACATTGTGTTTGACGGAAAAGGGAGTGGGTGCACGAGTACCTGGGGAAAACCACTTTCCCATGAATACCATTAAAACAATAATGACTATAGAACAATACTACGCCCATCAGCAGCATATATTACAACCTATTCAAATCTACAAGACCCTTATCTCTTTTGGCTGGGAAGAAAATAAACAAAGAAGCAGAAAGTAGATACAACAATATCCACGAGGGCTGCACCAACGGCGTGTGTAGATTAGAACAGTTGCAGTTTGGCTAAATTCGTCTGCGGTTTGTATAAATATGACAGCGAAAAACAAATTGAGCTACACGAGGCGGAAAAAGAAAAGAAAAATATATATAAAAAAGAAAGAAGAAAACCAAGTGATTGTCTTCACAGGCTTGTATTAAGGTCAATTATGTTCTCAACACGACGCAGGATTGTTTCTTAGTTAATTCTTTAAGGTTGACGCCCGTGAAAAGGTGGTTATGACTTGTGCTCCCAAAAGAAAAAGAAGAAAAAAAATATTTTTTCTATGATTCCCTGTTTATTTTTTTCTTAATTGTTTACAGGATAGATAATTTTTTTTCTTCTGAAGATTTTTTTTTATCCTAATTATGGAATGAGAGGAAAATAGAAATGGGTGGAGACGAAATGTAAGATAGATTTTGCATACCAACTAAATTATAAATGCGCTAACATGTATAGAGAAAAAAAAAAAAAGAAAGAGGAAAATAGATATCCTAAGGGAACTACTATTAATACTACTACTACTATTATAACTAATAATCCTAAGGGAACTACTACTACTAGCTAATAACACTAAGGAAACTACTATTATAAGTAATAATCCTAAGGAAACTACTATTATAAGTAATAATCCTAAGGAAACTACTATTATAAGTAATAATCCTAAGGAAACTACTATTATAAGTAATAATCCTAAGGAAACTACTATTATAAGTAATAATCCTAAGGAAACTACTATTATAAGTAATAATCCTAAGGAAACTACTACTATAAGTAATAATCCTAAGGAAACTACTACTACAACTAATAATCCTAAGGAAACTACTACTACAACTAATAATCCTAAGGAAACTACTACTACAACTAATAATCGTAAGAGAGCTACTACTGCTAACTAATAATCGTTAGGGAGCTACTACTGCTAACTAATAATCGTAAGGGAGCTATTACTACTAACTAATAATCGTAAAGGAGCTACTACTACTAACTAATAATCGTAAGGGAGCTACTACTACTGACTAATAATCGTAACGGAGCAACTACTACTGACTAATAATCGTAACGGGGCTACTACTACTAACTAATAATCGTAAGGGATTAAAGACTAAATATTTAAAATGTCCTAGCATATATATATATTTAAGTAGCAATCCTCTTTTATTCATGTTTCGTTAAGGACGACTGAAAAGATATTCATTATTAAATTTTTTTTTTTATTCAATTTTACTTATGTTCCTACAAGTGTTTTCTTTTCGGGACACAACCCTAAACGCAAGCCACTAGTGGCCTGCTGGCGGGTCGCCGATAGTTGGCCGCCATCAGAAGACCACTGGTGGCGGCTAGCGGTGGGCATCTAGCGGTCCGCCAATGGTAACTCTGCGGAGACGAATACGCCGGCGCTCCGACAGCGGACCATTAGTAATAAACGCTAGTGGCATATCACCCAGTGGAAGATTCGTGGATTGCGTGTAGGGAAAGTGTGTACGAGCGTAAGAAAAGTCTGTACAAACAAGTAAAATTTAAAAAAATTTGATCGCAGTACCTTGTCAGTTGTCTTAAAAAAAAAAAAAAAGATGTATAAAAGCGAGATTGCTGCCTAAATACGCATTTATTAGGTTGGTGCAAAAATAATGACGTAATAATGTCATTTTTTGACGTATTTTTAACGTCAAAAAACGACATTATTACGTCATTATTTTTGCACCAACCTAATATCAAACTAAAAACACCTTTGATCAAACCCGAATAAGAAGGTACAGTATTATCTCAGCCTAAGCATTAATGAACACCAAATTACACACAAATAATCACAAAAAGCTACGTAAATTATACCAAGGAAACATTCTACTACCCAAAAGCAGTAATAAATATATAAACCTATCTTGTCATAAATTAACAGATGACCAATAAAAACTTAAATTTAGGGCCAAATTGCCATCTCCAACCTAAATTTGACCTCCTTACAAAGACCGAAATTGAAATTCTACACCAATCACTATCGCAACTCGAAGCACGTAGACACACAGCAGTTCATTTAGACTTGAGAGACCACCTAAAGGTTGAAGGCTTAAGAGACCGCTCTCCTATAATAATAATATCCTAACAACAAAACTAAAAATAGCTGCAAATCATCTAAGAAAAAAAACAACAACAAAAAAACAATTCCGATATTGTCATCAACTTTTGTAGTTGGTTTCCTGGAATTCCCAAAAATCATCGGAGTCTACCAACTTGGATACTTATACGGAAATGTATAAATGCACAAATCCAGATACACGCTATGACCAATCATTTCCCAGATCACCAACCCATATCTATGATCTATCAAAATTCCTTAATGACATTGTTACCCTATAGCTACTCACTATGACAGCATCACATCCACCCACGAATTCCTCCAAATTCTAAACAGTATAGCGATTTTCCAAGCGTAGCTTAGATGTAGCATATGGACGAAAGCATTGGGCAACCAGTGAAGACTGAACTCACTACTCAGCTGTAATGGTTCTAGCGAGACAAGCTTGTTAACAATTACACCACGTCGAGGAGCCCCAATAATAAACAGTATAAAACCAACTATTGACATAATCCTTAACTCCGTGTACACAAATAATTCTATTCCACCTCCGTTCATCAAGCCATATATACCCCACCAAATTATTACATGCATACACAAAGTCCCCTTCTCCGACCGTAATGGCAATATCTGCATCCAAACTAATGGTGTAGGTATGGGAAATCCGTTCGACCCGCGCTTCTTCAATTACTACATGTCCCACGTAGAAAACATATTTAAACAAGTCACTAAACCGAAAATATATGCCCGCTACATAGATATTTTTTATTTTAGCGAAAAATACACAAGAAATAGATAATCTCAAAACCACATTTGAAAAAAAAAAAAAAAAAAAAAAAAAACTGTCTTTAACTTTACCAACGAACTAAGTCAAAAAATAAATTCCCATTTTTAGACGTTCTCGTAGAATACAGTAACAACATTTTCACCACCTCACTATATAAAAAACCCAGTAGCAAAAACTCTTGCTACCTTAATTTTAAACTCTTGCTTACCTTAATTTTAAGAGTGAATGCCCACTTAGATACAAAATAGCAGTCATAAAAAAATTCCCTAAAGAGAGCACACGAGAATTCATCCTCTGGTCTACTTTTCCTTAAAGAACAATGCAAAACAGACACTAGTTAGCAATGGTTTTCCTAACAAAATCATCGACCACCAGATTAGACTATTACTTTCCAAAATAAATAATAACAATACTGAACGCACAGAAACAATAACATCTTTTAGAAAAAGCCAAAATGCACGTCAACTATGAGCTTCACTTAGAAAGATCAAAGAAATACACAAACCCAGTTGACCCGAACAAAAAATTATCTATTACAAAAAAAAAATTAAAACAGCTAACCTTATTCTCAAAAATAACAACACACCTAAAAAATGAAAACTACAGAAAAAAAATAAAATAAGCAAACATTATTTACGAGTTCAGATTTAAGGAACTGTGTTCCTGATCAAACCAAACTCGTAAATAATTACATTGGTCACACCACTACATGCTTATCCAGACGTCTTACGTTACACCTATCTGATCACAGCTTCATTAGAACTCATTTAAAGACATGCACAAGGCTACCAGACTCCATCCGAAACATACTAGTAGAAAATACAAGCAGAATAACCTGATTCACGTGTAAAAAAACTTAAAAATAATGGAAGCGCTAAAGAAAAAGCGAAAACTCAATAACATTAACTATGAACACGACCATAGCGTGCTGACCGTATTTGGAAAATAAAACATCCTACATACATTTACACAACCCATACATACAGTTAAAAAAAAAAAAAAAAAAAAAAAAAAATCATCCTTGATAATGGCTAAAGGTATAATCAAAAGCGCTCGGAAATGCAGAACATTGACAGTTCAGAAAAGAAAACACTTGTCCGAACACAAGAAAAATTAAATAAAAACCTTAATCGCAGTATCTTGTCAATCGTCTTGAACAAGATATATATATGTAAAATGTCTATTTTTATTTTAATCCTTTCAAATTCTCGAGTCAATTTCTTAATGTTGCCATTAAGCTCATTAAAGAAGGCTCCGTAGTTTTTCACATTCCTTTTATTTCGATGAAATTGGATGAGATTGAAAGTATCTGGGAAAATAAAAGAAATGAGAAAAGGCTAAGGCGCCTTCCTTACATTGTTTAATGACAAAAAGGAATTGATCCATGAATTTGAAAGGATTAAAATAAAAATAGACATAATATGTTTAGATTATTCAACTAAACATGCTTGAATTAAGATATGTTACCTATATATATATGTATATATATATACTTTTGTCACTATTCATATTGACATTTTACATATATATTAGATTTATATCTGAATTTCACACGCACGGCCACACAAATATTATATATATATATATATAAAAAAAAAGAAAGAACAGTAAGATATATAATCCGGTGTTCTTATAGATTTTATGATTTTAGCTGTGTCTTTAAAACCCAGTAATTTTAAAAGTTACTCCAAAATTCGCTTGAGGATGAAATGGAACTAATGTCTTTAATTTAATTACAAAATTAAATTCGGATCTTCCATTTCTGAAACATGGTTAGAACTGTGTAGCGGAAAAAACATATTTTAAATCAATTAAGTTTTAATATATATATATATATATATATATATATATATATATATATATATATATATATATATATGAATTTAAGCGCGCTATCAGACTGGCAACCAGGTCCCACGGTTTTATTATTGAACTAGCTTAGATGCAACCACCACTTCTACTCCAGTCGTTTCTTCTTTCGCCCTTCCCACCGGTGGAATTCTCTTCCGTTTCCATGCTTCCCTGATAGCCACAATCTTAAAAAAATTTAATGTAGCGCGAATCGCCATATTTTGTCGTCTTGAAACCCGTACAACTTTTGTCCTTTCCTCAATCCTTCCGATTCTCAATCTTCTCATTCTCTTTTACTCTTTCTAAACCCCCGCGTTCTCGTTTCATTATTGCCTTGCTTGGATTGAAACGATTAAACCCACAAAATATATATTGTTTAAATGAATTATTGTAAATAAAAATGATAGGTAAGGTATGGATAAATTTCGCGTATCATTGTACATAATAATAATAATAATAATAATAATAATAATAATGACAAAATAAGCCTCTACATGGTCAATACTCTGTCCGTACCAAACAAGCTGATATAGACAAACCCTGTACTCATTTGTGGCTACGCAGTGCAGGGTTAAAAGCTGAAATCGATAATTTCATTCTTACTGCACAGGGCCAATGCTTGCTAACTAGAAATTGACAAGCACACATAATGAAAAATTGTGCTATCCCCATATACAGATTCTGTGATAAATATCCAGAAACAATTGACCATCTTGTATCAGGTTGCGCGGTATTGGCACCAACTGAATATAAACTTGGCATGAGAGAATGGGCCAATATCTGCACTGGAGAATATGTCACTCTTACGGGAAGGAAACTGCAAGAAACTGGGACGAAGATCACCCAGACACGGTTACAAAAATAGGACCCATAACAATTTTATGGGACTTTAGAATACGCACAGACAGAACGATCAAATGTAACCGCTCAGCAATCGTGACTACAAGAACAGAATGTGCCGCTTTATTGATATGGCAGTTCCTACAGATTGTAATATATATCTGATGATCTTCAAAATCTATCAAAATACAACGATCTTGAAATCGAATATAAAAATGTGATACATGAGGACATCAGTAATTCCAGTTGTAGCTTCCGATAGACTTATTGAAGAGACCCTGGGGGCCGATGCATTAACGAAATACAAAAAATGTACTCACAAGTACAGCTAACACATTACAAAGAGCTTTATCTATATGAAACCTGTAGTCTTTGTTTGTTTTTTTTTTATAAAAATGATCAGTAGGAAATGTTTTGATGCCATTTTGACCTTAGGTCTCTGGTTGGGATCCGTAAGAAAATGTGTACACAAGAGAAATAAAACAGGATGTCCGGAACTACCAAAAAATGAATATACTCACAGACAACAAGAAAGCGACATACGTGCACTAGAAGATAATGCTAGAAGCACAAAATTGAAACGATTGAGAGATGGTATGAGCACCAACCAGACAGTTACCCAAAATAACGATGTAACTATCCTCTGGGACATGGCAATTTAAAATGACAGGTAAATAAAAGCCAACAGACCTGATATTATCATATAAGACAAGAAATTAAGGAAGTGAATGTTTATTGACATAGCAGTAACATCTGAGTGAAACACCTCCATGAAAATTATCGAAAAATTGTCCAGATATAAGGACCTGGTGATCGAGATTTACAAGATGTGGGTAATGAAGACTGATACTGTACCAATAGCAATGGGAGCTCTGGTCCTCGTGAGAAAGGAAATGAACAAATTTGCTAACAATATCCCAGGTAACATCGACATTCAAGTTGCTCAGAAGACCGCCCTACTACGAACATCCCATATACTAAGAAAAATGCTTTTAATTAAATGGCAATTCTCATCTAGGGCCTAAGGACCACAGCTTGAACCCGGCTTTACAGGATAAAATGCAGGAAACAATATATACAAAATATATACCTTCTGATTGTTCAGGGTCTGATGACGAATGATATTTAACATATACAATGTTCAGACTTGATTTAGAATGATAACACTTTTCCTCGTCAGAAACTATTTTGCACATTTCTAAATCTGCCATTCATCCGGGCATTCAATATCACTGCCATGTCTGATCTGGTGCTCCTGCTGTATATCTCGAGTTTCTTGACAAAATTGAAGAAATGTCTGTAATGTAATAAATCCATAGCGTTCACTTTAATTTTAAATTAACTTCATTTTCTAAGTCAGTTTCTTTCTTTATAAACTATCAAAATATATTAATTCCTTCTTTCCAAAATATCTATAGAATCGGAACCAGTCTTCCCAAACTATCCATCAAACCAGGCCCATTCTTTCCAAACCATCCATCAAACCAGGTCCATTCTTCCCAAACCATCCATTAACCGATTCCTTCATTTCCAAACTATCTATCGAATCGGTTTATTTCTTTCTAAACTTTCTATCAAATCAGTTTCTTTTTCCACACTATCTTTCTAATTAGTTCTTCTTTTTCAACTGTTTTGTTTCAAATGTTTCTCTTTCTTTTTAAACTACTTTCAAATAATTTCTCCTTTATTTCCAAATCATTTCCCCTTTCTTTCAAAACTACGCCATTTCTTTAAAATCAGTTCCTTTGTCTTTGTAATCCATCCTTCTTTTGAATTCCACTTTCTTTCCAAACCCTTCATTTCATTCAAATCAATTTTTCTTTATTTTTTTTCATTTTTTTTTGTTGTTCCTTCTATTTGTCTCCACCATGTTTTATTTATTTTTTCTCGTAGTTTGTCATATTTTTTTATGTCAACTATTAGCCTCAAATGAACCCACCTCTGAATCCTGTCAACTCTTTCGCCCACACGAAATACTTTTTTTTCAGATTTTGTTTTCGTTCTGCTTTTGACTATCCGCGCTGAAATTGTTTCAAATGCTGACACGAAAACAGTTCTCAGCAAAATTTCCCATTCACTCAGGATTGGTCTCAAAAAATACAAGCAACACATTTCACCTAAAATATTTTCCAACTGTCTGCCGATTTATGTTGTTAACTCTACTCCCCTAAAAACACCACTGGCCATGATGAAATACTAGAATGCATGGTCATAATGACCGCCTCAATTTGCCTATATTCACGAACTCCAGTTCATAACTTACTTCACTATGCTAATTTTTCATTTTCCCCATTTCCGATCATTTATTTTAGAATCACCCTCTTCAGTCTTTTGTCGCCTGTATTGCTTTTTCATCCACCATTTTGCGCTTTTTTCCTCTTGGTTTTCATGTTCTTTTTCGGTTGGGCATTCTCCATTTACGCTATCTGGGTTCTTTGATACTTAATCTGGCACTTTCATTCTTTTTATTCGACTAAAACTCATCTCATTCCATCTTCTGACTTTTCAGTTTCATCATCTTCGAACTCATTATGTTCTTCTTTTGAGATTCCATCTTTTATTTGTTTAGTGTCCTTGCTTTTTTTGGTACTTTTATGGTTTTAATATACTTTTTTTTTATCATTGTCCTTTCATTTCATTTTATTGTCACTTTTGATTTTCTATTTTTCTGTATCCTTTTTTGAGCGTTTTTCTATTTTTGTGTGTGCTTTTTATTTTTTATTTTGCTTTCTTTCTTTCTTCCTTCCATTTTGGTTCTCCTCTTGTTCGATTTGTTCGCCTTCAATTTTTCTCTCGCTCTCTTTATTTTTTAAAATTTTAAAATCAGTTCTATTTGTTCATCTTTTGCTGGTCCTTTGTTTTCTCTTTCTTTTCTTCCGCCATATCTTCTCTCGTTGATTCTCTCTTATAGTCACGTAAATTGAAGATACAAGTCCAAATAGATTTTACGACAACAGTCTTATACCTGGAGACCTAAGTAGATCCATTTTCATGGGGCTGCCTATGAAAGCAGCAGCAAACGAATATGAGCGCCATCGGACAATCGACCTAATGAGCCACATAAAAAAAAAAAAATAAAAAATAAAAAAATAAAAAACTTATCTGGATTCTGTTTTAATTCTGCCGAACGGAGCGTTCGGCAGAATTAAAACAATGCGGCTTTGTTAAAGACACTGGAACATAGAATTCGATATTTATGCTCAAAATGATATCCGGAAGATGAACACAAATGCGAATGGATGTATAACTACATTTTTCAGAACATACAAAAGTGTTTGAAAAGGCATGTCCCAAAAAACTCTTGGAAATTCTAGGTAAACTTAAATAAGTAAGTAAATACACAAAATAGAAAATGGCGTAAAGCAAAGGTTATGTCTTCTAATCTTATTTAGATAACTTTAAGCTGATGCGATTTTGTGAGAATAAGTCCTAATAGGATTTAAATATTTACACTTGTTTAATTTTGGTATCTCCAGTTTGTAATTCGCATGTTGGGATGTCTCTTGAGCCTTGCTCTCGAGCCTTGATGAACTTTAGAATAAAAAATTAATCTATTTGGACTAATATCTCTTTCTCTGTCAATGCAATTAATTCAGTGGGGAATATTAAGCAAACCGAGTTTCATATAAAACTCAGTTAGTAGCTACATCGCAGGTTACGGATTTACTGATCCATACTCGAAAATAAAACGCATTTATTATTAGTTTATAAATAATATGATTACTGATATATTTTTATCGGAACGATTATGACCGTTTCGTTAAGAATCAGCATGGTTGAGAACTAAAGTGGCTTCTGACGAGATTTGAACTCACATCCCCTACCCATAGGAGCGCGTGATTTTCGTATTCTTGTGTGTACATGAATATGAAGTGAAGTTATATAAATTCATCATCCGACATCAATTTTATTTTATTTCTCCTGGACATATTGTTTGTTTACTTCCTAATACTACTTGATATAATAGTCGCTTGAATTTATTAAATAAAACATTTTTCATTATTAATTTTGCTACATTTTGTCTTTAATAATAATTTTATGTTCTATGTCTGTTTGGATAAAAAAGCAGTCATAATTAAGTGAACGATAAACGAGTAAAAATATGAATAACGTTAGATATAAAAAGGTAGAATATCTAATTTTCTGAAGATTTTATTCTAGGAATCCATTGACAATGAAGACGAAAGAGATTGTCAGTGGTCAGAAATTAATAAAAAGCAGCACTGACAGAATATATATATATATATATTTAGAAAAGTAAATAAATACAAAATATATGTCCGCGATGTAGATATTTTTTATTTTAGCTGAAAACAAAAAAGAAATTGATAATTTCTAAACTACATTTGAAAAATTCTCTCCTTAATTACACTTATGAATTTAATCAAAAATCAAAATCCCGATCTTAGACGTACTTGTATAATTCAGTAGTGACACATTCACTAAAAAAAACACTAGCAGAAACTCTTGCCACCTTAATTTTATCCACATAGATATAAAATAGGCGTTATAAAAATTTCTTCAAGAGAGCACACCAAAATTCACCCTCTCGTCCCTTTTTCCTTAAAGAACTCAATAATGTGAAACAAACGCTAGTTAACAATGGTTTTTCGAACTACCTCATCAATCACCAGTTCAAACTATTTCTTTTTAAAGTAACGAACAGCGGTACTGAACATACAGAAAAAAAAATCAATAACCTTATTATTTACATTATTCGGACTATTGTCCGCGTTTTTGTCACAATATGTATTACAACGTTTAGGCCGTTGTACGCCCCGGCCTTCTTTTAGTGGTTAGAATGTCGAACTGAACCCATTATTTGGATAAAGGCGTTAGTTAGATCCAGTGACAGGACCCAAAGAGTGTGAGTTCAATACCTGGTTAAGGCAGTGGAAAACTTGGAGAGGTGAATTAACAGGAGAATATTGATAACTGACATCCATTAAACATGGCACGTGGATCTAGAACAGTCTACCCGAGTGAGAGAAATAAAGGGTTCAGTTCGACATTCCAACCACCTGAAAAAGGTCGGAGCGTACAACGGCCGAAACGTTGTAATACATTTGGCGACAAAGATGAGGACAATAGTCCGAATAATGTAAATAGTGTACATAATACCTCATCTCAGAAATATAGACAGACAAACCTTAATATTTTCTATAAAAGATAACTATAAGCAAGAAGAATTTAGATTTTAAAGAAATACACAACCCCAGTCGACCAGAACAAGAAAATTAAATTATCTACTATAATAAAATTTAAAAAGCTAGTCTTATCAAACAATAACAACACACATGATGCAAGATTTAAATTACAAAGAACCAATATTATTATAAAAAATTGTGTTAAAAAAATTGTGTTCCCGATTAAACCAAATTCATGAATAATTATATTGGACATACCACCACATGCCTACCGAGAAGACTCACGTTACACATTTCTGACCATAGCTCATCATTTAGGATCCATTTAAACTCACATGGAAACCTATGAAACTTCACACGCATCAGACTTGTAGAAAATACAAGGATAATAGCCTTATTCACATATAAAAAAATAATGGTTGCGGCCCACCCCAAGGCTTTATGTTGGGTCCTACGCTATTTTCTGATATTCATCAATGATCTTTCTGATGTCATCAGTTCCCAAGTAGGAATTTATTCTGATGACACTAACATTTACTCCCGTCTCAATAGCAAATCCGTCAGAGTTGACAAAGTTAACCTGGCCGCTGCTCTTGAGAAGGGCCTCCAATCAGTCGTTAACTGGGGCAGGAAATGGCTCGTAAACTTTAATGCCTCCAAAACGAAACTGTTCTCATTTAACCGCCACTGAGAAACCTTATTACCCACGATCAGCATGGCCGATGCTTGACTCATGGTGAGCAACACACTGCGAATTCTTGGCCTCACGTTTTCAACTGACTTGAAGTGGAACGACTACATTGAATCAATAGCTACATCTACTGCGAGGAAATTTGGGTCACTGTGTCGTGCCAAAGGATTTTTCTCGTCAGAGTCTATCTTGCACATTTACAAATCTACCATTCATACGTGTATTGAATACTGTTACCATATCTGGTCAGGTTCTTGACAAAATCCAAAGTAGGATTTGCAATGTAATCGATCCTGACTTGACATCTCGACTTCAGTCACTTTCTCACCGACGTGACTTATCTCTATCTTCTACAAATATATTCATGGCAACTGCTTTGACGAGCTTTGTTTTACCTAGTGCCCGGACTTCGTGAGTTTAAGCTTGCTGCTCGAATGGCATCTAACTCATACCTTTTTAAAATTGGAATAGTTAAATGTAACCGTCACTTCTACTCCAACAGTTTTTCTCGTACTTCCCGCCTGTGGAATTCCCCTCCATTTCCTTATTTTCCTGATAACTACAATCTGCAAAAATTTAAATGCAACGTCAATCACCATCTTCTATTTTCTTGAATTCCGTTTCAGCTTTTATCTTTTCCTCACCCACCCCCATACGCAGTCTTTTCTCACACATTTACTCTCTGTAACCTCCTGCGTACTAGTAGCATTTCCACCTTGCTTGGGGGGAAATGATTAAAAAATTCTATAACTATAGATAAATACATGCATACAAAAAAACTCCATACACTCATTTTAAAAATAAAACATTAAAATCATTCTCGAAAATGGTTAAAAGTATAGTCCAGAAAATAAAACACTTATAGGAACACAAGAAAAAATAAATAAAAAGCTTAATCGTAGTACCTTGTTAGTCTTTTTTCATGAAACGTGTATAAAAGATGGATTGCTGCCCAAATATATATATATATATATATATATATATATATATATATATATATATATTGTATGCCGAACATGGCTAACTTAATGAATATAACAGGAAAAAATCATAGACAAATCACACTCCAACTCCACTAAATGCAACCATAGAAATAAAGATGCCGTCCATTTAAGGACAGGTGCCAACAAGAATGTGATTTATAAAGTTGAAATAGACAGAAATAAAACTAATAGCAACAATAAAAACATTAAATTTTACATAGGATCCACCCAAGGTAATTCCAAAAAAGCGTTGCTGCAATAATTTAAGTAGCCTTATGCATTAAAATTACAATCACAGCACTAGCCTGTCTACATACATTTATGGAATATTAAACAGGAAGATGGTATTGACTCCCATTTTAAAATGGAAAATACTAAAATAAATGCCATAAGTATAAAGCAAGGGACAAATATTGCTTATTATGTATGGAGGAAAAATTAGCAATAGCCACCTCCGATGAAGCTATTAATTCATTACATGAATGACCTGAGATTTTAAATAGGTGTCAACATAGGAAATCCTGGTTGTTGAAATAGAGGATTCAGTTTTTTTTCTTCTCTAACTTCTGCCACGTGGCTTTACGCTAATTAGTTTTAGTGGTTTTATCAGTAAATACTGTTTCATATCATTCCCTCTTTAGCCAGCTAACCCAGAAAATCCGTTATGGGGAAACCTAGATAGGTTGTTCCTGGCTCTTTAAGACTTATTACATATACACATTTTATATTATATATATATATATATAAATATATATATATATAGTAAGAGTATAAGCTACAGCTTTAAATAGAAAATAAATTGATAGCTGAATTGCAAAGTCAATAAAGCTTAAATGTAGTACATCATAACAATATTATTAATGCATACACACATTAAAGATATTTTCTCTTCATACGTTATTTTTTAACGATATAATTTAAGTAAATACTCCGTTTTTTAATGAAATAGTATTAATTACATCTACCGACTTGAATGTTCGATAAATTTCATAGAAAATATGCACTCTGACAAGAACCTTTAACCCTAATGTGAACCGACATTTGATCTGACGTGCTGTTATTTTTTTTTTTTTTTTTAAATAAGCGCCGCACATTTTCTATGAAACTTGTCGAACATTTATGCCGGTAAATTTAATTAATACTGTTTAATTAAATAAATTATATCTACAAAAATGACGTATAAACAGAAAATATATTAAAATAATTGTCGGACTTAATCCATTCCATTATCTGTTGTCATTGTTTACGTTAAGATACATTTCGTGAACAGATATGATCGATCGAGAAAAATCGTCGAAAATGTTTTTATAAACAGTAATTCGGACTTCGCTAAACAGACGCTTCTTTGCGGTTGAGTAGTTAACAGCGCGTCAGACTAGCTATGGGTTAATTACTAAGACTTGTATCAGTAAATCATTGTTATCTTACAAAAATTCTTATAATCTAAAAATATTTTCTGGTTTTAAGTAATCTGCAAAGGGTTGATAATACGTAGAAAACGAATCAAAAACCAATATAGCGGATTATGAGTTGTCAGCAATTAATAAAAAGCGCTAACAGAATGGAGAAATTTGTTGCTATGAGAATTTGGTTTTTCCTAATTTTAAAATATTTGTCGGAGTTTCCAAATATTTCCATGTTTCAGAGTCTAAAGAACTGTTATGGCAATTGAAATAAAAAGAAAATGTTTCTTTCCTTTTTTTTTAAAAAAACTAGGCCTCTTTCCCTTACAAATGTCGTCTGTTCTCTCCCATATCTCTGTATAGCTTTATTTACATCCTCATTATTCTTTCCTTCATCCTCTCTATCTTTCACTCTCACTCTCTCTTTTTAATCCTTCTACTCTTCCGTTTCCTTTTCTTTTTCTTAATCTCCTTTTTTGTGACGCATTAATTTCCTTTGCTCTTCTTTTCACCATTTCTCACGCGCTACGTATTTTCGTTCAAAGAATTATTATGTCAAAATAATGACATACCCAGGTGTTTTCCATCAATCTAACTACCCGTATACATCAAACGAATACGACTTTCGAAAAGATTAACTATTAAAAAACAAAAGCGGACACGCACTTAGCAAATTTTACGACCTTCACGTGTTTAGAATATAGTAAATTTTATTTTATTAACTTTCTCACTGACTTTAGCACAAACCATATTTACAGTATTTTATTTCTATATTAACGAGTTCTTCAAACCTTCATTAAGCATCGCTCTTTACATTTAATATGTTTTTATATTAATCACTTCGTGAGACCTTCAATAAACATTAAGTTTTAGACCCACTGTGGTTTTATATTAATTAGTTCAAGGGATCTTCAATAAGAATTACACTTTAGACTTAAAAGATTTTAAAAGCAAATCGATAATGCCACTAAGATGCAAGCGGTTACTGAGAGTGAAAGAGAATGAGAAGACTTTAGATAGGAGAATAAATGAACACTAATCAAGAAGACAAAGATGGCGATTGACGTCGCATTTAAATTTTCTTAAAAACCTTCATTAAACATCGCTCTTTAGATCCAATGTCTTTTGATATAATTAACTTCATGGGACCTTATATTAATTACTTCAAGGAATCTTCAATAAGAAATATTTTTTAGACTTTTTAAAAAGAATCTTTTCATCCCAAGCAAGGCGATAATGACACTAAGATGTCAGTGGTTACTGGGAGTGAAAAAAGAATGAGAAGACTTGAGAAAGGAGAATAAAATAACAAGAATGAGGAAGACAAAAATGGCGATTGACGTTGCATTTAAATTTTTGAAGATGTAGATAGCATGAAATTGGAAGGCGAGAAGTGCAAGAAAAACTATTAGGCAAGAACATACGACTAAATCCAGCTAGTTCAACAGTAAAACGGTGAGATCTAGCTGCCAATCTAGTAACACGCTTAAATTCATTCAGTCGAGGCAGCAAGGAGGAAAATTCATCAGAACAATTACCAGAAAAATATTTGTAGAAAAGAGAAAGGGAATCACGTTACGTTGGTGAGAAAGTGACTAGAGACGTGATGCCTGGCCAGGGCGGATCCCTTTACAGAACCTAACTTGGACCTCGATATCCCTAGGTATATAATAGGGGTAGCAGACCAGAGATTGATTTAATATCATCACTCCGCTTCATGTCAGTGAAAAACGTGAGCCCAAGAAGGCGCAAAGTGTTGCTCTCCGGGAGTTTCGCATCAAGCATGTAAATGATAGAACTTCTCAATGTTGATTAAATGAAAGCAGTTTTGCTTTGGAGGTGTTAAAATTTACAAGCCATACCTTGCCCCAGTTAACCACTGATTGGAGGTTTTTTTTTTTCTGTTGTCAGTTTCACTTTATCAGACCTATTGAACTTACCAGTAAGACGTTGTGTCATCAGCATAAATACCTAGCTGGGAACTAATGACGTCGGGAAGGTCGTTTATGACGATAAGAAAGAACGTAGGTCCAAGGATAGGGCCCTAGGGGGGATATTTCGCGTTAATGTGAAATGAACTAGAGGCGTGTCCGTCAAACACGGCTTTCATTACACGATATGTTATTAACGATCGCATTACATCTAATACTTGTACAGAGACATCGTAGGCCTTGAGCTTATAGAGAAGGCAAGCATGTCAAAACCTGTTGAAAGCCTTCGAAATATCGAAAGCCACAGCCCGTGCTTCGGTGTTCTTATCTGAAACTGGATACACACATTCATTAATAAGTGAAATATTGCTTAACCAAAAAAAGGTTTTGTGAAGGGAGATGCTTAAACAATTCGGCGTTGATTAGAGCTCCTAGTACTCGAATGCGTTTTTATATTAATGAGTTCATGAGATCTTCACTAAGCTCTACTCTTTAGATCCAGTTTACCAGGGGAAAAAATGGACACACTCATAGAAAGTCGATTTTTGTATTTTTACTAAGAGAAGTGAGTAATAGAATTCATTTGTTAATACAGGGTTTTAATACAGGTGTATATATGTACATTATACAAGTCAAAAATAAGTTAGTAACGATAACAATCCTAAGCATACTCCCTTAAAAAATAAACGTTATTTAGAGAGGAAGAGCGACGAGCGTAAATTGAAACACTTCCAGTGGCCTAATCAGAGTTCTGACCTTAGACCAATTGAAAAACTTTGGGCAATAATGGACAAGCGTGCCCGTTTTAGGAAAGTTAACACAGAAGATGAGCATTTTCGCGAATTAAAGGAATGCTGGAAAAATCTGGCGAAGGACGTTGACTTACTAAAGAATTTAGTCTATAGCATGCCACGAAGAATTAAGGCTATTATTAAAGCAAAAGGTTACCCAGCATGATACAAATCATTTTTTGACTTGTATAGTGTACATATGTACACCTGTATTAATATATTGTATTAATAAACGAATTTTATTACCCACTTGTCCTTGTAAAAATACAAAAATCGACTGTCTATGAGTGCGTCCAATTTTTTGCCTCGTGCTGTAGTTATACCAATACTCTAAAAATCTGCCTGGTTATGTGGTAGAGGTTAGCAAGTTGGTCTTGTAGATCATTATTATTGAACAGCGAGTTCGATCCTCATTTGCTGGTCTATATTTTGTGGCCGTGTGCTAAACTGTTTTATAATTCGATTCGTAAACTATAAATCGTATTTGTTAAAATTCGAACTCAGGTTAACCGGTCTTTATGGTAAAAAACCTTTAACTAAGTAACTAATATATAGAACGCAATCAAAAGCTATGCTTTCACACTTCTAGTTAGGGGCTTCGTTGTAGGGTAATGGTTAGTAGTTTTGCATATAATTATTACTAAGTAGTGATTTCGTTCCTCACTGGATACTGAAACATACTAAACCATAACTCTTAATATGTATTTAATTTTTTTCAAAGAACTCTGCCATCAATACCATGACACTTATTTCAATCGAATTCGCGCCATGCAAGGCAGTAAAGCCACTAAGACACAATGGTTTGGTTTCGTTTGTTTTACGGCATATCAACCTAAATGGATTATTTAATGTCCCCAAGATTTTATTGTGGGTAATGTTTTTTTCAAATGTATTGTTGTATTTCTGCCAATAATTTTTCTTCAAAAATGTATCGCTTGTAATTTTTTTTCTTTAAAAACTTATTTTGCTGGAAATAACTTTTTTTTTTATAAAGTATTTCTGGTATAAAATTCTATTTTTACACTTACATAATGTTTTGATCCCAGTTTGGGGGGGGGTTAACTATTTGCCCATAGATGGGACACTAATGGGTGCTACCACCCCGGGTCAAGTTGGACCTGGGAACACCAGCAATTAAGAGGTAGTTCCACGCTCCTCAAAATATCCTGATGAGAGGCTTTGCTGTTGAACCTAGTTTATCGTCTTACCCAGGACGCGGATGTAGTTTATCGGCATACCCAGGACGAGAGACACAATGGGTTACTGGGTTTGAAATAAATAGAAAACAGGAACATTATTAACAAGTGAGAACAAAAGAGAAATCAGGAGGGTAGTAGATAACGATTGATATTGCATTTAATTTTTGAATATCGAAGTTGGCTGGAAAGGATGGAGCCGGTGAAATGGTCCACAAGCAAAAAGGTGAGAGGAAAGAAACTGTTAGCATAGAACTTACGGTTACGCCTAGCTAATTTAACTGTAAATTGATGAGACATTGTTGCCAGTCTAGTACTACGTTTAAATTCTTAAACTCTAGGTACCATAGTGTAAAGTTCATCTGAACAATTACCATGAATGTATTTATATATATATATAAAAAAAAACAAAAGTTACGGCGGTGGGAAAGTGACTGAAGCCGAGATGCCAGGTCAGGACAAATAATATTGCTGCTGATTCTTTGGGTTATCAAGAATCTCTAAATATATAGCAGGAGCACGCACCGTCTACAGCCGCAATTGTTTAAAATAACGTTTTTTTCTTTAGACCAGAAGAAAAGGATGTTTGTTTTGGCATATTAGATTTTATATACAAATCAAGTTCCAATTTTTTCTTTCACTGGTTAAATTTCTTGAAAAAAAAAAAAAATAATAATAATAATAAATGGTATCAATTAGTTTTTCATGTCACAGACAAACGCAGCGAGTAAAATTCTATATGAAATAAGTATCACTTTTTCGGTTTCTTTTGATGTGTGTTGATTTTGAAGAGTCTAGTTTATCTTTGGGCGTTCTTATGCATTTATGTGTATGATCAAGATTGAATAATTTACATCTAAAACTAAGGATTAGACCTCAGCTATACTCTTTCTCTTTAGCTCAACTTATATATATAATAGTTTAAAAATCTGGAAGTGAGATGAATCCGCTTATCTTAGACGATTTTACCAAATTACCTTAACGCGTTTTATTATTGAAAGCAAAAAAAAAAAATCACGCTACATTATTATTATTTTCAAAAAGAAATAAACAAACGCACGGCATTGGGTGTAATAGAAAGGATGGATGGGGGGGGATAATAATAATAATAATAATAATAATAAGAATAATAATAATAATAAGAAGAAGAAGAAGAATTATAATAATAATAATAATAAGAAGAATTATAATAATAATAATAATAAGAAGAATTATAATAATAATAATAATAAGAAGAATTATAATAATAATAATAATAAGAAGAAGAATTATAATAATAATAATAAGAAGAAGAATTATAATAATAATAATAATAAGAAGAATTATAATAATAATAATAATAAGAAGAATTATAATAATAATAATAAGAAGAAGAATTATAATAATAATAATAAGAAGAAGAATTATAATAATAATAATAAGAAGAAGAATTATAATAATAATAATAATAAGAAGAAGAATTATAATAATAATAATAAGAAGAAGAATTATAATAATAATAATAAGAAGAAGAATTATAATAATAATAATAATAAGAAGAATTATAATAATAATAATAATAAGAAGAATTATAATAATAATAATAAGAAGAAGAATTATAATAATAATAAGAAGAAGAAGACTTATAATAATAAGAATAAGACTTATAATAATAATAATAAGACTTATAATAATAATAAGAAGACTTATAATAATAATAAGAAGACTTATAATAATAATAAGAAGACTTATAATAATAATAAGAAGACTTATAATAATAATAAGAAGACTTATAATAATAATAAGACGACTTATAATAATAATAAGACGACTTATAATAATAATAATAATATAGTAGTAAATGTATTGGTGGGGGGAGTAGATTACTTTTTTTTCTTTTTTTTTTTTTTAAACTCATATGCACTTAAAAAAATTTTCTGATATGTAAGCAAAGGCGTAAGACTTTGGGTTTCTGGGTTAAAAGGTTTTGGGATCCGGAAATGTCATAATTGCTAATTTTTCCTCTCGGCAGAAATTTGCATATATTGTTGTGATTGTTGAATGGTTTTGCCTTTTTAAACATTTTCCACCTTACAAATGAATCATCGCTTAAATGACAACCTATAGTTGTACCATTTACGTTTAAAAGTACCTTCTGTACATCCTATGTACGATTTATTTTGGCCATAAATATCTGTTACTTATGTTTTATAAATTATAGCTCCTGTTTTACAAGCTCCATTTAATTCTCCGAGGTTTTTATAACATTGTTGGACTCTACTTTGCACAATAAGAATGTATAATTACTCTCCAAGCTTAACAGAAGAATGACTTGTTCATCATTAATTAATCATAGCTAAGGATCGGAAGCTCATAAAGGGTTGAAATAAAGTTATATATATATATATATATATATATATATATATATATATATATATATATAATCATTTCAGGATCATTTTCCAACTTATTCAACATCTTCGCCTTCTCTAAGTTAGCTTTCTCTCCTAGAGTAACAAGTTGACTCACAGATTTCGGTTACGATTTCGTTTTCGAGTCTTTTTCACTGATCTTTGGGTTGTCATGGCTGAACCTCCTCTCTCAAGTGCGAAAAGTTTTATGGATTGAGTTGGATTTTTCTAATTGATCTCTTTAGTTCTAAGTTGAAATGATGATTCCTTTTCCTGTTGTGACCTCCTGATCCAGTTCTCCTCATTACTGTTCCTTCTTTTTTTTTAAAAACCTTATTCACCATTCTCTTGATGATCTTTGAAGATGGAAGCCAGAATATGAATATTGGTACCATTATTGAAGACCTGGATGTTCTTTTTCCTCTCACCATTTCTCAGTTGGGAAGACAATGAGGCTGACACAAGACGATTTTAACCTGTTCTCTTTCTAGCTGCATAACGCAAAGTGTTTTCAGTGATTCTTACGACAAAGGGTGTCAAGATGTCTAGACGTCTTATCTGAAAACCTGGCAAAAAGAAGCTCAGTTAGTTTATTGTTTTTTTTTTTTTTTTAGATATTAAACATTTTGTACGATGGACAATTTTGCTGTTACACCCAGTACCGTGAAACAAACATATATTATTTAGTCTTTATATAATATACTCAGCAGTATGTGGCTATTCTATAGCGGTCATAGTGGCATAAGACAGCAGTATATGGTGAATATATTCACAGGTATCTATAATTATGGAGCCGAATGATAAAAAATGCATTTTAGAGAATTTTTTTTAACATGATCTCTTTCCTGGTTGATGCACATAAACCAACCTTCCTCCATCGATAACATCAATAATTATTTCATATCAACATGCTAATAACTGTCTAATTTTTCGATTGTATTGATCCACTAACGGAGATAGGTTGGCCATTATCAATATGTAGGAATCACTGTGACTTGAAACTGCGACGTAACACCTGGCGCTTTGCAAAATTTTATACAGAATTTATCGGGACAAGAAAAAAAACAAGCGAGATTCACCTGTTAAACGCAAACCATTTTTGTGGACAAAACCGAGACTAGCGTTACGATCATACAATTACCACCAATTTGTTCAATCCGTAAAAGCTAATGATACTGATGTGAACGCGGGACACCGGTAGCAGGTTCGGGGTTAAATAGGTCGGAATATAGCGGCAGTGTCACAAAAATGCTGAATTCATTTTAATTTTGAATCAACAGTGGCGTTCGTATGTGTTTGTTCAACTCCAAGTGGTGAATATCTAATTAAAACGCAACAAGTTTGTCCTCGGGGTCAGGATTTCGTTTCGGTGATGGCCGTTTTGTAGACAATTGTGTAATGTCGAACTTTCGGATTTAAACCGTTGCTCCGATTAAGTCGGCGAATGCTTGTGTAAAGAGCAGCCAGTGACTGGTTATGGGTGTTGATTAATGAGATACAATGTTGTCGGGCCAAGCAAAAGGGGGAGAGGTTGAGAGACGAAAAAAAGAAATAGGTACAAGGAGTGAAAATAAATACTAGTGCATTCAAAATACAATGAGTCTTTTAAGAGACACGGATATACGAATGCCGGCAAAAATGTAAGAAAGATATGTACAAGCATACCTCACCCTACGTCGTTAATTGGTTCCAGGAGTCACAACGTAGGTCGAAAACGACTTAAGTTGAAATAACACTATAAACGGAAAATAAGTATATTCCCCATTGCCTATTTCAGTACTTATGATATTTGCGTACAGCATTCTGAATAAAATAATTTCCATCTTATCTTCCAGCGATATAGCGTTACACTTAGCATTAACACTTGTATTGTGACTTTCGTATTCTAAATCACAATTGAAATGTAATTGAAAGAACGTCAACGGCAGAGCCCAGATGTAAACAAATCTGAATTCAAAATCGGTGTTGGAGCGGAAAACAACGCAAGAGTGCCGCTTGTCGGCAGGAATTTGAAATAAGAACATCTGCTGAACATGCTAATGTTATTGTTTTAATGATTTTATGATATGTGTGTGTGTGATTTTAGTGCTTTGACGTTTCTAATATTTTTAACGGCCGACATAATCTTGAGTAAAATGATCTAGGTGAGTTATTTTTTTCCATATAATATTTAAGAAAAACCGACGTATCTTCGAAAATGATTTAACCCGAAACGACTTATGTATATAGATCAGTGAAATGATGAAAGCGACACTTTTACAACCGGAAAACAGCGCCATTCAGTCTTTTTATGATCTTGACACTCTACAGCTACATCAGTTTTGTTATTATCCACAATACATCCTTTTTTTAGGACGATCTCTTTCTTTGTTGGTTACTCGCTGCTTCTTGCTTTTGTTGTAGTAAATTTGCAAACATTCTTTCCTTTCACCTGTCACTTTTTGATAGTTGATTGCAGTTTCTTAATAATTCCTACTCTCCTTAGAATGTCTCCGCTGTTGTCGTGCTCTGCGAATGTTGTCCCCAAAAACAAATCATTTGTGGATTTCATCTTCATCTGTGACAAAATTCTTCAGCTGTCACATCCCTATAAAAGCCTAGGCCCCACAGAGAGGTCTCGCAATCTTCTTTTTTCTAATGTTATTTTTAGATTTCTTCAGTTTCAAGCACGTTAAATACGATCCCTTTGTTTTATTTCCCTCGTTTTGCTTCGTGTCCTCTCCGCGTTCAATTCCTCAGACACCAAGGCTGCATCAACGATAGACAGTTTCCTTTTCTTATCTTGCTTTGTTATATAAGGGACAGTTGTTGTAGCGTCGTTTCTAGTATGAATCAAGAGGGAGATGATCAGGAGGATGCATATCGACTCAGTGGTTAGTGCGGCGTTGCAGTTCAGACCAGACATCAGGTTCGTTCGTATGGTGCACCTTCTTCTAGTTGAACGCTTGTAGCTTAATGCAAGGAAAAAAAATCATTGCTTGGCCGGACCGTCACCCAAGAAAAAACAAAAAAACATAAGACAAAATTACAGACGTCGGCAAATTTTGTTCCGTTCCCACATTTTCCTAAGGCCAGCTGTATGTAAGCGGGGAAAAGTGAGGCGGGATTAGGGGGCGAACGGTCTAACCGGCAGGGGCCTTCTTTTCGCGTAGCAAGCGAACGAGTGAGCGATCCAGAGTTGTTTTCGGTTCCTTATAGCATTCTTTGTCCTGTAAGCTTCAGTCTAAAAAAAATGTCATCTATCAAGTCCGCTCCACTCAGCTGACCTCGTTTGTCCGGTTCGTTTAAAATGGCTCTTCTGAGGTCCGCTTCACTTAGCTGACCTTCTTTGTCAAGACGATAATTGTCAAAAAGTTTTCTGTAACATCCTGAGATGTCTTCTTAACAAGATATCAGCTGAAAACCGATATCGCTATATTGGAATTTCCTCACTACGTAATCTACGTGCGGGCAAACATGTTGACACTTCAAATTGCTGCACCTGTCTCCGTATCTTCGCGACTTTTTGGTCTCATATATTATATATATATATATATATATATATATATGTGTGTGTGTGTGTGTGTGTGTGTGTGTGTGTGTTAAAATAAAGAGAAAGAACAGTAAGATTCATAATCCATTGATCTTATTAATTTTTATTTTAAAAAAATAGTGCTCAATACAATTCTGCAGAGCATACATATTATAAATTTACTGATTTAACAATATGGTTCCATCGCTACACAGGAATTACCATGTTTCACGCACACATATGTATATATATATATGAAGAAATATAGTTTTAAGGTGTGCTATATTTTCGGGATAAAAGTGCTCAATAACGGAGAGATAGAGTGTATGTAAATATGAATATAAAAGTGAGCATTGAAGTCAACTCTCAGAAGCGACAGGCTGTTTCATGCTAGACGCCGTCGTCAGTCCGCGAGTGTTGGATTTTCCTCGATTATTTATATGGGTCAGTGGTGCATTGCGGGCAATCCGTTCTGGCGGTTATTTTGGATGGAGTGGCTTTTTTATTTATTTATTTGGGTTAATTTATTTTACTTGTTTTTATTTTATTTTATGTATTTATTTATTCTTTTCGGTTTTCTATGATTTATTAACGTGGTAAAATATTTGGGGGGGGATTTGCTTAGGTCGCTTATTTTACTTGTTCTTGCTTATGTTTATTTCTATTAGTTCTAACGGTTATTTTAGCGGGAGCGATTTGTAATTTGTTCATTTATTTATTTATTTTGAATTAATTTTTACTTGTGTTTTATTTATTTGCTTGCATTCATCTATTTTTTTTATTTTGTATATTTTTATATACTTTATTTGGTTTTCGATTTTTGAGTAACGTAGTAATTTTTTATCGTTATATAGGAGTTATAAGTATTTTTTCGTCCAATTTTTGGATAGATTGTTGAAGTCTTCTCTAACGGCTATTTTGGCAGGTTTGGTTTATTGTTTACCTTATTCAGATTGATTATTTTTACTTGTATGTATACACACACACACACACACACACACATATATAACATATACACAGATCATATAAACATATACATTAAAAAATTATAATAAATACACATTAATTATGGAATTAAAAGATTAAAGTCAAAATTAAAAATAAAATTAAAGACAAGCGCACAGAGTTTTCTGACCATTAGTCTGCAATTCCGAGTCAACCTAGGCATTCTGTAGCACACTACATTGAAAAGTTAAAAACACTTTTCCCGGCGAAATTATATGCTACGACAAATATTCCTTCAAGGCAATAGATTTGCTTGCCAAATCCAAAGAAGAATCATTACTTCTGGCCTCGTGTCTCGGCTTCAGTCACTTTACCCGCCAAAAGGTAATTTCTTGTACCTTTAGTATAAATTCTTTCATGATTACTGTTCAAATGAACATCGCTATGGTACAATGGCGACCATGTCTCATCAATTCACAGTTGTAACCGTAAGTTCTATTCTAATAGTTTTTTCCCCTCACTTCTCGCTACTGGAACTCTCTTCCAGCTCCATGCTCTCCAGCCAACTTCAATCTTCAAAATTTAAAATGCAATGTCAATCGTTACCCTACTTGTATCCTTGATTATTCTTCTATTGTCCTCATTCCTTAATAAAGTTTTTTTTTCTTATTCTTTCACACTCAGTAAACTCCTTGTGTCTTAGTGGCTTTATTGCCTTACTTGGGGTGATATGAGTAAAAAGCAATGCTTGACCATGACGCACTCGTCATTTTTGTTCATGAGAAGTAGTAGTTAGGGGCGCATCATGGTCGGGTGTCAAGAGGGATTTTTAAAAACCTTTCAAATGTGAGGGAACTAAGGAGACTTGGGAGTCACATTTAGATACTTCGGAACACATTAAATCGAAGAGCGTCTTAGCAAACTGGGTTAATCAATCTTAATCTATTTCTAACTGGGCCCCACGAGTAACTTTATGCACTGCTTTTACGAAAACCTATCATTATATCGTTCACATTTGGCTGTGATGCATGTGCCTGGTGTACTCTTATCAAATTGGGTCTCATGATGGGTAGATAGAGTTTCGAGTATTTGTACCTTAGCGTCACTTTTTTTGGCATGACTATCACTCATTGCTAACATTGTTGTAGAAGATGAAAAGGATAAAGAATAGAAGATTGTGTAGATGAAAAAAAAAGTGAAAGAGGAGAGGGAGTAGGTGGAAGAAAATTAGAGAGAATGGTTGAGAAAAAGGTAAAAGAGTGGAGGAGGAATAGGCGAAAGGTAGGGGGGAAAAGCGAAAGAGAGGTGGAGGAAGAAAAGCGATGGCGGAGGAAAAGGCAAAAAAGGGATGGTGGAGGAAAGAGAGAGAGTGATTGAGAAAAATGCGAAAGAGAGGAGGAGAAAAATGCAAAAGAAAGGAGGAGAAAAACGAGGAGGGGAAGAGGGAAAGGAGAAAGAGGGAAGGTTAAAAACGAAAAAGTGGGGGAGGAAAAAGAGAAAGAGGGTTGGAGGACGAAAAGGCAAAAAAGCGGTGGAGGACAAAAAGGCAAAAGAGCGGTGGAGGACAAAAAGGCAAAAGAGGGGGTGAAGGACGAAAAGGTGAAAGAGGGGGTGAAGGACGAAAAGGTGAAAGGGGAGAAACTACAAAGAGGGGAGAAGGGAAAGTGAGAGGAAGAAGATAAATTAGGTGAGAAAGAAGAGAGTGTAGAGTCGAAAGAAAGAAAAGAGATTGTGCAGCAGTTGAAAAGTAAGAAGGTGAAGATTGTTCTTTTTCATTTTCAAAACAAAGATTTTGCAGATGATAAACGAAGAAGACAATAAGAAAAATGATGAGTGAGCAAAACAACAAAGAAGGAAAGGAAAATTTTTAATTAGAAAAAAAAAAGAAAAGGAAAAGAAGAAAACTTTACGTGGAAGACGAAAAATAGGATAAAGAAAGACGAAAAAGTTTGAATGCAGAAAAATTCTTGAGAATGTAAAAGAAAACAAAAAAGAAAAAAACAAAAAGAAACAGGAACAGAGAAACGTCGATAAAAGAGAAGAAAATGAATGAGAGGGAGAGAAAAAGAGAGAGGAAGCAAAAACGAAAGAAAGAGTTAAGAACAAAAGAGAGAGAAGAAAAGAAAGTGAGAAGAAAAAGATGAAAAGAAAAAGAAAGAGCGACAAAAAGAAAGGGAATGAACGAAAGAAAGTTCAAATAAAAAAAACTAAGAATGTTATGACAGGTCGATGAAACTACCACCCGCCAGCCCGACGCCCTACCGGAATGCGTTTGCTAACAGGTGCGCTAAAGTTTGCCGAAGAAATCAAAGAAAGTTGCAGGTATCCGCTGTGTTGACGTAGTCGGCTTAATTACCTCTCATCAGACTCAAGTCGTCGTCAGAGCCGCTCGTTCAGACCGTTTGCTATCTTATCTCCGTTTCCGCATGTCCACATAAACAGTTGCTTCTTTCTCATCTCCTCCCACTCCAGCGCGACGAAAAATTTACTTACCCCGCCTGACGCTATCGAGTAAGCTACTAGCATCAACCATCACTGATATTCCTGTGAGGATCGAACACAGTACTAATGGTTTACTCGACTTGTTCGCTAACATTACCGTCTTGTTAGGTAACTTCTAGGTATTTACTTTGATTTTTGTATGAAACTAATCATACAAAAATCACAAATCTGGTGCACCTAGTGAGAATCAAACTCACTACTCACTGCACCCTCAAAGCCACATGCTGCCTGATTGGCTTTCTGAATAGCACACCTAATTTAACGAGAGGAATAATGTTTATTAAAATGTTTGTTTTCTTTCGTTCTCACTTGTTCACTCACACCTTCTCTCATACATAACCACATACGTAAACAGTGATTAAGTACAATGTTTCTTGAATTTTGTAACATTTCGTTGAAGGTAACGTCGTCAGCATTTTAAACAATTGCCGATTTTCGCTAAGGAAGATCATAAGTACAAGTAATTTTGCTTCAGAAACAAGTAAACTTAATGACAATTATTTTTCGCTAGAGAATAAATAGGTTTCTTTTTTTTTTACAAATATTTTCGTATTTTCAAATAAATAAATTAGAAACAAATAAAAAAGCAGCAGTGCGTGTTAATCAATGTCATCAATGAAAATATTCTATAAGGATATCCTTTTTTTTTCTTTACTTATATAAAGAATCTTTTATCCAAAGGAAAAAAAAAATCCACTTTTCCCCATTTCTCGGATACGTACTGATGCGCATGGTCTTCTGTTGGGAAAAGAGTTGCGGTATTTTCAATAAAAAATTACATTGGTTTTGTTTAGTAGTGTGGCCCGGCTTATGATTTACTGTACAACGTATGACGCACTTGTCGAAAAAGTTTGCCTATGACGCGATTAACCTATTAAATATGGCCTCTTTGTGAGTTGCCGTAAATGTATTTACTAAGCATAAATGTGTTCAGCGGGAGAGGTTGGATACTGAGTGGAGATCGAAAAAAACTAAATGGTATTAATGAAATTAATTATCAAAACACGTCGGTGGGGCTTAGAATAAGCCGACTACATTGCTTGCAGACGGGTAAGAACCTCGCAAAACAAAACATCTTCCGAATAGATACAAGTAGACGAATATAAACCGGACTGATAAACATTTTTCACTAGTGACAACCTGACCTCCGATTTAGACATTTTTGATGTTCGTAGAAAACGGGACCCTATCTTACCTATTTTTCATTCACGCGCAAACCGGGTCCCTAACTTATTCTATGCCCCCTCTGATGCAATCCGCCCCCCCCTGTTTTACCCTTTATTCATTCTCGGGCAGACATGGCCCTGTCTTACATGTTTTTTTCATTTTTGTGGAAAAAATAAAAACTTTGCTAAACATTACAAGATACTGGGTCAGAAAGAAAAAGGTATAACGCCGCACTCCTGGTTAATTTAGTGAAGATTAGTAGGTAATTTTGCGGGAGAATGTTACTAAATACCATAATGACGCGGAGTAGCAGGCGCAGATCGTAAGTTCAAGATGCGGTCCAATGACGTCATACTACGCGATAGACCGAAATATTAACAACAGAATCCAATGTCTAGATGCAATGTAATATGCTGTGACTAATTTGAAATTTAATTTTGTTGAGTGTGAGTTGCTTCGTTTTAGTGTAGATGGCTTTCAATGACTGAAGGTTCTTTTTACTGTGTGTATGCGTGAGCATTATGTTATCAACTTATATCTGTCTAATATTCATCTTGTTTGTAGTTAATATGCATTTGGTTTTTGTAGAAAATACTGTCAAAAATGTAATTTTTGACAATATGTTCACTATTATTGTTATTTACTTTGGAGGGGAAATAGTCTAATTTGGTGGTCGATAAAGTAGTTAGGAAAGCTATTATTAATAATTGTGGTGTGGTCTTTTTAGAAAGTTTACTGCTATTTTGTATCTGAGTGGGCATTCACTTTTAAAGTTAAGGTGCCGAGGGATTTCTGTTAGTGGGTTTGTTTTTATATAGTGAGGAGATAAATTACTATATTTTACGAGAGTATCTAAGAATGGGAGTTTGTTCTTTTGCCTAAGTTAGTAGATAAAGTTAAGGACAGAGTTTTTTTTTTCAAATGAGGTTTTAAGAGTATCTATTTCCTTAGTGTTATTTGCTAAAATAAAAATATCGTATCGTAAAAATATCTATGGATATCGGCTTGGATTGAGGAATCGGAGAGCCGAGTTCGATTTCCAGTCAAATCCATTACATTCACTTACGTGCTAATACCCTTGGGAAAGGTATGAATCCTCTTCTCCATCCTGCTAAATAGCAAGACAGACTGGGTTCTATAGCCTTGGATGGCAACTGGTCTAGGAGAAGGACAACTCTGAATTCAAAACATTCAAAGGGTCGTTTGGGGACCCTGTGGCACGTAGTGCACCAGGTCTCTGAATTCGGCCCTTCAAAAAGTGTGGATGATCCTGCACGAAACCTTCACCACTATAATCAATTCTCATGTGCTGCTGTCGGTTTCCTGGGAACTGATCTGCTTGACCCTCATACGTCGAATTCGATGAGAGAGTCGAATATATATATATATATATATATATATATGTGTGTGTATGTGTGTATATATATATATATATATACACACGTATGTATTATTCTTTATTTGGGTGGGATGGTTGGTGGAGATGATAATGGTTTTAGTGACAAGTCTTACTAATTAACCCATAGATGGTGGCAGAAGTTGTGGATTTGTACATTTTCCAAGGGTATTTGCGCGTAAGTAAATATAACGAACCCAACGGGAATTAGAACTCTGCTCCCTGATTAGCAATTCCGAGTCATTATCGATTACCCCCCCCCCCAAGCACACACATCTAAACTTACGGCACCTGGTATTTCCAATCAGTCACCCATCTAGGTACTGACCAGGTTCGATGTTGCTTAACGTCGGTGATCGTACGGGAATTGATGTTGTGGGAGAGGGAGAGAGAGAAAGGGAGAGAGATTATGCGTCTTATGAAAGTCATCAGTCTTATTAATATTTATTTTTTCACTGTTCTTATTTTTAGACACTCAAAAAGAAAAGAAAATGCTTAAAAACTTTTTCGAACATACCCATTGCTGTGGTGGTGTTGGGGGATACCAATTTTGGGGGGTCGGTGACAAATATAAAGCAATCTGCCATACTGTGTCTTTGAAGCAAACATGTGAGCCATCATAAAAGCGATTAACGTGCACTTTGATTTGGTCTCCCGTATTTCTCCTATCAAGGATATTTTCCAATAAGTAGAGAAAAAAAAAAAAAAAAAAGATAAAAAAAATTGTTCTGTCGTATATAATAGCTTCCTCGGAGTATTTTCTTTTTTCTTTCCCCCGTTTTTTTTCACAGTTTCTGCAATGTTCAGGAAATAAAAACCCCGTGAGAAATGTATATTTTGGCCTTGTGTTCTTGCATTGTTTTTTTGAGGAAGTGATTCATCTCATTCCCTTTCCATCACTGCATACTGAAGATTTACTGTTTCTTTTAATTATTCATTGTGACAACGAAACCGTTTCCAAAACTAATTTCTATTTGTTACATGCATCTGAAATGGATAATAAAAAAATCTGCAAACCCTTTCATAAAAAAGTAGAAATAATTATGAAGAAGGCAGGAAAACTTAGGAAGAGAGCGTTTGATGATGCTTATATAGTGTTCAGATTTGGATAGTGTGTAAATTCATCTCGAGGAGTTTGTAACATTATTTATCATCTCTCAGTTGCGTCTTAGGGCAGAGTGCACTCAGTAGCGACTCCGTCAAAGGACAGAGTCGAAACTAAGAAAAATTATACTGAGAGGTACCCAGCTATGGGAAACAGCTGCCCGAGGCCGCGCCCTCTCTCATAGCACCAGAAAAAGGGATCAGTGCTCGCACCGAGACCAGCGCAAACGACGGTTGCTGGGGCTGCGGGCAATTTTTGTTCCTGGTCCGGGTGTAAGCGCTCCTTAAAAAAAGACCGTGTGTCACAACTTGTCTTAGTGGGAAGACAGAGTAAATATTTAGTGTTCAGAGTTGGGATAAATTAATATTTTTATTAGGCGATCTCCCTACAATATGCAGGTCATTTTCGTTAATAATATTTTTTCTACTAGTTGAATACCTATCAGTACAAAAATGAATGTTCATATATAGAGACATTGTCTAGTACTAAATGCAAAAAATAAGAACTAGACGAGATATCCCTAGACATGAGCAGTGGAACGATAACTGTCTAGCCCCTTAGATTAAATAAAGGGTTCAGTTCGGTATTTCCAGTAGGTTACACAGATTGATATACACATGAAGAAGGCGATCGAAACGTTTTGATAACAACAATAGTGCATCTGTTTATATCTCTGAAATGAATTATTATGATTACTTGCATTATTTACATTACTCGTACTGTTATCCTCATTGGCATATTCACAACGTTTCGGCCGTTGAACGCTCCAGCCTTCTTCAGGGTTGAACCCTTTATTTCGTCCACCGGGGTAGATTGTTCTAGTTCCACGTGCCACGCCTCTTCCGGATGTCTCGGTTATTTCTCTTTAACTCTCAAATTCAACTCCGCTGTGGCCTGGTATCGAACTCACAACACTTTGGGTCTAGTCACTGGATCTAACCAACGTCTTTATCCGCTTTATCCATGTGTCCTCACAGCAGCGGAGAACCCAAAACTTGGATAGTTGAGTTAAATGGAAATTCGAAATTCCAATCACCTGAAGAAGGCCGGAGCGTACAACAGCCGAAACATTGTGAATATGGCAATGAAGATGAGGATAACAGTCCGAGTAACGTAAATAATGCAAGTAAATAAATAGTTTAAATAACTTCAAAATAGATTTTCCAAATAGTTGAACATATTTGGCATTCTGTTGAATTCTTATCCGAAAGTTAATTATAATAAATCTATTGTCGCTGATGGTGTCTAAAAATGTCATTTTCTTTTTCCGTTCTGGGCATGAAATAAAGGAAAATCTTTAGGCCTTGAACCGATGTGAAATTCTGTTCATATGTCATTTTTGACAGTATGTTCACTATCGTTATTTACTTTGGTGGGGAAATAGTCTAATTTGGTGGTCTATAAGGTGGTTAGGGAAGCCATTATCAATAATTGTGTTGTGGTCTTTTTAGGAAGTTTTTTTTTTTTTTTTTTTTTTATTACTGCTATTTTGTATTAGGTTGGTGCAAAATAATGACGTAATAATGTCGTTTTTTGACGTTAAAAATACGTAAAAAAACGACATTATTACGTCATTATTTTTTGCACCAACCTAATATCTGAGTGGGCATTTACTTTTAAAGTTGAGGTGCCGAGAGATTTCTACTAGTGGATTTTTTATATTAGGTTAGTGCAAAGATAATATCGTTTTTTGACGTTAAAAAATACGTCAAAAAACGATATTATTTTTGCACCAACCTAATGAGGAAAGTGAAAGGCATTATCTTAGCTTTTGAAAGTTTTTTAAACATTAGAATCATCATACTACAGTTTTTTTTCATTTTTTTTAAATCGCTATCGCCCCATGCAAGGCAGTAAATCCACTAAGACACAAGGGGTTAGAGGGTGTGGAAGAATTAGAAACAGACACATTAATAATGAGCAGGAAGAGAGGAGAGTAATCAAGAGGGCAGCAGATAGCGATTAACATGCATTTAAATTTTTGCAAAGTTGGCAACAGAAGGGAGTTTCACAAACGAGAATTTCGAGAGAAGAAACTGTTAGCATATAACTTACGGTTGCATCTAGCTAACTCAACTGTAAATTGATGAAATATTGATGCCTGTCTAGGACAACGCTTAATTTTTTTTTAAGTTTAGGTATCATCGCGGAGAGCACACCCAAACAATTCCCATGAAAGTATTTATAGAAAAAACACAGAGAGATAACCTTAAGATGGTGGGGAAGTGACTGAAGCCGAACCGTCAGATCAGGACCAATGATATTGCTGATTCTTCTCTGGATTTTATAAAGGGGCTCAGGGTAAATAGAAGAGATAGCGGACATTATGTGGCAGCAATATTCTAAGCAAGGACGAATAGAAGATAGATTCTAGGGAGAAAAATGATCTCGTCTGACACAGTGAAACAATGGATTCAATATAGTTTTTCCACGTCATGTAAGCTGAAAACGTTAGCACGAAAAGGCGAGTCATTTTCCTGGCGGATAGCATCAGCCATGCAGATCTGATTGCCCAAACGATAAAAATAAAACTGAGTAAAGATCAAAAGACACTTCGGAGGTTTCGATAATAATGTGCAAAAGATGGTGCCGTGGTTTTGTGCGTCAGCCTATGAACTCCGTAGATGTGCGGTTTGCGGAAATGTTAATGGCGCGAAACGTGGAATCAAAGAACCGAGTTGACATTGCATATTTCCTGTGTTGCGTTCACTTTGTCATTAATACCTTTGGGAAATGCATGGTTTCCTCACTTCACCCTCAAGCTATTAGTTGTGCTACTTAATGACAAAATCATTTAAAAAAAAAATGTATTTATTATATTAGGTTGTCACACAGGAAATGACGCAGTTTTGGGTTGGTTGCTGATCCGGTCGCTTAACAAAATAACCTCCTCCATTAGTAAATAAAAAAAATCTTGACTTATTCTCGACTCGTTTTTTCTTTCCAGATAATTTTTATTTCAATATATTGTTACTTATAAGTCCAATGAAAATGATTACAATGAAACAATGTCGAATAATCTTACTTTATGATTACAGACTGGGTTATTCTGCCTCTGAAGCATTTCGGAACATCAAGGCGGCCTTTGGTAATGGTATTGTTGAAATCAGAACTGTACAGAGATATTTTCGGAAGTTTTGTTCGGGAGATTATAGTCTTGAAAATAAACTAAGGGAAAGACCATGATCTGTTATCAGACGATCAATTGAATCCTTTGGTTGATCAAAAAATCCAAGAACTACAGTCCGAAAACTTGCATCAGAATGCAAAACTGTTTATCTGCACTTGAAAGCAATTGGAAAAGTAAAGAAAGTGGATAAGTGTGTTCCGCATGAAATTAAAAAAATCGCTATGAGGTGTGCTTTCTGTTGCTTTCCTGACTGGAAAAAAGAACCATTTTGGCATCAAATCATTACATGCGATGAGAAATTGATACTATTTGACAACAGTAGGCCAGTCGTTAGATGCAAGTGAATCACCAAAAAAAAAAAAAAAAAAAACTACCTAAAATCTCCACTGCACCCTAAAAAGTTAATAGTTACTCTATGGTGGTCTTTCAAAAGGGTTATTCATTCTTTGCCTCAAGGGGAAACAATAACATCAGCCTCGTATTGTAGAGAAATTGAGTGTTTGCACGAAAAATTGAAAAAGAAACATCCTAGATTGTGAATAGGAATGGTCCAATTTTGCTGCACGACAACGCACGGCCGGACGTTTATCAATCAAGCGTCCAGGAGTTGCATAGGCTGCATAGGCTGCATTATGAAATTTTGCTTTATCCTCCATATTCACCTGATATATCTCCTACTAATTATCACTTATTTAAGCATTTCGAGCTTTTCATATGCAATAAAACATTCTGGAATAAGGAAGAGATATACGAAGCATTTGAATAGTATATCACATCAAAGGATGAGAACTTTTTAAAGATCGGATTAAGAATTTGGAAGTACGTTTGAGAACATTCATTATGGTACCTTTTTCAATTTATATAAATTAGTTATTTAACATTTCAGAAGCGTTTTATTTATGTCGTATAAAGTGCGGTATTTCATTTGTAACAGCCTAATACTGGAGTCTATAAACATTTGTTTCGAAATAGGTAATTTATAATTGAATATGTGGGCATTTACTTGGTTGTGGGATAGGCAAATATTGGTAATTTCTGTTTGAATCTGCAAAACATTTGCTAGGTGGCATCTTTTGTAGAATGAAGTTGCTCCATTTTAAACGATGCCTTCGGAATATTCGTAACCGGAATACTTTGCATATACATGGCAACCGATCTGCGAGAAGCTATTCAAAAGCTCAGAGAAGGCAACGGGAAAACACTCCACTATCTTTTGCAAGAATTCATGACAATTCCTAGATATTAAAGAAAAGAAAGAGTGGAGAATCATGATCGCTTATGCCCGAAAAGACATACCATTAAAATCGACCTCGTGTTTATGAGTGTTTTAAATGTGAAGCCACACTGGAATAGTGAAAGCAGCCTTCTAAAAATAAGCAAAGTATTAAGAAACAGGAAAATTTCGTTAGAAACAAAGATAAATAGTACTGAACTGTTATACAATATCAGTCCTATATGGCAATGAATGCTCGACAATCACATCGCAGATGAAAAAGAGACTTGAAGAATCATAAATTTGGCTCTACAGAAGGATGATGAAAATCTATTAATTATATAATTTTATTATTTTTATGTGATTGTGGTGTGCCAGGTTATACTTAAACGAGTTAATAGTATCTTTATTGTAATTTAAATAAGAAAAGAGTACAGAGCTGCTACATGACATCTGTCCTCGTTTACGGCAGCGAATGTTGAACGGTTTCCTCAAAAATGAAAAAGAGACTCGAAGTAACAGAGGTATGGTTCTACAGAAGGATGCTGAGGATATCATGGACCGAGCGTGTGAGCAACGATGACGTTTTGGAGAGGATGTCAACAAGGAGGAAGCTTATACTTAACACCAGGAAGAGGCAGGTGAAATTACTGGGACACGTAATGAGAAAGGAGGGCTTGGAGAATCTGATACTCACAGGTGGAATAGAGGGAAAGAGAGACAAGGGAAAGCAACGCATGACATACCTGGTGGGTTTAAGCACAAGTGGATGACAGAACATGGTCTGGGGGAGGGGGCAGAGGGGCGAAACTTATTGAGAACTACAAGGGATAGGGGGAAGTGGAGAGCCATGATCACCTACGTCCTGAAGAAGCCATGATTAGTTGTCCCTTAAAATATTATGGTGGAGCTTCAGAATATGCACTTTGACTAGAAATAAGCATTTTTTTTCAAATTTTCTTTTTCATATTATAGATTAAGCACTCCAGATCAGAAATAAACATTTTTTTTCTTAGAATTTTACAAATGTTAATAAGGGTGTGGGGTTCAGTTTTCTATATAATTCACTGTAAACTGATCCCATCATGGAAGCAAAAAAAAAACAACAAAAAACAAAAAAAAAAAACAAATACGGTGATACTGTCCATTTCTAATCAGCTGCAAAATAACATTTTATCATATATTTTTCAAAACTAAACGTTTAAGCAATCCAACTACTTATACTTCAATTGACCTGTCCTTTTATCACATAGGTGATCATGAATTTCCAAAACTTCCTATCTCGTGTGGCTCTTAGCAGGTTTTCTCCTTTTGTTAAGGTTCCCGCACCAAGTTTCGTCAACCATCCACACAAGCTCGTCGGTTAGATGGCTCGTTGCCTTCGCCTGTCTTGCCCTTAATATGCCCCGTGAGGGTTAGGTCTTTCAAGCCCTCCTTTCACATTATGTATCCGAAGAATTTCAGCTCTTTCCGTGATTCTTAGTAAAAGTGTTCCTTCTGGTGCCATTTTCTTCTGGTGACTTCCTTGTTGCTTACGAATTTTAAAAAAATATATTTTCAAAAATCACGTGAATTGAGCGTATTTTTTGACTTCAGTATAGGTAATTAATTTACAACGAATTCACGTAGCGAACAAGACCGTCCCATTATCTTAAAACCCCTTTATATTCAAAATATGTGGTGGTTAATTATGAAAAAGAAGAAAGAAATGATTACTTCTTGTCTCAGTGACAAATGTACGATTCAGCCTTTCTTTAATACTAGCAGGGATACCAGGCGTTGTTTCGGAAGATCTCTGAATAATAGTTTATTATTGACAATTTATAGATATTTTTCAGCCATCTTTTTTATTTTTCATTTAAATAATAAAGTTCATTGATTTTTAGTTTGTTACAAAATAACTAAATTTAGGAAAATACCACACTACAAATACCACACTACCAATACTCAGTCCCCTAAGACCCCGCCCCAATGGGGGGGGGTCTTAGGGACTGAGTATCTCCATATTTTTTTATTAAAAAAGACAATTTATTTTTCGATTTAAATACTAACAAATACTCTCAATCTTGTTTTCAAACAAATCAAAGTTAGATAAAGTTCATTAACCTTTTTTAAAATTCTTATTAATAAAAAAAAAGTAAATAAACTTAAATTAAGATATATTTAAACATTTAATTTAATCATTTTTTTCAAGCAAAACCTATAGTAAGCCTTACTTCTTACAATTACTATTTGTTTTGGGGGGGAATTTAATTTTTTAAGTAAATAGAGTTTTACTTTTAAACATTACATTAGCAAATATTTCTTTGTAAATGATTTTGATAACTATTCTGAAAAAGTAAAAGCAAGCAAGATATATTGAGAATTTAGTTTTGAAAAGCCATTGCTTAAATTTTAAGTTATATTTGTATTTGAAAAGAGAAAAGTCTAGTTAATTAAAAAATTGGAGAGACAGACATGATTTACGGCCAACATTAGTTGTGTTGAATATTTGTTTTAGGAATTTAACGATAATTTATTCAAATTAATTTTCGAAAAAATAAGGTTTGTTATAGATATTTTGCTTTAATAAACCTTAATTGAAAAATTATTTACTTTTTCATGTTAGTTATAAACCAACAAAAAAATTAATGAAGTTTATTTTTTAAAGATTGAACATAAAAGGGCCGAAAAATATTAATGTCAATAATACACACAGACAACTGCCTTTTAGGGTGATACTGTGTTTGTATATTCAGAAAACCTCATCAACGGACTAATAGGAACCCGTTAAAGCCGATCGTCCGTAGATGGGAAGGGATTATTTTGAGTTATATAACCACTATAGTAACTACCAGTAGTCATGATCATAATGTAAATATTATAGACATGTATATATGGCATAAATAAATATATAATATAGATATATTAAGCAAAATAACAAAAATAATAGAGTTCTCACAGCTACTTCCTCCTGCACACGCTATCGTACTTACCGTCTTTGTTTACAATTGAAAAACCCGCTACTGCCACCAAGCGGTCACTTTCAGAACTAATACGAGCCTTCCGCTAAAATGATGGGTGATTTGTCCGTATATTTATTTTTTAGCCACACACACACTCACTGGAATAATTGAACATGTAAATATAAAACATCAAATAATTGTATTTAATATTCTTCTTTTAAATTTAATTTGTTTTTTTAGTTAACATTTTTTTTCAAAATTAATCTTTTAGTTACTATGTGAAAATAAATTCAAGAGAATAGAAATTTTAAAAATACATACTTGGATAGGGTTAAGCAGAATAAAAAAGTAAAAACGAACGGTAATCCGATTCGAGAATAAAAATTCTTACTGTTCGTTTTTACCTTTATAATTCTGAGAATTTTTAGTACATACAAATACAGTTTAATTTTAAAATATCTTCGTAAATACAAATCATACAATAATTTTTTTTTTATAAAAAGCTGACTTGGGGGATAATGAGTCAAATACATATTTACTTTGTCATATTATTATAGTTTTTTTTTTAGTTTTAGCCGGATACACAGGCAGACAGCTGTACTTTATATATTTATAGATAGATATAGCATCCTCTTTTTACTATGACACGAAGTAACTTTTATTAAATCATTATTTTTATTTGTCATTTGACACAGTGAAAATATCAATCCTTAAAAAATCTACTGAGAGAGAAAACAAATCCCTTAACTAAAACATAAAAATAAGCAAATAAGAAATTCTTCGATGAAATAAAATTTTACGGTCATGATTGAAATACTGAATCCACTTTCTTTTTTATAAGGGATCCTCTTTTCTTTTGCTCTTTTTTTTTTTACAATGACACGAAGAAACTTTTATTAAATAGTTATTTTTATTTAGTCATTTTACATAGTCGAAAATAATTAATTCTTAAAAAACTTCTACCGAGAGAGAAAATACAACCCTTGAGTAAAAGAGAAAATAAATAAAATCCTTTTTAATTTGTCTTTTCTGTCGCAGTTTTTAATTCTTTTTTTTTTTTTTAATAATCCTTTCTTAAACATTTGATTAATCGAATAATAACATTTTCGAATATCGACTGAAAAGGAAAGATCGATCCAGATAGATGTATATTGTGAATCCATTAAAAATCTGTTGTTTCAGCTCCAAAGATTTTCATAAGAAATTAAAAGAAATAAATATAGGAAGCCAAATAAAAGATAGTTTTTTTTAATTACTGAGATTGTGAAATCAATATGTTTGTTTTCTCGATGTTTTCTATTTTCAAAATATATTTATTTTGGCAATAGAAAAAAATCGTGAAAACAATTATTAAGTGTTTTTATTCTCGTTTAATTCTGAAACAGACATTTATTTTTATTTGCGTTCAATCCAGCATACTCTTTGTGACCGAGACGTCGAAAGCACATCGGATCAAATAGTAGTTTTTCTTACACCGGGGAACGCTGGTTCGAACCCTGAGAGAGAGAATATATTTTTTATCGAGTATCTCTAAGAGCCGGTAGACGTAATTTACTTTGGAGTAGTGTATATATATATATATATATATATATATATATATATATAATTATAGAAGTAAAAAAATGCAAGACGAGCTTTGCCATTCATGATTGAAAAAAAAATTAACCAGCCGACGGGTTTCGCCCTCACTCAGAGCTGAAATCGAGGGAAGTATAAATGTTACAATAAAAACATGAGAAGCATGTGATGAAATAAAGGCAGAACAATCAGATGGAAATAATGTCAAGCCCTAACAGACATTCCCTCCGTTTACAGAGGGAGGGCCGTCTGCATCTGACATAGTTCGTTTCCAATGCCTTCAAATGTAATAAAGAATGAGAATAACTAAGGATGGAGAAAGAGTCAATGCTGAAATTGGTGACACTGCTTGTATTATTTATAAGGTGATCAGCGATGGCGGAGTCGTATGTGTTGTTGATCTTATCGTACCATACCTAATTTTTCAGGGTACCTGTTGATTTATTTGTGCGTCTAAACGTAAGGTGTTTCTACCTATGTATTCGGCTCCGCAACTATATCCAAATTGGTATATCACATTGTTAATATGGTGGGGAGGTAGGAGGTCCTTTCGAGCAGACACCCAAGGAGATCTGATAGAGAAAACAACACTCACATTGGCAGAAAAATAGCAATTTTTAACTGCTGAGTTAATCTGTCTGGTATGCATGTATGTAGAGGGAATATACATACACATACGAGCAAAAACGCACACACAATACACAAAAATGTAAATAGATCTAAGAACACACAGAGGTCATTAAAAATAATACAGATATCTTTCCACACTCTTTCTCGGACCAATCTTAATTGTTTTATTGCCTTTTAAGCAGAAGAACTTTCTTACCACCATTCCAAGAAAGACATTTGTGTCACTACTACACCCAAAAATGATTAACATCAAAAGCCACAAAGTAAAATTAATTCCTTTTAATAATATGTGGAAATATCCACTCTTTGCCTGATGAAGGTCGTGAGACCAGAAACTCGTGTAGCAAAATTATGGAAAATGAAATATAATATATATTTATAAAAAATCCACATTACAACCAAAAACGTTTGCAGTTCCTCTCTTCTTATATATATATATATATATATATATATATATATATATATATATATATATATATATATACACATACACAAGTCCAAGAAAATATGGATTCCTACTACACACAAAAGACAATGGTTTAACATTTCAAAAAAAGGAAAATTAATTCTTTTAAATAATATGATAATATTTGGAAATAACCACTCTTCGCCCGATGAAGGTCGCAAGACCGGAAAAACATTTATCAAAAATATGGAAAATAAAGTATAATGTATATTTAAAAAAATCCACATTATAACCAAAAACGTTGGTGGCTTCTCTCTTCTCAGCTGTATCAGATTGAGTTTTCAGAACGAAGGCAGCCGAGTCACCCAACCTTTGCTACTGTTTATCGCCGTGTTGCTGAGACAGGACCCGTGGCACCACAAATTATGGATCGAGGAAGAATGATACCCGCTCGTACAAATACACCAGAAATGGTAGACATGCAAAATAAGATTAAATGTTGTCAAGTGTATTTCAAGACGTTGCGGCGACGCGCGTAACAAATTTTGTTGTATTGGTTGGCTGCATTTGATATAAAGGGCCTCAATCCTAGCCGCTATCCAGATTATATATTATATATCAAACACTTAAATCAATCACGGGTCAAAATCTGCTCCGAGAATGATCAATTTCTTGTCGATTTAATAAAGTGCTTAATACACAAACTAGATGAATACTAGGTACATTTACGTTTCTTTTTGAAAGACATAAATGCTTATTGTTAGATAAGAGTAACTAAAAATGCATGATAATCCAGTCAGTGAAACTTCTGTAGCGGGTGATTATATATATATATATATATATACACACACACACACACACATATATATATATATATTTTTTTTTTCAAACATGTTTCATAGAATAATATAGGCATAGTATTTTTTTTTATAATAATACTTTTCAATTTTCTTGATGTTAAGATGAAATTCCTTAAGGAAGGCGCCGTAGTATGTTCTTACCCATGTACTTTCGATCTCCTCAGAGATCACCCTCAGTGGGTGAATGACAAATACTGTAATCGTCGTGACGGTTAGAAGTATTTGAAATTTTTTAAATTTATCCGTTGTAGTTATGTAATTTCTGCACAACAAACGTCTCAATGTAAGGGAGCTAACCAGAAATATATGATAAAATAACATTTTTAGAAATGCAACATGGAATTAAATGTTTGTTAAATGTACTTCAAAACGTTGTGTTGCTAGACTCGTAATAAATTTAACGGCAAGACACCGAGTAGAGAACTAGAAAGGATTATTATAAAAATAAATAGGCATAGTATGTCTATATTATTCAATGAAACATGCATAAATGAAGATATGTTGCCTCTCTCTATATCTCTCTATATGTGTGTGTATATATATATATATATATATATAAAATTTACGTACAATATGTGGCCTAACGTTTGATGATCGAGTGTCAAAAGCCGACCATTTTGAGAAATGCAAGATTCGTATCATGGAGACCTTCACAATGCAATAACAAGTACGTTGGGCTGGCCATGTGGCAAGGATAAGTGTTGATCACATACCAAAAGTTCTTTTTTACAGTGAACTCCATAGAGGTCATGGAAATGTTGATAGACTTTGGCTCAGGTATAAAGATAAACCGAAGAGCAACCTTTCTTGCATCAACATTCCATTCAAGAAATTTGAAAAGGTAGCTATGAAAAGATCAGAGTATCGTTCTAGCTGCCAGTCAGGAATAATGCACCATCAAAAAGTAAGCAACATTCGACTGCATGAAACAGGGAAACAAAATAAGGCAGCTAACAGTGTTCCTGTTGCACTCGGATACAATACGTTCTCTTGTACTGTTTGTGGCCTTTTGTGCAATTCTCGTGCCGGTCTCAAAAGTCATGCCCGTCATAGGCATGCCGATAATTAGTTCGTGGTCATCGGAACCTGATACCTCGAACTCGGCGGGAGAGTCCATCATATAAACACATACAGGGTGTCCCCCAAAACATGTACTCACTTTTTGACTTCCTATAACTGTGAATTTGTATTAATTTCATTGAATATTTGATTTAAACCGTTAATCTTCTTTGTAAGTCAATAAACATTAATATTCCTTTATTTTAACCATTAATCTTGTTTGCAAATCAATAAACACTGTCTTTATTGTCATTTAAAGAATGTGTCCATTTGTGGGTGGGCATCTTGCAAATGCAAAGACACTATAGGCCAACGGTTTTAAGCCACTGGATTTAATAATTAGTAAACTTCATACCTTCTTTGATCCTACTAATCTAAGATGCTAAAACTTGTTCAAGTCGGGAGTGCATGGCGTCCAATTTTCTTTAGAGATTGGGTTACCTACAATTTAATACCAGACAACCTGAATATTTTAACTCTTATCTCCCTTGCTAGCTAATTATAATCTTAAAGAAACTTGATGCAGTAGTTTAGATACTTTTATCAGTGACAATATGATAAACATTTCAAGAAAATAAAGGTCCCACCAGTCAGAAGTGAAGTAGAAAAGTTAGTTTTGAAAAAGGTACGCAACATTTAATTTTTAGGATATTCTTCGAAATCCAGAGGGTGTCCCCAAAACTTTTGGACTATAGTGAATATACGGTTCTTTTATAAGAGGGGGTGCTGAAAATTCAATGGATCCCCTGCTTAAGATCTGACCAAATTTTGGACGGTAAACCTTAGTCGACCAGAGAACTTTTCAGTCCCCGCTTGTATATATTGTAAAAGTCGGTAAAATTAACATTTCTAATGAAAAAAAAAAAAAAAATGATTAAAATTTGAATATTTAAGATAAATACTGTACTTACGACTGTGAATTTGGTTGATAAGTAAGAAAATAAGTCCTGTATGTAAAAATGGCGAGCCGTGGAGAAACATTCCTGGAAAAAAAAAAAAAAATATTAGAAGAAATCAAAATACCAACTTGCTATAAGATGAAAAAAGCAATTCTTTAAAGACAAGAGAAAAAGAAATCAAGAAAAAAAAGAAGAGAAAATTGATATCTATTTTCATCCTCACATGACGCGAAATTCGACACGCAACAGTTATTCACATGAGGCTTTTCATCAAATTGCATGAGATCTGTCATTCAAAAACGTAGCCAACAGGAAACGCCCTGATCTTCTTTGTTAATCGTAATAGAGAATGGCTTTTCCGTAGACGGATACTGCTGCCCAAACAAATTAAACTTAGTGACTTTCCCCACCAAAATGACAGCCCAAATTCTGAAGGCTTAACCTAAAAGTTTATTACTATTATTTTAATTAACAAGTGTCACTATTTTTATCGTACTTATATCAAATAAATACATACGACACATTGGTCAGTATATAAACATCAAAGGCTGTCCTGATTGTTTCAATAAAGGACATAGGTGTGTCTGCAAAAATGAAACCGCTTCCAGTTGATATTTGCATGCAACTTGGCTCAAATTGTTAGTTTCGACGAGATGTGCAAACAAAAGAATAATACCAATGCGACGTAGAAAGTTTTACAGAATTAAGTTTGCGACAAAAATGTTGAAGATGATGAAGACAACAGTCAAAAGCAACGAGATCATTATGTCCGTGTATATTTCTGAAATTCACTCTTTTCAAATCCAAAGTCAAAAAAGAGGATCCCTATAAGGATCGAACACACTAGTCTTGTCTTTTAAAATCACATTGCTTGTCACTTTTTTTTTTTTTTTTTTAACTAGCAAATGTCGTGGGGAATAAAAATAATAATAAAAAAAAGAAGTATGTACGTTTACCATTGTTAATGACAAATTGACTTTAATAATATAATTAACATTCTTTCATTCGAAATTTTTACCTTCTGAAGAACCTAAAATATCATATAATAATTACGCTTGTCCCTTCCTTTGTTACTTCCTTAATTCGCACGACCGTTACGCCCTGTCAGTACCTCATAAATAATGGTTTATTCAGTTTTGACCGCGTGGAAAGACAAGACATATCAGACATGCTACATAGTTTCAGTGGAAAAAAGAAAGAATAAAGATAGAAATATTTCACGTCTCCTGCTAATACCTCATAAATAATAGACTATTCCGTTTTGATCACATGAGAAGAAAAAGACATATCGAAGACGCTACTTGGTTTCAATGAGAAAATGAAATAAAGGAGGGAAGATCGAAGTATGGAACGTCAGTTTCAGTAAAATGTAAAATGTGTCAGTTTCTAATCCTTTCATTTGTACCCACTTCTTAAAATAACAACCAAAATTCATATTTTTGATTGATATTGCAATATTTGCTTAAAGATGTTAAGCTCAAATAATTAACGATGCAATACGGGAATTTATACGGATATTTTATTTATTCAATCATTAACTGAAGAATTATGATTCATCAGAAATTTAATATAAGAAAACCCTGAAATTTTCACGGGTTAAAAGTAGTAGTAGTAATAATAATGATGATAATAAAGATTGTTAACGCCTTATAAAGTACCGTATTGTTTACATGAATTACTTGTCCGATTTTGTTTGTATGGTAATGGCATACTAGATGGTAGTTAGTAAATATACTATATATCTTTCATTATTTTAGGGTAATTTTATTTTCATAAAAAAGAATTAATTTTTTTTTTTTAAAATATGCATCTAAAAATCTAAAACAAAGAAATTTTATTCATCCCCAAATCCCAAGTACTCATCTTTGCTGGATTCATATAAAAGCATTAAACTATCATCTGTAGAGTCACTGTCAGTCATGTACAATAAATGATCCTCAATACCATTGTTATAGTGGAACACACGTATTCTATAGTTAATAGACTCTCCCACCTATAATAAGTAGTAGTAGTAGTAATAGTAACGAGTCAGTCGCCGGTGGCTCAGCGAATTGGTCAGTCAGTCGATGTCGGACGACCGTTAGTCGGATATTAAAGTATCAGCTACCACAACTAGATTGATGCGTCATTAACTATTATTTCAAGTTCCTAACGTTTTGTACGTCGAACCTATTTAAGGATCGACTTAGTGAAATACAAGCCTCCACTGTGAAACAACTCTATAACAGGGATTTGTGCTCATACGGAGGAAGACCAACTTTTCGTTCACTCTACAACAACCATCCAGACTTTACAACAATTTTAGTACACTATTTACATTATTCGGACTATTGTCCTCATCTTTGTCGCCATATTACAATGTTTCGGCCGTTGTCCGCTCCGGTCTTCTTCAGGTGGTTGGAATGTCGAACTGAACCCTTTATTTCGCTCACTGGGGTAAACTGTTCTAGTTCCACGTATCATTTTTAATGGGTGTCAGTTATAAGTTATCTCTTATTAATTCCTCTCTGCAAGTTCTCCACTGCCTTCACCGGATATTGAACTCACACTCTTTGGGTCCTGTCACTGGATGTAACTAATGCCTTTATCCTCAGGGACACATGGCACAGTGGAAAAAGGCGTTGGTGCGCCCCAGATTTTTTTCAAATATCTCCATTCCTGAAAGAATTATTCCTTTCTTAAGAATTAAAAGAAAACAGTTGACGTTGTAACCTGCTGTTATTTAAAATATAAAATATGTAAATTACACCCAAACTAAAGTAATTTAAATATTATTTATATTATACAAAAAAAAAAAAAAAAAAAAAAAAAATCAATAACATCATTTACTCATTTTTTTTATAAGACATTAAATTACGTCATTTAGCATCCTTCATAATTTACCTAGACTTCTCTTTTAGCATGATGACTGAGCGCTTTTTAAATTCAAATATTTAAAAAAAAACTAACAACAAATACCTGTTGCAAAATAAAATCCTTACATTTGCCTCGATAAAATCCATAAGGGGACAAAACGCGTCCGATAAGATACGTTTTCCTTTTGTCATACATATACATTTTGACATCTTTGATAATGGCTTATGTAAGTCGAAAGCTTAGATTGCATTAAAAAAATATGGATCAAAATTGTGAATTTCTTTCTTCGTTCAACGAAAATGTTATTAAACTTATCAGACGTTACGAAAAAAATTTACATAAAATAAATAAACAACATTTGTCTATATTATTTAATGAAACGTGTATGAATATATATATATATATATATATATATATATATATATATATATATATATCTCCCGGTCTTTTGAACAGGAGTAGAGGCTTATCCTTTGTTTCATGTTTAGGGTTGGATTTCCGGTTCCTTCTCATTTTTCACTCACAGTAGACCATTGCGTCTTAGTGGTATTATCGCCTTGCTGGGGTGAATTGAATAAATATAAGTGGACACAGACTACTTCATGTTTGAACACAATCTTTAGGCCATTGGATGGAACATTTCTCTGAGGCGACCCATTTCTTCCATTAAAGCAAATGCAAGGATTTTATTTTGTAACAAGTATTTATATACGAGAGAAAAATGATGTTTTTTTTTTCAAAATTTTTAATAAATATTCATCAAGTTAGCTGTAAGGTACAGGCAAGCTATGGAGGACGCCACGTGTCACAATTCAAAGTTCAATAAATAAAAGTGAGTAAATTATATATATATATATATATATATATATATACCACTATTGATATAACCAAGAACAGTTTGCCATGTGATCGAATGGAAACTTAATTAAAAAAAAAAAAAAAAAACTCACAAGGAATAAAGCAATGGACGGTTGATGAAGCGAAAAAATAAAGTCTTGTGTCTAGGTAATTGAAACATTGTTCTATCAATGCATCCTCCATAACCACGTTTCGACTGTAGAAACGGTTTCCCTGATTTAAAAGAGGATACAGGTTCGCTTCCTGTGGGAAGCACAATTTATCTTAAGTATGATGTCTCAATCTTTGGCCGGTTTTTATTAATTTCACTGTTTAAGAAAAAAAAAAAAAAAAAAAGGAATAATAACCCAAACATGTGTACCCATTAAAATTAACGTTGATAATAAAAGCATCTTTTTTATATATATATATATATATATATTAGTATGAGGGTCAGGCAGTTCAGTTTCTAGGAACCGACATCCCAGACATCAGCACATATAATTTGATTATAGTGGTAATGGCTTCGTGCAGAACCAACCACAGTTTTTGAAGGGCCGAATACAGAGACCTGGTGCACTACGTGCCACAAGGCCCCCAAATAACCCTCCGCAGGTCTCGAATTCCGATTTGTCCTTTTCCTAGACCAGTTGCCATCCAAGGCTATAGAAGCCAGGCTGTCCTGCTATTTACCCATAGCTGGAGGGAAAAGATGAGGATTAATACATTTCCCAAGGGTATTAACACGAGCGAATTAGTAAGTGAATGCAATAGATTCGACAGAGATCCGAAAATTCGAACTCTGCTCTCCGATTCCTCAACCCGAGCCACTACTCCACCGTTCCATATATATATATATGTGTGCGTGTGTGAAATTTAAAACACCAAAAAAAAAAAAAAAAAAAAAAAAAAAAAATCAAGATTTGTCATTACCAATCATCTTGTTGTTCCAAAAATTCGAAAAACATTGACGAAAGTTCAACAATACCAAAATTGTATTTGATGTGTTAAATTGGCGCCAAAGTAAAAGTGGGGAGAAAATAGGGAAGAATATTTAACACTGATGGGTAATACCGTTGAAAAATAAACTTTAATTTTAAAGAGAAATAAATAGAGTTTCAATATTTTGTCAAGTTTAAAACTTGTTTTCATATTCGGTTGGTGCAAAAATACTGACGTAATAATATCGTTTTTTGACGTTAAAAAATACGTCAAAAAACGACATTATTACGTCATTATTTTTGCACCAACCTAATAGAATTTGAAAATTTATTGTTCAGTCAAGACTTGCAATGGGCAAAATTAAAATATTGACATAACTGCTAAGTGCCCCAGTAAACACGTACACCCCCCCCACACACACATATATATATATATACACACACACACGCACACACAAACATTTATAGTTATATACACTCATATATTTATACACATACATAGATTTGTTTTGGCACACACAAATATTTATACACATACATGCATTTGTATTTACGCTCACAAATATTTATGCACCTATATATCTTTATAATTATACACATATTTAGACATGCACACACAAACAGTATATATATATATATATATATATATATATATATATAGATATAGATATTGGTGGTAAGAACTTCTTGGTCTGACTCACTTCTCAAAATTATAATCGTATTTATTTGTTTATAATATAACCTTTGTTTAAGATTTAAAGTTAATGTCGTCCACTCCTGTTTTATGTCGCTACAAGAACCGTAGCCATCAGGCACTGGAATGTTTGAGTGTGTTTGTTTTCCTATCTCCTGCGGTGAGAATTAAGCTGCCACTTTCTTAATTTTTTTAGACGAACATGTCTGTATTGAATCTAAACTGCATTTTGGGTTGCAAAACATAAAATGTACACAAGTTCTTATTTTTAGTCGATATAAATCGGAAAAAAGTGGAATAAATGTTAAATCTTAATGATCCAATTTATAAAACGCAGACAATGCGCAGTATACACTGGCTAATGTAGAAATTGTTATTCGGAAATAATTTTTGTTTCTGATGACGCCACTTCTTCGGCGAATCATCTCAAAGTAGAAATTTACAAAATTTTCTTATATATTTACTCTACTGTCAGATTCTCATTCAATTTTACTCGAATCTCTTTGGTAGAGACGTTACTTGATAAATGAATTGCAGTTAATGAATATTTTTAGCATACGATATAATATCCTCAAAATGTATACCAATTCTGTTTATTTACAGCTTCGTAACGTTTTTTATGACCATTCTGAAAAGGAAAAAGTTTAAAATAAAATTTCCTACACACATAAATAGCAAATGATTTAATTTCTAAATTTTATCGTAACATGCATTATAATGTAAATGTTTAAACTTAATAGCGATAGCTAGTTATTTAGAAACAAAGAGTATAGGAGTATAGGTAACCTTTTCGCAAAGACCTATCCAGAGAAAGATCGATCAGTCTGACCGTAATTTAAAAGTGAATGTTGATTTCAAATTTTCACGCGATAATGTTCGATGTATGGAATCAATGGAAAAGCATTGGATTTAGTGCACTGACAAAGATAGTATAGTACGAAAATACTTTTCGTCATTACACTCCAGGCTTATTAACGAACTTATGTGGATGGATAGATAGATAAAATCGCTGGCCTCTCGTATTCGAGGATACCCGTCTACTAGGGCGGCTAGACAATCCTTACTGAAGACGCTTACTCAGGCACATTTTGCGTTTGTTCAACACCCACAGGAGCCCAGCTGTGGTTTATACTGCAACTATGCTGAGGAGACCTTAGTTACAGTTTCTGGGAGAGAGCGTGTTATTTAGTGTGATCAAGGCTAGCACACTTAAACCGTCATCGGCCACAATGACTTGTGACTTGGTGTTAGCACTGCTATTGACGGCCCCTAAATGTTCCGTCTATCCAGTTTTACTCACAAGGTATGGTTTTCAGACGCTTTCCAAAAGGTGCCGCACGCTGGAGATTTCCTTCCAGACAAATCAATGAACATTTTTGATGGTGAAATTCGAACCCGGGTCTCATGGTCAGAAAGCGAACGTTCTAACCACTCGGCCTTTAAAAAAAAAGAACAAACAAACAAAAGCGTTGTGAATGAAGATGTCTGAGCTGTACATCGACACACATCGGACGCTAAAAAATTTAAAGTTTAGCGTATGGACTTCTTCAGCGTTCATCTCGAACTATAAGTATAACGGACGTTTGTTTATATTTTCACCACTCATCTCCGCCTGCGTATATATAATTCTGTCAATAAGAACATTACTTTATTCTGATGAAGTCGCACCGAAGGACGAAACGCGTTAGTTAATTTTTCCTTTTGTATCATTCAGTTGTCGACAATACAATATATATAGTGTTAATAGGGTTGTAAAATTTGTCAGTTAGCTGATTGGTGTTAATTCCAGCATGACGATTCTAGAGTTTCATAAACGGACGCGCTCCTGTAAGATCTCTGTCCACTCACCAGAAGACATCGGCATTTGGTTGTGTGTCTGTATATATATATATATATATATATATATATGCGCAGAACTCTTCATTGCCAATTCAAGAAAGAAATTCGGATTACTAACACAGAAAATGTCTCATATCGAGAATATTTAACATTGAAAAAGAAAAGAAAAAATTAATTATTTTTAATAATATGTGGAAATCTCCGCTTTTACCTGAAGACGGTCACGAGACCAGAAACACGTGTAGTAAAATTATGTAAAACAAAACAATATTTTTTCTAAATAAATCCACATTACAACCAAAAACGTTTACGGCACCTCTCTTCTCTTCTTTTAAATATACATACTTTTCTCTCGTTGGAACCACTACAACCTCTTTCTTTTATATATATATATATATATATATACACACATGTGAGGATTAAGCAACACGTGCTTACAAAAATTCGGAACTAATTATTTAGCCTCAGATGTTCTGACCAATTCATACGGGTCTTATAAATAGCCTTATAAACAACCGCAAAGGTGCGGTTAATTTTTAGTGTGGATTCGTTTTCCATCCTCAGTAGACCCCACTCTAATTACCACCTTTAAATATTGGAAAACATATATATATATATATATTTAATCTATGAAACCATCACTTTGCAAACAGAAGGATTTTATCCTTGGCATCCAAGGTTTTGAGGAGCGTGGAACCACTTCCTAATTGCTGGTGTTCCCAGGTCCACCCTGACCCGGGGTGGTAACACTCGTTAGGGTCCCAGCTATGGACAAATAGTTAACCACGAAACTGGGTTGAAAACACAATGAAAGTGTAAAAATAGGTTTTAATACCGGAAATACTTTGTAAAAAGAATTATTACCAGAAATAAATTTTTGAAGAAAAAAAATATTAACAGCAATACGTTTTTGAAAAAAAAACATTGTCAACAATACGTTTGTGAAAAAAAAAAAAAAAATATTACCAGCTATACATTTTTGAGGAAAAAATTTACCAACAATACATTTTTGAAATATTACCAGCAGTGAAACGTATACTGTTCGAGTGTGTAGATTTTGATCTAGTGAGAACAAAATATTACCGAGTAATTTAAAAAAAAAAAAAAAAAAAAACTTTACGAAAATAAAACATCCAAGACTGTAAATTTCCTAAAAGTTGGATTGTACTCAAAAATATAATTGAAAAATGGTTCAACTATATATGTATACATACAAACATTTTTTTTACTAAACTATCGCTATGAATCTATTTCAAAATTTTGTCGGCATTAAATGACCGACTGAGGTTTTGATATACCATAAAACAAAACAACCAACCAACCAACCAACCTTGGCCTCCAATTGATTTCCATTTAATTCTTTTCTTACATACTATCCATTCCTTTTATTGATAATATATACATATTTATTAACCTCGATTTAGCTCTGTTGAGAGAGGTTTGAAACAGGTTAGCTAGATAGTTTTTCATTTTTTTCTTTTAATTGCTATTATATGTGGTAACTTTAAAAATAAAATTTGTCTATTTATGGCAGTTATGAAGTTTTTTTGTAACACGATTATATATATATATATATATATATATATATATATATATATAGTAGACATTGAGAAGTTATCACCGAGTGGCGACAGTGTCATGCTTTAACGCAATCTTCATGGTCTGAAGGTTGTGTTGAAGCAGGAGATAGGCTGTCGCCGGTTGATGTTGACCTTAGTGTCCACTTACATATTTAAATACGCTCTAGTTCTGATATTGAGCCCTTTTATCTATAAATGTAGTATACCATAAAACTATATTTTTATCATATATATATATATATATATATATATATGCGTGTGTGAGACAAAGTGTTTATAAATATAAACAGTGTAGACATAGGTATTAACATTGGGTAGCCTTACAATTGTAGTTAAAAATGAAACAAACCATCCAGTGTTAATACACTGTTTATATATGTCGTTGATTTCTCCGTGTCTTGCAGTATCTTCACGGATATTGTAAAATCAAAATGAATAGATTGTAATCTTGCACGTACAGCGCAAAAAACTAACTTTTTTTTTTAACTACTTTAGCTGCTAAAGTAAATTAACGTCCCCTTTTTGAAATTCGCACCTTTTCTTCCTTTTGTCTTCCGTACAATGCCGAGACCAACACTTGCTTTGCTGCTATGCTATTTAGTTTCTTTGGAAGCCATATTAATCTATTTTTGGTCTATACATGTAAGCGATAGTGTTTGCGTTGAAGCTCTTAATTTTTTTTTTTATCTTCACCCCTTCTTTTTCATTCCAGTCTGGGTCTTGTAGAATTCATTTTACTCGTTTTCATCATACCAGATTCTGCCACCCACAAGTGACATCTTGCCTTTCAGGTTGGTTGACATATGACCTGTAAAACATGCCTCTTTCACCTACTAAACCATCTTGCCTAAAAACAATCCAGTGGAATGTGCACGTCATCGTCACGTATCGAAATGTCTGGTTTCTGTCTCTAGGTGGGTGAAACGGTAACAGTTTTACACAGAGCCAGGCTATAACCTCAGCATTTTACTGTTTATCGCAGACGTCATAATGAGCAGTTCGTCTAATAGATCAGTGTCCCACTGTGGTGAATTCAATTATCAATAGATACCACACTACTACGATGCTGTGTCACATTAAGACAATCTTATGGTACCTACCGTAACGAGGTGATTCACTTTTTAATTGCCGTGTCCCTTCAGGGCTAGGGCGAACATGGCTCTCCACATCATATCCTCGTATTGGGCTCTTGTACTTAGAAAGAGTTAGGTTTACACGATGTTTTCCTTGTTCTATTTGCTTTATGTCCTGCGAGTGTCAAATTCTCCAAGCCCACTTTCTTCATTATGTGTCCCAGAAATTTCAACTGTCACTTTCTAATTTCAGGTACAATTGCCCTTTTTGTTCTTATGTTTCTTAAAATTTCATCTACGCTCACATGTTCTGTTGCTAGGATTTACAGCATCCACATGTTTTCTAGTCTTCTCTATTCGTAAGCATTCATTGCCATCTGAAGAGGGTTGATGTGACATCATCCATTTATTGCCATCTGAAGAGGGTTGATATCACATCGTCCAGCAATCACTGTCATATGAGGAGGGTTGATGACAGTGAATGCTGGACGATGTGATATCAACCCTCTTCAGATGTCAATAAATGGACGATGTGATACCAACCCTCTTCAGATATCAATAAATGGATGATGTCCATCTATTGCCATATGAAGAGGGTTGATATTGCATCATTCAGCATTCATAACTATATGAGGTTGGTTAACAGCCATCTAGTTGTTGTCCAGGCGCGTAGTAATCCGACAGGGACTGTTGGATCCCTTAGCCTTGCTTAACCCATTAAATGACAATTTTTTTAATGCGCATTTTTGGCCCAGAATAGTGTCTTAGGAGTTTATTTATTCCTTATGTTTAATTTCAGTAGTTACCATTATCATTTCTATAGAAACTAGAACATCAAATATATATGTGTATAAAACATCAAAAAATAACATTGATTAGAAATAATAAAAAATACTTTTCAAAATAGTCATTTTTCTACTCGTGAAATGTAAAATTACGACAGAAGGTGTCTTTACGGTTAATAATAAAAACTTTAAAGGCTAAGTGTTGTAAAATGTGCCTCTGCAAATGCAATGTATGTAAGCAATGCAACGTAAATACAAGGAATAACGTAGTGAGTTTAATGTTAACAGATTCCCAAATGGGGCTCATGGGTTAAATCATCCAACTAGAAGGAAATTTATAATGTAACAGCTGCAGCTTGACAGCATCCAATGATGCTGACTGATTCTTATTTTTGGGTACATGCTGTTCTTAGAGAGTATAATTAACCCAGTGCAGTGTCTTTTTAAATCCATTTTAAAAGTTTTATACAGAGATATTGCTTGACATCGTAAGTGATTGAGTTTCGCAATGATATCTTGCAATGGCCATGCTCGACAACGTGGTGGCAGCCAAGATGCCCGACTATAAGCGTGCTACTAGATTGGCATCTAGGTCGCACACTTTTACAGTTGGAATAGTTAAATGCAATCGACACTTCTACTCCAGCAGTAGTGGAACTCCTTTCCTCTTACCTGCTTCTCTGATAACTAAAATCTTCAAATGTTTAAATGCAATGTCAACTACTATCTTCTGTTGCCTTGATCTCCGATCTTTTATCAATTCCTCATTATCCTTTATACACAGTTTTATCCCCTCACTTTCACTCTCTGTAAACCCCAGCTTTGTCAGTGGCCCTCCCGCCTTGCTTGGGATGAAATGCTTTATATATATTATACCGTGCCTATGGACTATAAAAGTTATATCCCAATCCGTATAAATACAGTAGAATATACTGTATTTGGTAGCCATTTTGATTCACTGTAGAATTCAGCTTGATTCACTTCTAGCTCATCACTAGCAGTGGGTTACTCAATACACACCACTGGTAAATCTTGTATTTTGTTCTTGTTATAAATATTATCGTTCATTTCCAACCCTCGTTTTGATTATTCTTATTCCGTAACCTTTGCCTAGGTTACAACAAATATAATTTTAGAAGAACAGTTCTATAACAAAAATGCATTGCAAATGAATCCGTCTCGGAGAATGAAAACTTAATTCCAAAGGTAGTAGAAAACTATTCCACTATTTTCCCTAAGAATTAATGGCAGTTTGCAAATAAGAAAGGGAACCTGTAGAGAATAATAATCATCTACGCCTATTAGACATGACATCAGAAAATGCTAAGGATTTTAATATAGAAATATTGTAAACTTTTTCTTGTAATAATGCAATAAATGAATTGTCATGAGTTAGAAATTAAGTGTTACTAAATGAATAAGAATAATTCTTTAATGCTGATAATGACTTAACTACAGAAATGAATCAATAGTTAATTAATCGCAAATCTTATGAAAATTGACAATTGAAACTTTTTGTAAAGAAAATAATGAATTTTTATTAATCCGATAGATCACATTAAACGTTATTTTTAGTGGATACTGGTATTTGAATAGACGCCCCGTTTATTAACTAACCGGTAGGACGCAGGTTCGTATCCTGCCGGAAAGCGCAATTTCTCTTTAATAAAACTCAAGCATTCAGGCCGGTAGACGGAAATAAGTAAATATACTGTTTAATAAATAAACGGAGTGTCTACTCAAATATGAGCATTCACTAAAAATAACGTTTAAAGAGATAAACAATTAAAATATGAAAAGAAGGGATAATGAGTGCTTATAAAGTAATACAAGCGTTATTTTCAGAGTAGGAATACGTATAGTATATAGTGTAATATATAATGTAAATGCTTTGCTAATAATTTTACTATAGAAGTTCACTGACAATGTGGAAGAAAATTATAGACATTGGTCAGGAATTAATGGAAGCATTCTTGAGTGGAGAGGCAATGATTGGCTGCGTGGGCAAGTATATACATAGTTTGATATTTAAGGCCAATCCTGTGTTAAATAAAGTTCATTACGCCTTTAGTTAAAAACCAAGTTAATTTTGGTTTAGTTCAGGGTTCATGTGAATAGTGAACAATATTGTACAGAAAAACAATTAACGGCTCGGATTGAGAAATCGGAGAGCCGATTCCAGTCGAAACCATTACATTCACTTACATGCTAATATCCTTGGGAAAGGTATGAATCCTTTTCTTCTTCACCGCAGCTATGGGTAAATAGCCGGACAGACCGGATTCTATAGCCTTGGATGACAACCGGTCTACAGCAGAAAGAAATGGCAACCTAATGCAGAAAAAAAATCTACCTCGTCAGTCATATATCGAAAGATACATGATCGCCTAAGCGCGTATCATGCATGGTACATAATTGACTGATGAATCTGTGTCACTATCAGATTGGGTCATAGGTAATTTCCTTTTTTTGGCAACCAAGTGAAATGACGAGTTTACCCAACTACTAATACGACGGAGCAGTTAAGATTAAATTAGGGTAGACTAATTTTCATAAACAGACGACGCCGGATATCAACTTAAGGTTTATTCTGCTAAACTGATCATTAGTAGATTGGCAGCCTTTTATACAGGGTAGTTATTACAGAAATGGGTAGGATGAGGTAGGTCCGTTATTATGACACTAATGTACCTTAGTTCTTATACGGCAATGGTAGTGTACATAGTGGATTAAAGGAAAGAAAAAAGCTGTTATCCTCCATGACGACACAAAGCCGCATACAACAGAAATAATAAATGGAAGACATTTTAAAACTCGGCTTGTCTTTTCTAACCAAGCCGTCATATACACCTGACCTTGCAGCAAAGGATTCTCACCTTTTACGAGCAATGTAAAAATGCATAGTAAAAATAGTGAGAACTAGTTGCCAATCTAGTTGCACACTTAAATTCATGTAGTCGAGATACAAGAAAAAAAAGGCTCACCAGAACATATATATATATATATATATATATATATATATATATATAGTTTGAGCATATATTTTATATCAAAGAAACAATTTATATAAAGAATTAAATAGCAATGTTAATGTGATTAATGGCGAAATCACTTCGCTAACAAGACTTAATGAGACATTAGCTTACTATCAGTTCTTTGAATAATATACTGATAAAAAAATCTTTCGGTCTACACATATTTCATCTCGGTGTTTACCTATGTATGGCAAAATTGCGCCCTATAGGAAATTGCTGAAATAACGCCACTGGTTTACACAGTACCCAGCCTTGAGATTAACGATTGATGAAATAAAGAGTCATCGATAGGACAGGAAAATGAAAATTTAACACTTCCGGTAAATTCTAGAACTCCTATTCTTACCAACATAGCTGAGGCGCGCATCGCACTCCAAGTGTTCTTCCATTTAACTACAACACAAATAACTTACGAGTCAATGATGTTCTTATTGTAGGAATGTTTATATTTTGATCAGCTGTCTGACCTGACCTCATTCAATCATTCGATGTGTCAGTTTGCTTCGTGAAGACACGAGTTCTCTGGAAACACCTTTTTCACCATTCTTGCTTACAATTCCTTTTTCATTTGTTTATAATGGCTGTTAATAAACAGCCCAGTTCATCAGATGAATTTCCTTCTTGATACACGTTTTATGGCTACATCGACACTTGTTGATACTGTTTCACTCGTTCCTTGTCTATGGCATTCCTCTATTTTTTTTCCTTTTCGATAATTATCTTCTTTCTCCTGTGTGTCGTATCACTTCAGGACAAGGGCGATCATGGCTCTCCATAATTTCCTATCCTTTTATTTTTCGAAACTTCCTATCTTTTATTATTTCAAAACAGAAAAAAGAATTTGGAGTGTTTAAAATATATGCCGTGCCACTTCAGGTCATAGAAGATAATGGCTCTCCACAAGGTTCTATCACTATTTTTCAAAACGTGTTTAAGCACTCTCCTTCCAAAATGTGCTGCGTCGCTTCAGGACGTAGGCGATAATGGGCCTCCGCAACTTCCTATGCATTGTAGCCCCTAGCAGTTTCTCTCCCTTCCCGCCATCCATTCACACAAGCTCGTTAGGTAAGTGGCTCGCTGCATTTACCTGACTTGCCATGTGAGTGTTAAATTTACCAAGCCCTCTTTCCTCATTATTTGTCTAATATATTTCATCTGTCTTTTCTCGATTCTCAATATAAGACTTTCTTGTTGCTTACGCGCTCCATTCATGGAATTCTCAGTTTCTATCTGTAGAACCATATTTCTGCTGCTTCTAGTTTTCTCCACATCCTTAGCGAAATTGTTCAACGTTCACTGCCATATAAGAGGATGGATATCACATAGAAATAAAGAAAAGTCATGGATTGTTAAAGAATTCCCCCCCACGTTTCTTAGCACCTTGCTTAGCTTTTGAAATGCTACTTTCCCTTGACCAATTTGTGCTCGGATCGCGGTGTCGCATTTTTCAATCTTCTGTTAAAATACTTCCGACATGTTTAAACTTATGCACCTGCTTGATGCTGGCATCTCCAATTTGTAACATCCCGCATCTTGCCCTCCACCCCACAACCATTACTATTTCTTTCTCTCTTGACTCTTCTTTCTTTGGGCTTTCTATTTTTTCAATATAGAGGATGTCCATAAAGTTCGTGTGCACTTGAAAAAATTTATAACTTTATTTGTATTTGCGATAGAAATAATTTGTAAAAATGATTAGAAAAAAGTAAATCTATTTTTTTTAAGGTTTTATTGAAATTTTATTTAAGTTTCCACATTTTCTTCCTTCATTAGCAATACATAGAATACGATTTTGCAGTTCACGGAAAACATTTGCCAACTGATTTACAGTAATGTCTGAAATGACAGTTATTTTAGCTATACTTAAAACTAAGTACATTAAACTTTATAACATTTTTTACAGATTATTTCTATCGCAAATACAAATAAAGTTATAAATCTTTTAAAGTGCACACGAACTTTATTGACACCCAGTATCTTTCTCTCGTTCGGTCTCAGCACACACGCATTTGTCCAGTCATTTTTGTCTCAGTCATTAATTGCAACCACTGTCTGTTATTAGTCACCTATATATCTTTTATTTATTCCTCATCTAGTCAGTAAACATGTTGTGAAAGTTATCTTGTAAACACTGAAAAAAAAAAGAAAAAAAAAAAAAAAGAATTCATCAATTGGTACTTGACACCATTAGAATTTACGGACATTTAACTATCTTCATAGTTTTCTACGAGTCATTTCTTTAAAATAAAGAGAGGGTGTCAGTGGATAAATACAGGTTCAAGAAAATTCAGGCTTTTTTTTTTTTTACAATTGTATTCACCCAGTACAAGACCCACGAACCACTCGAGATAGAGAGTTATAGGGTAAGAGGCACAGTTTATGAGAATATGTCGGAGAAGTTAACCTGTTTAAGTCTAGGGTCAGCCTTTAAGATTGTGGTGATTGGGGAAGCATCCTCTTGAGGGTCGGTTACACAAGCCAACGGTTCATGGGAAGAGGAAGAACTTAAAATCTCCCCAATGGAATATGAAAGGAATGAGGGTAGTTCGCTACAATAGGCGTGGCATGGTGGGTCTTAGCCCTGAAGGTTAGAAGTGGTGGAACTAACGAATGTCTGAGCACTTTCTATGGAAAGACCAATAGACAACCGAGAGTCTTGCGGCATTTCGTCTGTGGGGAAAGGGGTTGTAGGGTGAAAAAGGGGTCAAGATAACGTTTTCCACCTCGGTAGAATCATTCTTGCGTTTCTGGGTCGTAAGACAGAGTGTATCATTAGGGTCATTATGCTTATTATTTAATGACATACCCGTCGTTAGTCAAGACAACCAGGGCCGTTGTAAAGGGGGAAACTTATTGTAAAAAAAATAAAAAAAATCATGCCTAATGGAATTGTGCATTCTTTGTGCCAAGCTGTTACAGTTTCTGCCTTTTATCTAAAGAAGTTTGCACGCAGGCACGGCTTTTCGTCCTTTTTTGCAGATGACTTACCTTACGTTAAACCCAGATTTGGCAATTAGTCATTTAAACTCTCAAGTCATGTCTGAATTATGCTCGTATAACTGGGAAAAAAAATTCAAATCATCAATTGAAGACATCCATTCATTTTCGATTAATGCTGTCTAAGGGCCTTGATTTTTCAGCCTGTGTGCCGCGAAAATATTTAAAGGTCATTAATTGAATTATTTTCTAAAGAGGTACAATAAGTATATATATATATATATATATATATATATATATATATATATATATCAAATATAAAACCCCATTTAAATTTATTATACGAGTATAACATTTTTATAATAAATAATTTTTATAATCAATAACATTTGATAATATGCATAATATATAAAGTGGGTACGGCGTGCAAAATGAGGTCGTGCGACACGTCCGTAGATTGGACAATTTGACAAAGACTTGCCGATGAACACCGACGAATGTCGAAAATCATCGAAAGTTGATTTCGAGAATGACTCAGAAATACCTCATTGTAAACGTACTGAATTGTGCCCAAAGATATAGTAGAACTTGTACTGAACCTATTTGTTTTTTTATTATATAACTATTTAATTAAAATTAAAATGTTTTTAATTAATAAACAAAAATTAGAAAACGACACTTGTGTGTCGAATACTGTTTCGTCCAGGAGCATCAGTAACCAAATTAAAAACAGTTATTCGTCAATATAACGAAAATTATTTATCATTCGGCTTCAAGTGTAGTGAAGGAAATCCATCACGTCCCAGATACGTAATTTGTGGCGAAAAGGTTAGTAAATGGAGCTATGGTTCATATCTAATTAGAGACATTTACAATCCAGACATTCCCACTTGTCCGAAAAGACGGTGGAATATTTCAAACGATTTGCATTCAGTAATAGTAAAAAAGCAAAGATATGCACAAACTATGCAACGATATCAGATTAAACGGAAAAAGCGAGTTGTAGAAAATAGAAGATTTGAAAAACAAATGCTCATACAATTGTATAATCCGTTATTTTGCCGGCCTGATGTGCAAATCTAAAAATAATGTTTGGGGAAAAATGCAAAAAGGAAATATAAAAATTCCGCTTTCAGATAAGACAATTACCCGGCGTATTAAGGATTTTTCTGAAAATATAGAATTTCAAGTAATATTTCACCTCAAAGAAGCGAACATGTTTGCAATTCAGTTGGATGAATCTACTGACAGCATTGGTAAACCCCAACTTTTAGCATTCAGTATATTTGTTTGGAAAGAGGAAATCATAGAACAGTTTTTAATTTGTCGACCACTCCAAACAACAACAAAAGGCCCAAGATATTTTCGATTTGATTTGGTCGATAATTACTTCAGTTGCAAGAAGTTGTCTTGGGAATCCTGCATAAGAATTTAAATGGATGGAAATTTGTCTATATCCGAATGTATAGAAGATATTCCAAAATTCGTCAAGTTCGGATATCTCATTAAATGATAAATAATACTAATTAGAAAAATAAATAAATACAAGCTGTGACAGAAATAACTCCCACATATTCCTCCTAGAAATACTTCTTAAATAATGGTAAGACTTTAGTGACAATGGTTTGGTTAGGTTTGTTTTACGGCATATCAGCACCTCAATGGGTTATTAAATGTCGAGAAGATTTTTATTGTTGCTAATATTATTTTCCAAAGATGTATTTCTGCTAATATTAAGGATTTATCTGAAAATATAGAATTTCAAGTAATATTTTACCTCAAAGAAGAGAACATATTTTCAATTTAGTTGAATGAATCTACTGATATCATGGGTAAGCCGCAACTTTTAGCATTCAGTAGATTTGTTTGTAAAGAAGAAAGCATAGAAGAGTTTTTAATTTATCGACCATGCCAGACAACAACAAAAGGCCCAAGATATTTTCGATTTGATTTGGTCGATAATTACTTCAGTTGCAAGAACTTGTCTTGGGACTCCTGCATAAGAATTTAAATGAATGGAAATTTGTCTATATCAGGAAATGTAGATATTCTAAGAAAACGCCAAGCTCAGATATCGTATGTATAAAGAATAGTAAACAGAACTAAGTATACTAAACAATGGTGAACCCTAGCTGAGAACCATGACGCCTGGCGTCTCACCACCAACCATGCTGTCTCCTCCTTTGAAAACATCTGCAGGGCCGCTCTCAGGAACAAGAGTCAGAGGAGGAAGTACTGTAACGCTAAGCCATCGAGCCCAGGCCGGACTTTCATCTACAACTACCGCGAGCGAATTTATCACTTACAAACATGCCTGCAAGCGACGTGTACAGACTCCCTCTTGATCCTCGTTTTGCGAAGCCAAGCCATGATGACTAAACAGAAATATAAATACAAAATGCGGTAGAAATACCTCCCACATATATCTCACAGAAATACCTCCTACATAATGGTAGGACATTAGTGGCAATGGCGTCTTCATCTAGCTAATGTCTTAGCATTATATAGGATGTATTTCTGGAATGTACACCCTTGTGCAAATTATTTGAAACAAAGCGAATAATTCCGTTATTATTTACTTTTTTTTCGTATTTTTACAATGAAATATGACCCAGTGCATATGTTAGTACTTCTTATGTCCATTCCATGAAGACGTTCCTTGCAGATTGGCCACAAATTCTCGATTGGATTTAAATCAGGAGAGTTTCCGGGACAGTCTATAGTACTTGGATTTGCTCATTGGTAAGGCTTGCCAGTGTGTTCGTGCAGCGTTAGAATTTTCGTACGCTTCCTTGGAGTAACGTCCACCGCAGACAATGACTGTAAGACAACTAATCGACAGTCGAGAGAATAGTGTTTAGGTGTGATGAAAATCTGATGCAATAACGGATGACGCAATAGTTTTCAAGGCCAAACAAATTTCATCATACACCCCGAAAATAGGTTCATATTACTGCACACGACTGCAAATGACCTAATCCGAGGTCATTTGTATTGTCGATAACTCCTAAAAGGTACATTTCTGCAAACTTTTATTGCTATTTTCGAAATAAGCATGCAAATTTACACCAAAATGGAAAATTTCATTACAATTGCTTTCCGGGAATTAATCAGCAAATTTACCAAATTCTCATATATATATATATATATATGTAATGAAAAACAAATCACTTTAATCACATTAAAGTGATTTGTTTTTCATTACATATTAGCTCTGTCCTAACATTGAGCTCTCAGGATTTCATCCTCTTTGGATTTACCAATTCGGTTTACCAAGTTCCTTATAACTTAAATATATATATATATATATATATATTTTAACTTACATTTCCACAGAAAAGCATTCCAATTAAGGAAGAAACGGTCAGTAAAGAATCATTGCAAACTTTAAAATTATAATATAGGATTGAATATCAAAAATTTATCGAATACACACTCTTCCCAAAATCATTATTCCTAACTTGGGAAATCTAGTCGGGCAGAGAACTTTTCAGTACACTCACGTGTAGTAATATCTAATCATTTCACCGCAAAACAAGCAACTAAGACGCGGGGGTTTAGTGAGTCTGAAGGAAAAATAAAAATCGATTACACACTGTCACTCCAGTGGGTCTAGAACAGGCCGTATGGTGAAAGAAAGGAAATTAAAGCCGTTGTTTCAATTAATTTGCACAAGGGTGTATATGGGAAGTATTTCTGCCGCAACCTGTATAAGGTTTAATTTTAAGAATTTTGATCATTATATTTTTATTACAAATTATAATAAATTGTTTTGTCCGTGTTAAATAAATTATAAAAAGTATACTGCTTTTTTTTTGATAATCTAAATTTAAGTCGTGAAAATTTAACTATAGGTTCAAGTGTGCTGTGAGAAAAGAAAAAAAACAACGTTGAGAAACATTGGTTTAAAGCAGTCATAGGCAAACTGCGGTCCCCGGTCCGTTTGGTTTTCTGAATAGCGCGCTTAATTCCATAAAGAAAATAACCTTAAAATATTATTTTGTTTCGTTCTCACTTGTTCACTCACACACTCTCTCATGCATGACCGCATATATAAATAATAATTAAGTACAATGTTTCTTGAACTCTGTAAAATTTTGAGGAAAGTAACGTTGTCAGCATTTTAAACCATTGGCGATTATTCCTAAGGAAGACCATATGTGTAAACATCTTTCGCTTTTGAAACAGGAAACGTTCATGAGGATTTTTTTTCTCTAAAGAAAAAATGTTTTCATTTTCACATGAATAAATAAGAAATAAATCCCACGCAGTGACATGTGATAATCACTGTCATTAGTGATACTATTATACCAAGACATCAAAGTTTTAATTATAAAAAAAAAATCTTTTCTAAAAAATAAACTTTCCTACTATTTCTAAGGTACATGTTTACGCAAATAGTCTTCTGTAGTGAAAATAACTGAAATACTGACTACGAAAGATTACCTTGAATCTTTTTAATAGTGCGGTCCGCCCCATGATGAACCATAGATCATGCAGCCCACTGGTCAAAAAAGATTGCCTATGTCTGGTTTAAGGCATAATCACAATGATTTTTTTCTTCATGGGTGTTTCATATAAAGTGTATAGAGCTTTCAAAATGAAATTGCGTGACAGGTCCATAAATGGGACGATTTGACAAGAACTTGCCGATGATTGCCGATGATCGCCGATGATCGCCGATGTACGCATTTGGAATACGGAAAACGCTTCCAACCCGCATAGAGGAACTGGGGATACACTGTATATTTACTCAAAGATTCCGCTGCAATTTTTAAGAATTCTTTATATTTTCATCTTACTGCAGTCGTCATTCCAGTTGATTCGCTCTGTTCCTTGTTGCATTTTTGAGGACATAATATAAGGTGACCCCCCACCAAAAAAAAAACGAGAACTTTTTAACAATCCAATAAAACCAAGAGTGATGGAAGAAAAATATTTTATTCAGAGTAATTGAAACCTTAAACATGCCATTTAAGAAACAATGATGGAATTTTCATTTTTTTAAAATTACGTCCTGTAGATTGCGTCCTCCTGTACGAATGCATTCTTGAAATCTGCTGTTGAGATTCCTCATTGACTGCTGCAATATCTTTCATTATGCGTTCGGATTTCGGTGTTTGCACTTTCCGTCTTCTGTTAAAAGCCTATCTAGATTTTTAATGGCTTACGGCCATATCACGTTGAAACACCGGTTCTCGCATGATCACCAAATTTAAATAACGTCAAGCCTGGTCAATACCCAGATGGATGGCTGCTTGGGAATACCAAGTGCTGCAAGCTTTGATGCGCGGGTGGTGTAATAGAAAACGGCTCGGAATTGGAAATCAGTGTGTCGCGTTCAAATTCCAGTCGAGTTCACTTACGCGCAAACATACTTGAGAAAAGGTATGGATCAACCACTTCTTCCCCTCAGTTATGGGTTAATTAGTAGGGTTTGTATCAGTAAATTAATATAATAAAAATACCTTTTACAATCTAAATTTTTTTCTGGTTTTAAATGACCCGCAAAATGTTGATAAGCCACAAAAACAATGAATCAAAACGTAGATATTTGAATTGTTTTATTTTGGCTTCTGCAATTTATAATTTGCATGTTGGTCCCTTTTGGTACAGTAGAAGGAAAACGAGGGTAATAATAGACTATATATATTTTTTATTTGTTTGTAAATGTCAAACAGGAAGTCTCCTATTGGTTTCATCTTTACTGAAGCTAAGAGAAGTGAAAGTTAAAGAATGAGAAAAGAGAACTTAAAAGCAGATCACATTTGTTTATCTTAACGCAATATTTACTGACGATCCGATATTTTTCTTATTTAAAAAAAAATAAAGCGTCATTGATTATTTTCTATCCTTTTTCCAGTTTGTTTACACAGCTTTGCATTGCAACAAAAGATGATTTATTTCAATGCACACATGTGCATAGAATAAATTAAGCTTGCAATCAATGGCTGGTTGATCGACCCCACCACCATGCATATAACGAAGGGGAAGAAATAAAGACGGTTTAAAAACGAAAATTCTACATCTCTGTGAGGTCTGCGTTAATTCCAGACGCTTGACAATATTGATGATCAATACATTTTATTATCCATCAAATTTCAGTAGCAAAAATCTCGCGATACATTATCATAGCAAACGATTAGTAATCATCACCCCTTCCCAAACACACGCTTCAATGAGACTGTTCAGATATGGCTTGAAGATTGGAGGCATGAAAATGACAGTCACCAGGCAGTGTTGATTCCTATATCGACACTGCTTATATCTAGAAATGATCAATCTCCATCATTGAGCACTGTTTCTTTATAGCGATTTACTAAACATAACTTAGTTATGGCACAACGCCGAAAGTATGGAGCACCGAGTGAGGATCAAACTCACTACTCAGTCGCAATTGGTCTAGCAATACATAATTTCTATTATACCACTTCGAAGGGTCCAAGTATAGCTTAGATGTGACTCAAGGCGGAAAGTGTGGAGCACCCAGTGAGGATCAAACTAGTCAGTCGTAACAGATCTATCGGGAAACGCTTGCTAACCTTTACAGCACATGGAAGTGGCTATAGAACTCGCCCCCTTATAAATGTAGTTTATTTTAAACTAATATTATATATATATATATATATATATATAGATAGAGAGAGAGAGAGAGAGAGAGAGAGAGAGAGAGAGAGAGTTTATTTTAAACTAATATATATATATATATAAAAAGAAAGTGTGCGGAACAGTTCTGTATGTTACAAGAAGAGACCAATGTATGAAAATAAGCGAATTGTCCATCTATATATTAGATACTGTTGATAACGCAGAAGTTCAATATCGTTTTTTTCAAACTCCAAATTTAAATAGAATTCATATAGGTCTTAAATTACTTTTTATCTTTCATGTAGTTACTAAATTTGCATTGTACTTTAAAAAAATATCAGAGAATTTATGCAGGTATAGATACCTCATCATTTGGCAGTACGAGTAAACTAGTACACACACGTGTGTGTGTGTGTGTGTGTGTATGGAGGAGGTTGAAGCTGGCCTTAAAAGTTATCGACGGCATAAACACAAGACATCAAAGGCGGAACGTACTGTTGAACTGTCATATTTCGAAAACGAGGTGGGGCGGGGGTCAGCCCATTCCATTCCTACCACCGTAAGGTAGCTTTACTGTGTCTTTTTTTTTTTTTAAAGAAATACATTCATATTAATTGCTCTGACATGATGTATTGGTTATCAAGCTTGCTAGAATAATTACGACAGAGTAGTGTGTTCGATCCTTACTGGATGCCCCAAACTTTCGGTTTTGGTGCCACACCTAAGCTACGTTTAGAAAAATCACTTAGTTTCTTGCATATAAATTGTATTCATTGTAAATATTGCTGGGGAGGCGTCATTTTTAAATGTTATTTTATCCCCTAAGCAAATTGTACATATCGCGTCTAGTTAGGACTACAGAGAAATTTTTAGGTATTATGGTGGCTGTAGTAAGAATGGGTAAGGATTGTTTTACTGTAAGGATTAATATGGTATGTTTGGATAAGTAATCGTTTTATCTAATTAAGTTTAATATTAAGACAGATTGAAGATCAGCCTTCCTTTATCCTCCTTTTCGCTTTGTGCCACATTTTTGTAGTAAAAGAAATATTACTCTCCTCGATGGTACCTAGACTATGAATTTAAGCGAAATACTAGGTTGACTGCAAAATGTTACAGTTGAAATGGCTAGATGTAACCGTAAGTTCTATGCTAACAGTTTCTTCTCTCGCACTTCTTGCTCGTGAAAGTCTCTTCCAGCTTCTTGCTTTCTAGTTAAGCTTCTTCTTCAAAAATTTAAATGTAATGTCAATCGTTATTGTCTGTCGTCTTAATGTCTGTTCTTTTACTGTCCTCGCTCCTTAATAATGGTTTTCTTTTTCTTATATTCCTTCAGACTCACTAAACCCCCGCGTCTTAGTTGCTTGTTTTGCGGTGAAATGATTAGATATTACTACACGTGAGTGTACTGAAAAGTTCTCTGCCCGACTAGATTTCCCAAGTTAGGAATAATGATTTTGGGAAGAGTGTGTATTCGATAAATTTTTGATATTCAATCCTATATTATAATTTTAAAGTTTGCAATGATTCTTTACTGACCGTTTCTTCCTTAATTGGAATGCTTTTCTGTGGAAAAGTAAGTAACTATATATATATATATATATATATATATATATATATATATATATATATATATATATGAGAATTTGGTAAATTTGCTGATTAATTCCCGGAAAGCAATTGTAATGAAATTTTCCATTTTGGTGTAAATTTGCATGCTTATTTCGAAAATAGCAATAAAAGTTTGCAGAAATGTACCTTTTAGGAGTTATCGACAATAGAAATTCAGCCTTATTTGCGTCGCATCTACAGCCCAGTAGCCATTACTGGCTTTGTTTACATACGTTTGCCTCTAATAATCATGCGCAGAAACTTTACTTGTCCTGATTACTGCGCACTCCATGCGCAAAATTTTAAAATAAGCCAACAGCAAAAGCCTCACTATTCCAAATATGTCATTAAAAGAAAAATCAAAATCACATGGTAAAAACAAAACTGAAATTAGAGGAAAAATAAAAATAAGATAAAACAAAGAAACTTTTTTTAGGAAATGATGCTTTCAAAAATAGTGCTAGATTGCTTAATAATAACAATCATTTTTACGATACAAAATTTGTTTTTATTAAGTTTGGGGGAGGTGGTTAAAAGCATGATTATTTAAAAATAACAATGACAACTGCAGAAAGGCTACATTTGAAAATAAATTTCGCAAAATGCGCAGTAATCGAGACGAGTAGAAAAATAAGAAGATCAGTGAAAAGGCCGTTAACTAAGTAAGCTTCCGCGCATAATTAATCGAAACAAACGTATGTAAACAACACCAGCAATGGCGGACGGACTAGACGCAACAAGGCCAAAATAAGATTGTCGATATCTGCTAAATGGCACATTTCCGCAAAATTTTATTGTTATTTTCGAAATAATCACGCAATTTTAGACCAGAATGGAAATTTTCATTACAATTGGTTTCCGGGGTTTAATCTGTAAATTGACAGAAAATTCTTTGCACTACCTTTCTCGAATAAAGTAGCAGCAACGTATTTACGTCAAATATACAATAACGAAATTTAATCAGTAATAAGTCTTTCTTATTGACTTTCAAAGCATTCTGATAGCAAAATATTTCACAAGATACATACATCTATGGCAAATCAAGAGGAAATGATTTACATTATACATAGAAAGCGCTATTCAGTTAATAACGATTGCATTAATTTCTGATAATTTTCAATCTTTCTCTCTCATTTTAAAATAATTTCGATGATAAAACTACAGGAAAAGTTTTAGTATGAGCATTTCTATATTCCAATTAAAAACGTCAGACACACAAAACTTCTCTGCAACTTGAAGTTGCGCGCTATGAAGCTATACTCAAACGGAAATAAAACAAATGTAATGTTCAATTGTAATGTCACTCCCACAAGAAAATAAAAATAGATGAAGAACTGGAAGAAACACTGGAAGACAACTACTTAGGATAGCTGATATCAGTAAAGAAAGACACGAAATAAAATGACACAACGACAGATTGGAAAGAACTAGAAACATAATGAAATCTAAAGAAAAGCACATTGCCAATATGCTGAAAACCTGGACTTTTCAGCAGTCATTTATGCACAAATATGCAAGAAAAACATTTCTCATAATATATACAGGGTACAAGGGGTAAGTTGTCGCCATTTTATATATTTTAATTTCGGGCATGGGGTTGTTTGTTTTGATTTTTTCGACTACACAGTCGAGTCAGTTGTACACCGTCTTTAAAAATTTTAGCACCATAATGCAATTCACTCTGCCATAAATTTGGAAACGGTATACTGTACTGCTTGGCATTCACACCAGAAGCAAAAATAATGGAAACGGTATACTGTACTGCTTGGCATTCACACCAGAAGCAAAAATAATGGAAACGGTATACTGTACTGCTTGGCATTCACACCAGAAGCAAAAATAATGGAAACGGTATACTGTACTGCTTGGCATTCACACCAGAAGCAAAAATAATGGAAACGGTATACTGTACTGCTTGGCATTCACACCAGAAGCAAAAATAATGGAAACGGTATACTGTACTGCTTGGCATTCACACCAGAAGCAAAAATACAAAAAATTCAGAGTGTTTGGGTGTCAATCTGAGGACAGGGCAGAGGATTCGGAAATAGTTGGATGAGTCTATTGTTAATTAAGATGTTTGAAGTGATCACTGCTGATAGCGACGTCATGTCGCCATTCATTTTCCCCACAGTGCCTCAGACTCAATACGGACGCCTACATCAAAAACCTTGAGGTGGTAGTGCTGCCCTGAGTCAAGACGGTGGCTGCTGAAAAACAATATGTCTGACAACAGGACTCTGCACCATGCCACACAAGCAAGAGAACGCTAGTCATGGCTGTTAGACAATTTCTGCGATCACATCACACCTTACATCTGGGCTCTTCAGACTGCAACCGCCCTTGATTATTATGTTTGGGTCATAGTTGAGCGAGAGACCAACAAAATTTATTGTAATACTAAAAATAAACTAAAGGCCGTGGTTGAAGCGAATGGCGATTTTATGGAATAAATTTACTCTTTAGTATTTCAAGATACTTTTGTGTAATTTTGGTAACTATATCTTACAATAAGATGTCAGTGTTATTTTCATTTTTTGCGCCTATTTTTATGTATTGCACACTTCTTGTGACATACAGAACTGTCACCCACACTTTCCATTATATATATATATATATATATATATATATATATATATATATATATATATATGGGCAGCAATCCCCCTTTAATGCACATATCATTAAAGACGGCTGACAAGGTACTGCGGTTAAGTTTTTTTTATTTAACTTTTCATATGTTCGTATAATTTTTTTTCTTTTCTGCACATAAAGGGGGTAAAAATTGTCCGGGTGTTCTGTATATCCGAGCATTTTTGGCTATTCTTTTAGCCATTATGAAGAGTGTTTTTTTCTTTTTAACTGAATCTGTAGATTTTTGTGTATGTATCTAGAGTTGTAGAATTTTTTTAATTTTCCAAACACAGTCAGCACGCACATTGTGATCGTGTTCATAGTTGATGTTAAGTTTTGACCTTTTCTATCAATGCTTCCACTATTTTTAGTCTTTCTTTTTTAAAAAAAAAAAACAAAAAAAAAAAAAACATGCGGATGAGTCTATTAATATGTGATAACCGCGTTTGGAAAAAAAAAATCACCTAACTCTTTATTTATACTATATTCGGACTGTTGTCCACATTTTTGTTGCTGTTATTGTACTGTTCAGTTATTGCTGGCCCCTTTTCCACCGGGTCCAAGTACTCACTACACGGCTCACGGATTGAACTCATAAAGACTATGTTACCAAATTCACGAAACAACGCTTTAATCCACTAGGCTATTGTTTTGGAACAATAGCCAAGTGGATTAGGACACTTTCCTCTTTATAAGTCTCAGAAAGTTCAGTTGAAATTTCAGTTGTCTCTGATTCTGAGTGTTTGGTTTGGTTTGCGGCATATCAATGGTTTATCTAATGCCGACAAAATTTTTATTGCTGGTTATTCTTTATCAAATGTATTGTTGGTAAAAATTTTTCCTGCCAAAATAATTTTTTTTCAAAAAAGTATAGCTGGTAATATTTTTTTTCAAAAATGTATTGCTGGTAAAAAAATTTTCTTCAAAAACTTATTGCTGGCAATAACTTTTTTCTCGTATTAAAACGTATTTTTACACTTTAATAGTATTTTTACCCCAGTTTCGGTGTTAACTATTTGCCCATAGCTGGGACCCTAACAGGTGCTACCACCCGGGATCTGGGTGGACCTGGGAATACCAGCAATTAAGAGGTGGTTCCACGCGCCTCAAAACCTCCTGAGCAGAAGGCTTGCTGTTGGACGTAGTTTGTCGTCTTACTCGGGACTCGGACGTGATTCTGAGTGTAAGTATCATTTTTGTTTACTGAAATAGTTTTATGCTGTTTTTATTGCTAACGCAGTTTTGCGATATCTGTTCTACGATCTTCTGGTATTCACTCAATATTTCATAGTCTGATGTTTTCTGTTGTACGCACGCGTGCAATGACATCAATGGAGAACGTGTTATCATTTCCCAGAAATGAAGACGAAGAATGTAACCGATTAAATAGCGACAATCAAAAAACGCAGCAGCGGGTAAGAATAACAGTGAATTTATCGTAACATAGGGTTAGGAACAAGAGCCAAAACCCAATATGATAAAGGTTAAACCAATAAATAACCGTTGTAAGAATTAAATAGGAGAGAGAAACATCACACGAACCAATACCACGGAGTAAATAACAATAAAGAAAAGAAAATACATCATAAGAGAATAAAGTCCATATAACACGAGAAAACATTACCATGGTTATATATATATATATATATAAGCAAATATAAATGGATATAAATCCGACAGAATGAAGAAAAATATTTAGAAAAAACAAACAAAAATCCTTAAATGCAATTATGTTGTTTTAATATGAATGAAATGTCAACGTCTGACGTTTCGGTTTAATAAACCTTCTTCAGGACAATATTCATTAAAATACAATTAACATAATCAGTTCAACATGACAAAGACGATGGACATAAAAACAAGACTTATCCAAAACAGATAACTGAAAATTTTAAACAACATAATTGCATTTAAGGATTTTTGTTTGTTTTTTTCCAAATATTTTTCTTCATATATATATATATATATATATATATATAACATTAGGCAGCATATAATTTACATACAAAGAAATAATCACACATAGAATCAATCAGAAATATTAATGCGATTATTGTCGATATCCATCGCTAGAAATATAATATATGCATTAAAATACTGTTAATCCATAGAGTGAAGTGATCCTCGTCTATAAAATTGATGTCTGTAGTTTCCAGTTTATGTGATCTTAAAATGCTAGTACTTACGAATAGTCCTCTATTCATCATCAGTAATGTGTTTTTTTTCCTTATAAAATCAAAAACTTGAAGACGAAATAATTGTTTGTCGACCGAAAGATGTTTTTTGAATATCTGCTATTATTGACGTTTGTGTACGATCTCGTAACGTGCAAAGACGCAACGCTAAGTTTTTCAAAATTTTAAGTGAGAATTTTATTTAAATATTTCTTGTGATGTGTCAAATCCACGAATTCTATTTTACAAGTGTATTCAGTTTATATGTCATGAACTAAGCATATAGTTCAATTAATATAGTGTAATGTCTCAGTAGTAGTTTTTTTATATGAATTTTCATGTACTGCGGATCGATAGTTTTTTTATAAACATAAAATATTAGGCAGCATATAATTTACATACAAAGAAATAATCACACATAGAATCAATCAGAAATATATATATATATATATATATA
>OZ010586.1:22674112-22859112 GCA_963932145.1 Acanthosepion lycidas | reverse complement strand
CATATGAGAAATTATATAAAAAACTTAAAGTACCTTGTCTGTCATATTTAATGAAGCTTACATCAAAGAAGGATTGCTCCCTAAATATATATATATATGTATGTGTGTGTGGTGTCTAAAAATATTTTGAAGCTTTTTAAAGAAATAATTCAAGCAACCAGAGCTAACCATATTTAATTTAAATAATGCCTATGAAAACAGTAATTATTATAAAGTATCATAAGATTTTCAAATTGATGTCCGGTAAGATCCAGTCACTACTGACAACGCGACGCAGTGAAATCACAAGTAGAAATCAATATTTCGATAGGCATTTGGCTGCATTCTTGCTCTATGCCAACTTTCATTTCAGTGATTGTTGTCGGCTACTTAGTGTAGATATTATCTTTTAAGCATCCACAAGAAAATGTCTAAAGGGAGCTAGCGTCCGGCGAACGTTTTTCGATTCATCTGTTTGATAACTTCTCCTTCAGGTGCGATGGTACACCACAATGCTAATAGGGTGGAGCTCCATCTTGCTGAAAATAAAATTCTTCAACTCACAAAACTTCACTAATTTTTGGCATGGCAGACTGTTGTAAAAGTGTGTATACATTTTTGAGAGCATCTCTCTCTCTCTCTCTATATATATATATATATATGTATAATTTCATTAAAGTACTGAAAAGGTACTGGGATTAAGCTTTTTATTTCATTTTTCTTGTGCCTGTATAAGTCTTTTATTTTCTGGATATACACCGTGCAAAAATTGTCAAAATATTCAATATAACGAAGCGCTTTCGGCTATTCTTGGACAATTTCATTTTATTTTACACACTTTGTGTCAAGAAAAGAAAACGCATATATAAACAGAAGAAAAACGAAATAAAAAGCTTAATCGCAGTAGCTTGTTAGTTGTCTTTAATGAAACTTGTATAAACGAAGAGTTGCTGTCCATTTTATATATATATATATATATATATATATATATATATATAGAGAGAGAGAGAGAGAGAGACACACACACCGGGTGTAACAGCAAAAGTGTTCATCCCACAATTTATAAAAAACAAAACAAAAAAAAAAAAAAAACACACACACACACTAACCTAATTGGAGTTTCTTTTCCCCAGGTTTCCAGATAAGACGTTTGGCCTTGATACTATATTGTCGTAAGAATCACTGAAAAACCCTTTGAGTTATTCAGCTAGAAAGTGAACAGGTTGAAATTTTTTGCGTCGGCTCCACTGGCTTCTCAAATCAGCAACGGTGAGAGGAAAAAATCATTCAGATCTTCATTAATGGTACAGATATTCATACTCTGGTTTCATCTTCAAAATCCATTCAAGATCCATAAAGAGAACGGTGAATAAGTTTAAATTTGAGGGAACAATAGAGAGGAAAACTGGATCAGAAGGTCAAAACTGGAAAAGAGATCATCATTTGAACTTAGAGCTAAAGAGATCAATTAGAAAAAAAATCCAACTCACTCCATAAGACTTTTGGCACGTGAGAGAGTAGTTTCAGCTATGACAGCCCAAAGAGCACAGGAAAAATACTTAAAATGAAATCCTATTTCACTCCAGGAAAGAAAGAAGGTTAGAGAGGGCGAAGATCATATTGGGTAAGTTAAAATAATGATCCTGGAATAATATATATTTTCAATCTTTCCTAAGCTCCCAATCCTTAGCTATGATGAACATGTCATTTTCGTTTATGATGGATTTCATCACGATACTTCTGTTAAGCTTAGGGAGAAATTATACATTCTTACGACACAAAGTGGAGTTCAATAGTGTTATGAAAAGCTCGGAGAATTCCAGTAAGATATCTTTAATCATTTCTAGGATACAACAGTCCAGAGCTTAATCTAACAACTGGACAATTTTGCTATTACACAGTTTGGACACTTTTGTCCCGTTACACCCGGTATATAAGTACAAATTTAACGGGAAAATGCCGGAAAACTTTGTCGTTGGTAAAAAAAAAAAAAAAAAAAAAAAAATTAAACCTTTATTATTCCTTTTTTTCTGTCTCAAATTTTCTATTTGCATTTTCCAGTTCTTTAGCTGGTAGCACTACTTTCAGCAAGTTAATTTGTGTATTTATTTTGTTTTTCATTAGCTTCGTTTGTAACCTGTTTTTCACAATTAAAACATTTTTTGGTTTTAAATGGACAGCCTTTCTGAAATGAAGCATACCACAGCTTCAGCATTTTTTATTTCGGATTTTTACTTTTGGTACTATGGTCTTTTTTCAAAGTACTCGTACTCTGAGGTGCCATTTTGTTCGATTTGCGCTGCATCGTGCCTTAAATTGACAATTTTTGGTACACATCCGCAACAGTTTGTGTCGTTAACTTTGAATCCTGTTCAAGTTTTGTAAGGATTCGAGAGCGTATTTCCGCATCGTTGCTTGTTGTTAAACCTTTAACGAAGATTAGACATTTAAATCTGTCTGGGGATACTTCGCCCAGTTTAAATTTCTCACACTCACAGTTGACTTTACCGACATATGTGACAAAATCTTCGTCTTCGTCCTTAGTAAGGTTCACGCACTGCCAACATGCATAAAATAATGAATTATTTTCATCAAAAACTGTTGTTATTATCGAAAAACTGTTGTTAATATTATATAGTTTCTTTAAATGACACTTTCCCTGTAGTGTTATGTCTTCATTCCATTGAATGAAGTTAACAATCATGAAATATAATGTCACTTGGAGTCGACGTAGTTTTACTGAATTCAGTAGTAAAGATATAAGGCTCTTCCCTGACGATTCTCAACGTCAGTTTATATGTTATTTGGACGTGTTCAAGTCATATTCTGGAGAGGCGTGGTCATCTCCACAACATAACCGTTTCCAGATATGAACTTATTGATCACATTTAAAAACATTTTCTTTTAAATTCTATTTTTAAATTTCTAAGATGATTCCATACACAAGGCAATACCGTTGTGATACATTTCTTTGGTCAGAATGTGCCAGTCCGTTGTTAAATATGTTAGAAATTCAAGCAATTTTATTGAAGAAGATCTTCACTTTTGAGCATTTTTTCTTTAAGGAGGCTTCAAGTTGTTCAAGGTTTTATTTACAGTAATTTTTAAATTAATTCACTCCAAGCAAGGCGATAACATCACTAAGACGCAAGGTGGATCACTGGAAGTGAAAAAGAATGAAAAGACTTTAAAAGGAGCCGGAAACAAAGAATAAATGTCTACTCCTGTTCAAAAAATTTCGGAGAAGTATGAACTGGGCGATAGGCGAATCTATCTACTATATATACCACCTCCATAGATATACATTTTTTCTATGTTTATCCATGCTGTCTAAAGAAATGGCGGCCATATTCGAGTCTTTGGTAATTTCTACGGATAATTTGGTAACTAAAAATAATTCAAGGCATAAATTATGTAATTATTTACAGTAATTGCAGTTGGACTAATATCCTCATCTTTGATGTTATTACCACATGGTTTCGTCCACTGTGCTGTTTCCACTGAGTTTGAGTACTTCCGTACTGTTTGGTCAAGGTAATGAATCCCCATACCACTAAATACACAACATCATAGAACATTTTCACCAACTACAGGAAAATATGCACTAAACATTACCAACTCTTACCAGTTGGTGCTATATTATCTTCACCTTTAAAGAACATAAAATAGAAGCAAACGTGATATTTTTATATTATAAAATTAATTAAAAAAATCATTTATTAAGATTAAATTATCTCCCTTTGTTATTCTTTATATAGTACATTTCCGGTTATTTAAATCTTAGAAATTAGCCGCAAATTATTTAAAATGCCATAAAATCTTCATTTCGCATAGATTAAAAACTGAAGACACCCACATGCATAAAACCCTTCAAAATTAATATGATAATGCAAAAAGCTTACCATAAACATCGTTATTTACAGTTTCGTCCTAGAAGTTCAAGTCGGTCGTCTTCTACGACGGATATCAGATAAAAATCACGAAAATTTATCTAGATTTTAGGTCTCGTCTTATCTAAAGGTAGACTTATACATGGAAATATGGGGTGTCTGATTTTGCTTGTTACTTTCGCTGTTACTTTAATTATAGTTGCTAATTTTCTATTCATATCTTTGTTAGTTTCTTTATTCCACGAAATCTTGAACCCATTCTTGATTTATGTCTAAAATTCGCTGATATTCTTTCGCATTTTATCAGGATGTTTTCTTTTTGGAGCCGCCTTGCTTCAATTTTAAAGTAAAATTTCACCATTTTTCTTGTACTAACTTTGTTTATACCGATTCGTCCATGCTTAGAAGTGCCTTCTCGGGTTGATGTTCTCAGCTGACATGGAGTAAAAGATTATATTGAATACATTGGTTCACCGTGCCATGCGATGCAATGTTCTCTCTAGAATCTATCTTACATATCTATAAGTCTACCATTTGTCCATGCTTAGAATATTGATGCCACATAATGTCCGGTAACCTAACTATTTAATTTGAGCTCGTTGATTAAATCCAAAGAAGAATCGGCAATATTATTGGTCTTGATCTGGTGGCTCGGCTTCAGTCATTTTCCTACCGCCGTAACGTTGTCTCTTTTCTATAAATAATTTCATGGTAATTGTTCAGATGAGCTCTTCGCTATACTCATTGGCGCTAGATTTTAGAATTGTTGTTTTATTTCCCTTCCCACACAGACAATGAATTATAAATATGGGGACTAGTTAGTATTTACATAGAGACAAAGAGGTATTATGGTGATTGTAGTAAGAAAGGTACGTATGAATGTGTTGTTTTGGTGTAAGGAATATTGTTTGTACGATTGGGTCAGTGTTTGCGGCTAGCTAAGTTATAGTTAAGACAGAAGAAGACCGTCCTTTCCCCAATCGCCGCCTTCGGCCATGTGCCCCATTTCTGTATAAAACAGAATAAATATCGCTATGCTACTTCGGCTTCATGAATTTAAGTGCAGTATTAGACTGGCGTCGAAATCTCATCGGTTGACAGTTGAGCTGGCTAGATATAGCCATAAATTCCATGCTGTTTCTTTTCTCGCACTCCTTGCTTGTGGAACTCCCTTTCGGCTCCATGATTTTCAGCCAACTTTAATTTTCAGAAATGTAAATGTAATGTCAATCACTATCTACTGTCCTTCCGATTACTCTTTTACGGTGGATTAATGGATAGTGGCTCGGATTAAGGTAATCGCAATGCCGAGTTCGAATCCATTACAATCCCATACGTGCTAATATCCTTGGAAAAGTTATGAATCCTCTTCTCCCCACCAACTATGGATAAATAGCAGGATGGACCGGGTTCTGTAGCCTTGATTGCAATTGGTCTACCGCAGAAAGAAATGGCAACCTACTGCGGGAAAAAAATCTGCCTCGTCAGTTATATATCGAAAGATACATGATCACCTAAACCTGTATCACGCATGAAACATAACTGATGGAGGTTATACCGATTAAAAAAAAAAGATTATATTTTGATATATACGAGGGGGTTGTGAAAAGCACAGACTTCGTAGAAGGTGATCTCATTAACAAATATCGGAACTTTTTTTTTTAAGAGCTCCTTGGTCGGGCAGAGAGCTTTTCAGCGCCTGTATGTGGATTTATACAAAGATTAACAGAACATCACAACTGTCCGAAAGCTTGTTTATGTTCAACTAGTAAATTCCAAACGGTTTTACTTCATAAGCATGCGCAAAAGAATTGCCAGACCAGAATGACAGGTTTCATACTGTTTGTTCAGCAGTACGCTAGAAAACCAGGAATTGAATCGGGAAGACAAACAGAAAGGGATTTAAAAGAGAAGAGAGAAATTAAGAGACACCCAATGCGAAGGAAAAGAGATTGAGATTAAAATGGCGCTTTTGAATATGCAGACGATCCTCAAACGGCCAACATTTGCCACTCTTGTTGTTTCAGCTGTTCAGGTCGATTGAACGCTTATGGAAGCAGATTTTGTCGTATTTATAATTTCTTTTCTATTCATTTCAATAATTTTATTTAGTAGTTTATTCACGGATTCATTTATTTATTTATGCATTTAAAAAAATTTCTGTCCATGTCCGTTCGTCTCGAAAAATAAAATTAACTGTTTGCTCACATGCCGTGTAATTCTCTGGGAGGGACGTAACGACCACTCAAAGCCAGTATTTTGTTGTTTGAAAAAAGAAAAAAAGTAGTTCGGTCAAGGCCGTATCTCAAATGAAAACAATAAAAATTAGTATTAGGTTGGTGCAAAAATAATGACGTAATAATGTCGTTTTTTGACGTATATTTTAACGTCAAAAACGACATTATTACGTCATTATTTTTGCACCAACCTAATAGTTTCAAAAGTCTATCTTTACCATACAAGGTGAGTCAAAATTATGTTAACACTAGCATGAGAAGAATCCTTTATTCAGTTTACTGAACCTTCTTTACCTGTCCACCTCGTCCTGGGTAAGACGTTAAACTACGTCCAACAGCAAGGCCTCTAATCAAGAGGTTTTGAGGATCGTGAGGCCACCTCATAATTGCTGGTGTTCCCAGGTCCACCCTGACCCGGGGTGGTAGCACCTGTTAGGGTCCCAGCTATGGGAAAATAGTTAACTATTACCAGCAATACTTTTTGAAAAAAATTATTTCCTGTAATACAATTTTGAAGGAAAAGTATTACCAGAAACAGATTTTTGACAAAACAAAATATTACCAGCAATAAAAAATTTTGTCGGCATTAAATAACCCATTGAGGTTGATATGCTGTAAAACAAAATAAACCAAACCAAACCAATCCACTAGCAGGATTGGAGTACAAAAAACAGCGATCAACAGTAAAATTTAGTGCCTTGACATATTTCACGGGGAATGTTTGATATTGCACATTTTATTCTGTCCTTGACACGCGATCCTTTAACATACCTAATAACCAGAAGTCACAGGATGTAATTGGCCCATATTTCTTTACAACTCCAACGGTGACTGCAAATGCTTGCTTACAAATGCTGCAAGAGTTTACCATTGCTAGCATACCCCTAAAAATCAGACGAGCAGGACATTTACAACGGGATCGTCCACCGCCTCATTTTGCCCGTATTGTTCGCGCTTGTCTCGATCAAAGTTTCCCCAAATCGTTGAATAGGTCGCGGCGGACCGTTGGCATGGCCACCACACGCCCCTGCTCTGACACCCAGTGATTTTTGGTTATGGGGATCGCGTGTATAACAAAAAAAGTTAGAGACGTCGAAGAACTCAAGGACAGAATAAAATGTGTAATATCAAACATTTTCCGTGAAATGTGTCAGGCTACTAAATTGTACTTTTTATGGCTGGTTTTTGTGCAGTAATCGTGCTGGTGGACAGGTTGGGACTATCCAGTAAACTCTGAATAAATGATTCTTCTCATAGTAGTGTTAACATAATTTTGACTCACCCTGTATATACACCCGATGATTATACTTCACCGAATAATTTTTCGTTGTAGTCTCTTAACTTGCAATACTGTTAAAAGTTTACGTGGCTAATCAAGCGAAAATTGCGTTTGTGTTTATTAGATGTCAACTAGGAAACGCAATGTGGCTTGCGAGATTTCAATAGAATATATGACATCTCCTCAAATAAAAAAGGATTGAAGACTTCTCCAAGGTCTTAGATACGAATTTGCGCTAACACGTCGGTTAAAGTCTACCTAAATCTCATAGACCACTAGGACTTCTCCATCCCCAACGCTATGGTTGCTGCATCATTAAATATAAAAATGGATGCTTTTATATCATTAAATACACTTTCTAGTGTTTTTATCATTTCACCACAAGCAAGGCAATAAAGCCTCAATAAAATTGATCCCACCATATTATATGCTCTTATTTCTCAGAAGCTGTAAATGGGGGTCCGATCAGTATAATTACAACCGAAACTATACGTATTCAGTGAACTGAGCTGTCGTCTGGAAAAGAGTATAACTAGCATCTACCCTCCGGAAAACGAGTATGCTTGGAAACTAGTAATTACCCATTTTATATCTTATATGTGGTACAGAACATATTTACTGGTTTTTGAAGACTTTAAAGAAGGTCTCCTTATCTAGATTAATTACAACCAATCAGAAAGAATTTGAAACGAGAGAGAACTGAGAAAAAGAGTCAGTTGAGTCGGCAGGCAAGATATAAAGAAAGCTGTCGACAGTATTTACATTGTTGCCATATTTATCACAACGTTTCGGCCGTTGTACGCTCTGGCTTTCTTCAGATGGTTGGAATGTCGAACTGAACCCTTTATTTCGCTCACTTAGGTAAACTGTTCTAGTTCCACGTGCCATGTCTAATGGATGTCAGTTATCAGTTATCTCCTGTTAATTCCACTCTCCAAGTCCTCCGCCGCCTTAACCAGGTATTGAACCTTAGTCCGAACAATGTAAATAGTGTACATAACACCCCCATCTCAGAAATATAGACAAAGCTGTCGATAGGTTTAATCCCTATTCATCGTGATACAGTCGCTGTGCGAACAGCCAGAAAAGAGGAGATTAGAAAAGCAATTAACCTTAGCAGGGATTTGAAGAATGTTCGGTTCTGGGATACCTCGTGACTCACAAAGAACTCCACACATACGAAAAATTAAAGCACATACTTTTATTGTCTGAAATAAACACCCATCGGACCAACTCAATAATACGATGTCAACGCTCTTCAATTATAATTCTACAAGGCGGTACCAACTTATGAAGGTTGACCAGAAACGAAATTCATTGGACAACTCCTTCCGTTTAAGAAAGTGAAAATCCTGCTGTGTTTTCCCATCAACCCTAATACAGCTCAACAAAAGTTGATAATACTTCGTGAATTCGCTGACAATTTGCACTTTCCACAAAGGACTTTTAGAACTTTTACTACGACACTAAGTCCACATTCTTATCAAAAAAAATAATCTGCTTACCGTATTTTTTTAAAATGATCAAAATAAAATATTTTGTGCAATCGATATCCAATTTCCTTTTCATACAAATTATTGTAATTAAAAATTTTCATGTTTTAATTTCACACTGAGCCTTTTTTTTTAATTATGTACTTAAAGCTATATTAATTTGTATTATTTGTTTTGGAAAATGCCTATATTTTATCTATTAGTATTAGAAGTAATATTATACATTATGAAATGGACAAAGTCTGACAATTATTTTAAGATATTTTTATGTTTATACATTCGTTTTATAGATACAAATATTTAAGTAAATGCTCTGTTTTTTTTTTGTTTTTATAATAAACAGTATTAATAACATTTACCGCATAAATGTCCGAGAAATTTTCATAGAAAATATTCGTCCTCCGACAGAAAGGGAACCCGTATCCTATACGGAACCGTCTGACGTGCCTTGATGGAGCCACGGAGGATCTTTCGATTAGCAAGGTCGATTTTACTGCTTTGTGACGTCATTTGTTTACATTTGGATACGCGTTGAGCAGATATAAATGTACGTGAGGGATTCATGGAAGATTGGAGTTTAAAAGCAGTAAAATCGACCTTGCTAATCGATCGATCCTCCGTGGCTCGATCGGTTAAGGCACGCCAGGCTATATGACGGTTCCGTATAGGATACGGGTTCGATTCCTGTCGGAGGACGAATATTTTCTATGCCGGTAAATGTTAATGCTGTTTATTATAAGAAATAAACAAAAAAAAAAACAGAGCATTTACTTTTATATATTATATATATTTATGTTTATTATAAAAAAAAAAAACCCAAAAAACAGAGCATTAAATATTTGTATCTATAAAAAGACTGTATATAGTTTGACGTACCTTAACCGATCGAGCCACGGAGGATCGTTCGATTAGCAAGGTCGATTTTACTGCTTTGTGACGTCATTTGTTTACATTTGGATACGCTTTGAGCAGATATGAATGTACGCGAGAGATTCATGGAAGAATGAAGTTCAAATGTATAAGCATAAAAATGTCTTATTGAATTTTTATTAGATGGAACACTATCAACCATTATGAATTTTTTGACTAAGATTTCTTTCATCTTTATTAGTTTTTCTTTTCTTCTAGTAGTATTAACAATATCTTGAATTTTTATTTAACGAAATATCGTCAACAATTATTTTTTTTTAAAGTATTTCTTTAGTATTCCGCACAAATGTTGAAGATATCCTAAAAACTCGCGAACCAAAAGTAGCATCGACTTTTGACACTGCGCTTTGTGAGCAGCACTATTTGTGAGCATGTGTGTAAACAACCCAAGGCGACTCCTTGAGAAATAGGAGAGACTATGGCGTTATACGAAGGAGCACCTGATGGGTTTAAACTTGAATTTCTAAAGTATGTATGCTTCATCTAACTAATTATTTACTGAAGCCAACGCGGTGACCGATTTGCGATTAGCCAGAAAAACCACATCAAGAGACGATATTAATGAAAAAGAAAAACAGGAGGCTTCGCATATTGTTTACGTTTCTTTCATGCCGACTCGTTCCACTGAAGAAATATGTACATCTAATTATCAGCCAGACACTAAGACCTTTTCATTCATTAGAGATTCGCTCGCAGTACTATATACAATATTAGGCAGTATATATTTATATACAAAGAAATAATCACGCATAGAATCAATCAGCAATATTAATGCTATTATTGGTGATATCCATTGCTAATAGTATATAATGTATGCATTAAAATACTGTTAATCCATAGAATGATGTGATCCTCATTTATAATTTATTAATTGAACTATATATTTAGTTCATGACATATTAACTGAAAACACTTGTAAAAATAGAATACGTGGATTTACCACATCACAAAAAAAGTTCAAATAAAAAATTCTCTCTTAGCGTTGCGACTTTGCACGTTCCGATATTGTACACAACTGTCAATAATAGCACATTCCCCCCCCCCCAAAAAAAAACATCTTTCGGTCTACTAACAATTATTTCATCTCCAAGTTTTAATTTTAAAAGGAAAAAAATATGCCTGAGGATGAATAAAGGATTATTCGAAAGTACTTGCATTTTAAAAAAATAGAAACTGGAAATAACCGACAACAGTTTTTATAAATGAGGATCACATCATTCAATGGATTAACAGTATTTTAATGCATACATTATGTTTCTACTAGCGAAGTGATTTCGCCATTAATCGGATTAATATTGCCGATTGATTCTATGCGTTATTATTTCTTTGTATATATTAGGCAACAAGTATTCATTCAAACAAGTTTGAGTAAAAAGAACCGACATGGCCTGTTTGTTTAAATTTTTATAGTATTTTTTTTTCAAATTTTCTAATAAGGTGTCGAGTGTTGTATTCGAAATTGGGAATAAACTGTTCATAGTTGATATTCTGGTATGGTTTCAATCTATAAAGAATATCAGAGTGTTGACAAAGGACTGCTGTTTACTTCACAGACACCACATTGATTTCTGAAAATGACTGACTGTCGAAAGTAGTTAAACAAAAACAAAAACAAAAAGCATGAGCTCCTGTCTTATTCACAATTTCCAGCCAAATACTCAACACGTTATTCGAAAAGTGAAAAAATAAAATAAAAAATAAAAAGATAAACAGATAGGTTCTTTTGATCAAACGTGGTTATATATATTTTAAAATTGTACCATCACAAGAAACTGGTATCTTATTAAATGATGGACCATCACTTGATAAGACACCAGTAGTGTCGAAACAAAATTGTAATTTTGTAGTGATGTTATAACATGCATGTTATAATTTTGAATAAATGTTATTTGCTCTACTCGATATTGAGCACTCTTTTAATAAGAATAGTGATTTTGGTTATTGGCATTTTATTTCATCTGTACCAACCCTGCACTTGTGTATATAAATAAGTGAACATTTATGTCAGACTGTTTCATTCTAAACACAATTAGTTTTCTGACTGCCCCTGCAACAGCGAAATCTAACACACACACATATATATATATATATATATATATATATATATATATATATATATATTACTATACAAATGTAAGAATAAAGACCAACGGCTTTATACTAGTAAACAGAATCCGTGAGTTACATTTTAAAGAGAAAAAGAAATACAAGGAAACAGTAAAAATTAGAAAGCAACTGAAATTTCTGGGTTACTTAATGAGAAAAGGAGAGTTGGAGAAAGTAAAACTCAGTGTATAAACGAAATAGAGGCAAAGGGAACAGTAATCAACCAGTATAATGTGTTTAACAGGATGAATGTCAGAACATTGACAAAGAGGGCTATTAAAGAAGCAAGAGTTACTTAGGTCAACAAAAGAAAGGAAGTTGTAGAGAGCCATGATCGCTCATGCCCAGAAAATACATATCTACACTGAGTAGGATAAATTTACATTGTAAATACACTTACGTTTTATATGTACAGCAGTAATTATAAGAAAGATCATAAAAAAAAAAATAAGATCTAATTTTTTATTATTAGGTTGGTGCAAAAATAATGACGTAATAATGTCGTTTTTTTACGTATTTTTTAACGTCAAAAAACGACATTATTACGTCATTATTTTTGCACCAACCTAATATAACTTTCCATGAAAAACTACTTCCTAATCAAAGAAAAAAGTGTATTTTTTTAATTTTTTTTTTTTTTTTTTTTTTTTTTTTACACAGTATATGTTCTGATAGGTTATGGCGTAAGTGCGGATAATTTTTGACTTACCATCGTATATATTAAAAGAATTCGAGATAACAAAAATATATTACCATCGAAATGCCAAAACGGTTAAGCAAAAATTTTTTTTTTACCATTTATCCATCCTTTCTCCCCAAACCGAATGTCAAAGACAATGTGCACAAGAAAGAAATAAAAAAATTAAAAAAATGAAAATCCAAGACAAAGATGATATGAAAGAAAATATAACACTTCCAGACTAATTGCATTTAAGCCCACTGTTAAAATTCTTGTATCAACTCGTAGCTCGAGTTAATATTCCAAAGGAAAACACTAGAACACAGAATTAGTGAAAAGAATTGTTTAATCACGTGGATTAATATTTACAATACGCGCGAATATCATAGTGCGACACTTACTGCGCGACTACTTCACTGTATTTACTTGAAAAGTCAGGTTGTGACACAAGGTCGGTTTTTAATGTGAGGACCCGAGTGTCTTCACTAGGGTCGCTGGTCTTAGCTGGTCTAAGTTAGTCGAGCCGGTCCAAGCTAGTCATAACCGTGATACTACTAGCCCAGGGACGGATCCCTGTGACCGGTAAGTATCCTAATGTGTATACAACTCGAGGTAGAGGAATTTACACACCTGTGTGACTTCTTCACAAGTCAATGGAAGAGTTTATGTTCAATACTTTAGTGGACAGAAGGTCGGTCGTCTTTTTACACAACACCCAACCACAGGACAATGACTTAGTAGATAAAAACTGTGCTTTTGTGAATTTGGTGACATAGTGGTTGTGAGTTCAATCGTAGTGTGGACTTGCGGTCAATGGAAACGCGTGAGCAATAATTGAACGGTACGAAATAAAAATCAGACAGTATCCCTAGAGAACATTCTATCTCCGTAGATAGAATAAAGGGTTCAGTTCAGAATTCCATATAGATGTTAACTAGATCGATATACACCTAAGGAAGGCTGTTCAGTAAGTCCAAAGACTGCTTACCAATTATCTACTGAGAGCGACAAATTCAGATTGCTAGTTAGCCAATACTTTCATTAAGAAAAGAAAAGAAAGAAAGTAAGAGGAGGAAAAAGAAAAAAAAACCTTTATAGAAAACAAAATATCTTGTTAAAGACGTGCAACAATGTATTGCTGTGTGTTAACCCAGTGGAGCTCCATGGGAGCATAAGACCACGCCTTCAACACACAAAGTGTTACTGTTGTAGTTTTTGTAGCAGTGAAGTTTTTACGTGGTGGTGATCATTTGCTAACCCCACATCCGTCCAGCTTTTAATTCAAACTTGTCCTTGATTGGAGAACAAGAGAACTCAACTTGCCCTGCTCTGGAAAAGAAATGGGTTTATAACTTTCCATAGGTATTATACGAAAGGGAACACAACGGCCTTGCCTGGAATTTGAACTGAACAAGTCAATACCATTTTCAGCGCCGATAACGGTGACATCACACATGACAGATGTACGATATCGAATAATTAAGAAAAACAACAAAAAATATTACAGCTAATTGACTTCTCAACAACTTCATTATAATTTTTATATAACCTTACTTGCGGACTTTTATATTCATCAACATTGTTGTTGTGACAACATTTCGGCCAGTGTTCTCTCTGCCTTTCACTAGATGCTTGTAAATCCAGGTAATCTTCAGATAAATTAAAACTGAACCCTTTATTTAATATACGAGGAGGTATAGTGTTCTTGTTACCCTGACCATGTTTTGGAATATATCTTTTTTTTTAAAATCATATGTTCAGTTGTTACTTGCCCACGTTTCCACTGCTGGATGGACAGTTGCGTACTGGACATTTGCGTCACCTGATAATTGCGTAACAGACAATTGCGTCCCTGGAAATTTGCGTCCTTACACAAATGCATCCCTGGTAATTTTTTGAAATTACCACTTTTATTTTAAAGAGTTGTTTAATATAGAAACTTTAATTACTCTAAACAAACATGTAGTTACGATAAATAAAAAAAAGAGAAATTATTTTTTAAAGCAAGAGAATATGAAGCTCTCAGTTTCAATTCACTCCAGCGGTGCATACCAGAAACATCTAATAGATTCTGGATTTTATGGATTATATTTTTTTTTTTAACCTATTCCAAAAATCAAACACTGGTGGGAAAATATTTATGGACGAGGAAAATTACAGCTACCACTATTATAAGAAAACCGCCGATGAAACAACATACTGGCGCTGTGTAGAGCGATCTTGCATTTCAAACAAAAAATATATTTTTTTATTACTACCTATGCTTTTTTCAAAGTTTATGGTAATTGTCTTTAAAAGCTTCAAAAAATTATCATAGGTACACAATTATCTAAAGATGAAAATGCCCATGGATGCAATTGTCTGGTACGCAACCGTCCTAGAACCGTTTTCACCGAGTTCAGGTAAACTAACCTCACAATTACTCTGACACTAAATTCAAGAACCAAAGTTTTAATCAACAAGGCTATTGTCCCGTGTGGCAATTCTGAATGAAGAACTTAACCTAGTTGATGATGAGTGCTGCTATGGCACTTGTCATGCTTGACTGTCAAAGCTTCTTTTTTCTATTGTGGCTGATACTGTTAAAGCATGCTATCATCTCTTAATTAACGTCTCCCATATCATATATATATTTCTATGATAGGCCTATAAAGAGGGTCCTCATATACTAGCATATTATTACATGTAACGATCTTATTCAAGGTGGCCTCGAAGGTTCCCATACTAGGAACATACAGAAAGCATACCATTAATCCAGTAAATATTAGGTTGGTACAAAAATAATATCGTTTTCTGACGTATTTTTAACGTCAAAAAACAACATTATTTTTGCACCAACCTAATAACATTTCATGCATTAGGGTTTCTTATGGTTGAGTTGTTGATCATTTCCCAAATTTTCTGGCATTTCGCTAGTGACTGGCCGCCCTGAAAGCTAATCTTTAACCTACACTCAATTAGCCTCCGGTGTTCGAACTCGAAAATATTCGCTTAAAGACCGAGGATCTCTGTAGATTTGTTGAACTTCACGCAAAAATAAATGCTCGAATTTGTCGGTCATCGTAAAGATGGCAGAGCCGTTGCAATGCGGTACACTTACACACTGTAGTTGGGGAACTTCGATGCCGCTTGGAATGTAGGACTCAAAACAAAGTGTTTACTTACAATGAGGAAAGTTCGTATAATAAATCAAGATTTAAATCCGTTGAACCTGTTAGCGAATGATAAAGCTGACAATAGAGAAAAATATCTTTGCCTTTTTTCTTTTATTTTTTAAAAGCTGTCGTGAAATAAAATGGTAAAATTTGCATGTCACAACAACCCGATAAAATGTCGTCTGGTTCAGTGGAAGTTGAAAAAAAAAAAAAAAAAAAAAAAAAAAAAAATGGTGTAATCCTAACAGTGTAACTTAAATGTAAACAAAATTCCGACTGTAAACTTTCACAAGGAATACTGTTGTATGAACTAATTTGGTCGTAAGTTGCATATTTAGAGAAACGAAAAAGAAAACCAACAACAACTGCACATTCGACTTCGCTTAGCCTTTCCACGGATATAAAAATATTCTCCTTAAATTAACATAAAAGGAATTTTTTTTTTACTGTAAACGGAACTGAATAATAACATGGGCTTTGTCGTCTTTATTTATTTGTTCAGTATTTTGATAACGCTGTAACTGAAAAGTCTGAATAAAAATATCTCTCCCTATACATGACAGAATGATCAGACTCCATTTATTGGTTCGTGGAACGTATGTATAAACTGTTTCGTCGATGGGCCATCTGGATCCTTCTTCCTCTGCTCAAATTTTGATAGCAAAAAAAAAAGAAAAAAGCTACAAACATATTCAGAAACCAAATTTATATTAACAGGCAGCCATAAAATAACATTCATGAAACATATATTCTGACCAAAGTTTCTATATCTACACACGCAAATCAGATAGTAAAAAGTTATCGGCTTGATCACTTCTAATTTGAATAATCTGAGCCAAACAGAAGTAGCTTTAAAGATCGCTTTAGGGACACAGAATTTAATTATAAAGGACAAAAAGGAAAACTTCAACTACATTAGTTGACAATACGAAAAGTTAAATGAAATGGGAAAATCGTCTAACTGATTATCGCTTCTCACTCGATAGAACGAGATCGAAGATATTAAAATATTGTGCGCATTAACTTAGAAAAGACTAAATAATATATAATAAACAGATCACATTACGTCCTAACAATAATTTTGTTTTCAGGTGGATGGTTGTCTTGATGTAATATAAACTCTCTCGAGGACTTATGTGAGAGTCGGAATGTGATCCGCTGAAACCTGAGAAGATAGCCTCACGTAAGCATGATGCACATTCCCAATGTTTAATAAGATGTTCGGAGATTCCAGATTTTTTTTTTTCTGGAGAGGTAAATCTTGCTGGGTTAAGCCAATAATTTTCTCTAGGACACTTTCTCTCTCTCTCTCTCTCTATATATATATATATATGGGAACATTGAAGTCAACACTTAGAGGCGACAGTGTTTCATGCTAGACGCAATCGTCAGGCCACGAGTGCTGTTTTTTCTCGGCTATTTATATATATGGGTCAGTGGTGCTTTGTGGGTAGTCTATTTTTGGCGGTTATTTTGCCGGAAGTCGTTAATTTTTTTATTTATTTGGGTTAAATTATTTTGCATGTCTTTATTTTTATTTTTTATTTCTTATCTTATATATATATTTTTTTAATTTTAATTGGTGTTTTATTTACGTAGTATGAAAATATTTGTATCGCATATTTAATAGTTTTTAACCGCCAAAAAAAAAAAAAAACAGCACTCGTGGCCTGACGATTGCGTCTAGCATGAAACAGACTGTAAGTGTTGACTTCAATGTTCACTTTTATATTTACACACGCTCTATCTCTGACATTGAGAACTTTATCCCATAAATATAGCACACCTTAAGACTATATATATATATATATATATATATATATATATATATATTCTCCGAATTAATCAGTAGAGAGACAATATTTATGAATAAAAATGACAATAGGAAAACTGGTAATTGCTGACGCGTTTCGTCCAATGTGGACTTTATCAAAGCAAAATACGAAAATGAAATTAAATGAACAAAGCAACTAATAAAAACAAAAACAGAATGTACCTAGCAACTGGAATGTAGAGAAACGCTATTTTCATATTTTTAACTGAAAAATAACGTCAGTAATTGTCACGTGCTGGAGAATATTGTCATTATAATTGTGTTGATGTATTCAACCATTTTCTTTTGATTTTATGAATCTGTTGTGTATATTTGTTTGTAAGAGCATTAATTTTGTTAAGAAAGGTGAAATAGGGAAAAAATATGAAAATAGCGTTACCAGTTTTCCTATTGTCATTTTTATTCATAAATATATATATATATGTGTGTGGGTGTATGTATGTATGTATGTGTGTGTGTGTGTGTGTGTGTGCGCGAGCGCGCGCGCAGCGTATCTTCATTTGAGCATGTTTGGTTAAATAATTTAGACGTATTATGTCTATCTGAATTTTAATCCTTTCCGGTTCACGGATTAATTTGTTTGTGCTTGTAGGAAATTTATCGAGAAAAAAGCCGTGATTTTTATTCATTTGATTTTTATTTTCACAAGTACCTTCAATCTCATTTGAGATCATCTTCAGGGGGGTTGAATTTTTACGACAAAGGTTATGAAAACGCGAGATAGAACATTGTCGAATTACATTAACCGCTATGTAAGGGAGGTAACTTATATACTTTTTAGGATTGTAGTAACGTGTTTTAAAATATTTTTCCTTGTAGTTTTTAACAATTGTAATTGTTTTAAAAAAAATAGTTATGCACATTTTAGAATTTTGTTGCTATATTCGTAATTGGCTTTATTTTTGCCCATAATTAATAAAGTTTTTGTTTATGATTTTTGCGGTGGAGTATAGCTGTGTTGTCGATTAATATCTGTCTAAACTCTGAATCTGCACAAGAATGTTCGTTTAAATGTTGTGAAGATGAGCTATAATTATTCAAGTGAAATGTCTCACTGACATAGTCGCCGTAGTAAAACCAACGTATATATTAACATTTTTGTCAGACATACAATATCACAAAGAACACACACACGCATATATGTATATATATATATATATATATATATATATATACATGCATGCATGCATGCAAACTGTTGGTTATATGTATGTGTTTGTGCGTGTGCACAAATTATTTTCAAATAGAGTATCTGTAAATGAATAAGAATAGATAAAAGGAAAACTATTCTCAGCCGACGGGTTTCGTTCGGGACTTTATCAAGACAATGTATGAATTATTTTGTTCCACGTGTTTATATACAAATGCGACGATGACATCGTTTTATCAAGCCTTTTAAATTAGAGAACGCTCATGAATATTCATCAGCTTGGTTGAAAGGTAAATCGAAACATATGGAGGACACAAAGTGTCATAATTCAAAGTCTGGTGAAAAGTAAGCGAGTAATATTCAAGAAATCTTTTTATAAAATGAATATTGTTTAGATTGTGAATAAATTATTATGGCATTAAATGGACACATTTGCTGGAAATCTTCAGAATATGAAGTGATGGATTTAATCGTTTTCTTTTGATTTTGCAAAGTCGATTTTGTAGTCGTGTATTTTGTCTTGGAAAATAGTAATTATTTGAGAAAAGGTGAGATCGACAACCCCCCACCCCACAAAAAAAAAACACGAGGCGTAGCTTTATATTCTGATATTCATTCTTAAACACTGTTTAACAACGCGGATTAGTTAATCAATGCTAACGTGGAAATTTGAATTTGAAGCTCGTGTGAGCTTACTTTTGCATAAAATGAGTTGATGCCTGTGTGGTCCTATTTTTTGCACAGAAATGAAATATTTAGAGATGTTAGACATCTACGTAACGTAAATCTATTACATTTACGTAACGTAAATCTATAGAAGTTTTTCCAAATTTTTTTTTAACGGGGTTCCACATTATATATAATAATGGCTCATCACTCATATCCTGGGATGCCTTTCTATGGGAACAGCTAAATAAAAATAATTTTAAAAAAATCAATAAATGAACCAAAAAAAAAAAAAAAAATAAAATAAAATAAAATAAATGAACCACAAAAAAATCAATAAATAAACAAAAAAATCAATAAATGAACAAAAAAAAAATGTAAGCAGGTTACAAAATAAAAAATGCAATTCAGTTTAAAATTACGGGAACGTTAACGGATACGTGAGGCACATGAAGAAGGCCGGAAGGTACAACGGCCGTAACGTAACTATAATAACCAAGACAATGACAGCTATATCACTTCAGAAAGGCATGCTATTATAATAGTCATTTCCAAGCAAATGTCAAGCAGTACATAATGATTTTCTCAAATTTCTGGCGGAGTAAATTTCGTCATGTTGATCTTTTTCTCACAGACGATACCCAACTGACACTACTATGCTGTGCAGTCGACAAAAGAACAAACAATGCGCATTTGCAAAATGAAAAATATAAAATGGCGACAATTTACCCATCGTTTATATATATATATATATATATATATTACACATACACACACACACACACACACACACACACACACACACACACACATATATATATATATATATATATATATATATCAGCAAATTTATTGCTTAAGTTATTTTTAATGGATACTGTTAAAATCTTCCTAAAACCAGATTATCTTCTGATTCATGTTATACAAATTTCAGCCACTGGCCGGATGTGAATGCTCCGAAAACCAAGACTGAACTAAAAATTCTGTCAACTGCGCATTGGCTCCGCACATAGCTCCCGTTTTACTTACTCAAAAATACAAACCAGAATTTTCACCCAATAACACCAAATCCCACCTAAAGACGTCCTGGGTAAGACGATAAACTACATTCGACAGCAAGGACTTTGATCAGGTGGTAGCACCCATCAGCGTCCTAGCTATGGGCAAATAGTTAACTCCCCTAAAGGGGTCAAGATACTTAAAAAAAAAAAATAAATAAAATACCAATGCATTTACTTTCGGAAAAAAAAAAAAAAAAAAAAAAAATATCCAGCAATACATTTTCGGGAAAATATTACACGCAATAAAAATCTTGTTGGCATTAAATAACCCATTGAGGTGTTGATATGGCGTAAAACAAAACAAAGCAACCGCCTAAAGAAAGAAAAGAAAAATTGGAGCCGATCTGAGCCTAAGAAAAGGACATGAAAGACCATCAAATGGATATATTCGCCAGTCAGACGGTACAACAGCCAGGATTCACAACGCTTGTCGGAATACGACCTGCTCTCTCCAAAGCCAACTCGCCAAAGGCCATCGCCGCAGTAAGTCACAACTCACCCCACCACTCTCCTACCGTACGCCTCTGAGGAGGACATTTACAATTCTACTTATCTCTTTCTTTCAACGAGAGACATTTACACCAATTTACCATTTGTTGTATTTTTACGTTAATGCAATTATTTATTTCTTAAACCTCCGTCCTTTCTTCTTTGTTCTGCAAACAGACGCTTAATATAACAATACCCATATCTGAAGAAAGGCTCTGTTTATTTATTTTCATCTACCGGCCTGAATATTAGAAAAATCTTATCAGAAAAATAAGCGCTCCCCATCAGGATATTTTAATGAGATTTCTCGAATATTCAGGCCAATGGATGGAAAGAAATTATACTGTTAAAAATAACGTTTAAGCAATAAAGTAAAATATATCGGATTAATAAATGAAACTTTTATTCTTATATATATATATATATATATATATATATATATATATATATATATATATTTATATATATGAGTAATCACGCGTGTCCGTGTATGCCTGTCTCCTATGGCGTCTAGCCATTCCCTGTGGCAGACGCCTACACAGGCACATTCGATTTAAGATATATATATATATATATAGCGTGCGTGTATTTAGGAAGCATTTTTTCATTGATGCATGTTTCATTAAATAATATAGACAAGTTTTGTCTATTTTATGTAAATTCTTTTCATATCGTCTTATAAGCTTAATAATATTATCATTAAAAGAAAAAGAAACTCAAGATATTGATACATATTTTTTTAATCCTAGCTAAGTTTTCGGCTATTATCAAAGATGACAATTACATTACAATATATTAACCAATACACGGATAAAACAATAATGATAGTCTGTTTATGTTTACATGGAAGATTTCCAAGCAACGACAAACTCGTGTATACGAGACGCTGGAAGCGAAAAATCGCACCACAGTTCAAGACCTCACACATGACCACGTGAGAATGAAAACGGGAAGTATTAAGTATGGGAAGTCGTTGGTATAAACCAATGGATTCTGTTATAAATTTTAGGCATTTAAGAATATTTGTGGAGATTTCATTGTTTATTTTGTTTAGGTTAGGTTTCAACTGTTTTATGCATATAGCTTCAAGAATTTTTAGGTTTTGTTTATTGTATTCGTATTTAAGTATAGTTTTGTTTTCAACGAGGATTTCCCGGAATTGCGTATGCGGCCAGACATACACACACACCTATATATATATATATATATTTATTTATTTATTTACGCACAATTATAGTTTCGTCATTCTAAGTCATCAGACTGTGAGCGCTTCAGGGCAATTTCAGAAAAAATGTTAAGTTGTGAATACACGGAGATAATATACAAGCGTTGTAGGACACAATAAGAAAAGGATAAAAAAAACAAACAAAAAAAAAAACACTGTTCTCGTAACGACTTTCTAGCAACCGCTCTACAGTAAGCGCAATACAGCCGAAAAATATCATAACTAAGATATGTATTACAGAGTTTAGCGGGAGGAGGTAATGAAATATAAGCCTATTGGAGGAGGGGTAAGAACGTATAAAATTTAGCACTGATTCAAACACTGTTATCACTGGCAGAGTAAATAGCAACCTGCAGAAATTCCACCTGGCTGTGTCAGTAAATTGTAATTTCGGTTTCCTTAAGAATGTTTTTCTTATTCTAAGCAAACGGAAGTTTATGGTTGTAGGAAAGTTATCATGTTGTGGTAGGCATTACCAATCTGAGTAAGCATTGTAGGGACATCATTATCACCACACCTAGGACCCCCTACAAACGTAGCAATAGCTCCCAAATCTTTCGAGATGTCAAGCTGTAACATCTATATTTATTCATACTGCAAACACGACATTTTGTGGGTAGACATATTTTAGACGTCAGATTTTCTTATTAATTTTTAACAGTACATTTAATGTCTAATAGCCTAGAGAGCGAAAGTCTTAGTAAAAAAAAAACACCCCCCACCAAAAAAAACAAACTTTCAATGAAACTATATTCCGTTTATAACTTCAGACCAGTTGTGCTTTTTTAACAGTAAGTTACAAGTAACCATCACGGGGCAAGCAATAAATAAATAAATAAAAAGGTGCCTATCTTTTTGGGACATTTCGAAGATATATATATATATATATATATGATTTCGGCTACACCGAGAAAAATATTCTTTAAAAAATTTGGAAATTACCTGCGTTTCGTGCGCATGTGTAGACGTGGTACCGTTAACAATGCTCACTCCGATGAAAACCTAACGGATGAAACGAGCCAGAAAAAAATTCCTTGGTTGTCATATTTCTCTCTCTCATATATATAATTATTTATTTAAAAAAAAATTTATAACATAAATATGTTATAAAATCACTACAAAAAGATTTTATAACATATTTATGCGATAATTTTTTTTTTTTAAATAAATAATTATACCTGCTCTACTTTGTATTGAGCACTCTTTTAAGAATAGTAATTGTTGCTTATTGGAATTCATTCCATATACACCAATCATATACATGGGTGTATATATATATATATATATATATATATATATATATATGTCAGACAAGATCTAGTTTATCGCTCTACTTAGCGTATTGAGCACTTTACGTTTTAGTCTTTCTACTCGTTTGGGTTTTTTTTTTCTTTGGACTAAGGACTTAAAGTATTTGGCAATTTGTTTTGTCTTATTCTTAGTTCTTTCTTTTTTTATTTTCAATTTTTTCCTCGGGTACCATTTTTTTCAAACATATCTGAAGGTTGAGCTATCCAAGGTTTTCCAAAGGAGTAGTACTATTAAAACATATAATATAATATATATATATATAATATATATATATATAATATATAATATATATATATATATATATATATATATAATATAATTGTTATGTATAATACTGATGTGTATTCATATTATATCTATTTATCTATTTAATTATCAAACTTTGTTATTCGCCCGCCCGCCACCAATCTGAATTGTTTAATCTAACCTGCAAGTTTCAATCATGTGTAAATGTGTGTGTGTATAATATATGCATCTAAATATATGAAGTTTGGCTTTCATTTATAGCAGTTTATTTTCGGTGACTGGTTCTAGACTAAAGTTCTTAATAAAGCTCCCCCACCACAAAAAAAAAAAAAAAAAAAAAAACCCAAAAAACATAGCTAAGTTAGATCACTCTTTAAAACAGTCTTCATCCAAACACTCCACTTCCCGTCAAATAAAAGATGGTTCATCACCCTGGTATCACTAATCCAGATTCCAGACCATTCACACCCCCACAATCTCCCCTTACACAACCGATCCCTATGTAGTGACTTCGGTTTTGCTCGGACCCTTCACCCCCCACAACTTCTTCAGCCTAAACCACAACCAATTGTATTTGGTTGATAAATTCGAAATGTATTTCAGAGTCGGCATAATTTTCACTAATCCACCACTGAGATATCAAATCGGCTTTGTACACCATAAAAATAAAAAAAAAGTAAAAAATAAAAAAAAGCCAACTAAAATACAAAGGATGGTAAGATGCATATGAAGGTCACCTTGTTAGAAAACCTTGCGCCATAATGTTGCTTGTAAATGTTTAACTCATTGTTAATTTTTTTTTTGTCTTCCTTTCGTTAGATTTGTCCCCGATGTTTTCATTTCTCCTTCCTCCTGTCATTATTTTCATTTCTCCATTGCTATTTAATTATCAAGATTTTTATTCAGCCTCTTGTGACAACTTGTTTAATTTAGAATATGCTTGCCTACTGTTATTTATCAAAAAGTTAAAAGGAGTAGATAGGATCACTTGTCGTCCGGTTCAAACTCCTTCCGTGTCTACTGAACAGGAGTAGAAGTTCATCCGCTGTTCAGGATATGGTTTACCGGTTCACTCTCTCTCACACACAGAATGATTGAACTTAACTTTTTGGTTAACCAATGGCTGTGACTTTCCATTATAAGGGAACCTGTTGGCAATTTGCTGGCTGCTACCTCCAAATGGTTGTTAGGAGCCTAAAATCTTTGGTAGCGCTTAGAGAGGCTGCTCCGATTAACAGTCACCTAATATTGGGGTATCTGTAGTGTTATGTCGCGCATGGGTAGGTGTCCCTGCATGTATTTCCAGTGTGTAACCCTGAAGTCACATTATACTCTGCTCTCAGCTATATGCTGGCTGTTTTTTTTTATTGCCATTGTAGCCTGATAGTGACAATTACGGTGGTCTTTTTCCTTTTTGGGACAGTCGCCAGATATCTTTGCCCGTTGTGAAACCTACTAGAGTTTTTCCATTGCAACTACTGGTTTCTTGGTTCCAGGGTATGTTCCTCTTTGTCAAAAAGATCCCAGCATTCACATGCATGGCTTTGGAGTTAACATCCTGGATAATCTGCCGATGGCCAGAGAATTGTCTCTCTAGGCCGCTGACTACTCTTTCATGTGATTTCGTCTTTCGCTACTGAACTGTCAGCTATCACTTTCTTTTATCTCTCCTCCTCTTCCCAGTACTGCAGTATATTAGACATAATGGCTGACAGTATAGAAAAGTCACTTTCTCTTTATCCATCAGCGAACATCTTTGTCTTCAGTGATTTTAATGGCTGAAATATTCTAAAAGGTACTGATGTTGCCGGTATACAGACATTAATTTTTTCCATTCCCCAATCCCTCACTCAAATCGTGGACTTCCCGAGCCAAAACGAGCAACAGACTTCTCTAATGCATCTATTTATTACCTCCATTCCTCGCTCTTGATGAGCTTTGCAATGCTGCCCTCTAGGTAACTTGGACCACTCTGTGGTAGATATCTCCTAAGCATCCATTAAACAGGAACCCCGCTACTGAGAATTCTTCTTGGGTCATAACCGACATGGCCACTTTCATCCCTTCGTAGAAATACTAGGTGAAACTGCAATCCACTATGATTCACACCAGCATGCTCGGTCGCTATAGCACAAAAGAACCACTATTTCCGGCTATACCAGCGTGACAGCTCTCGACATAACAGTGGCCTATTTGCTACTGCCGTAACAAATGTAAGCGAGTCCTCGATGGCGTTAATTCCCTGTTTGCTGAGAGAATGAAGCACCGCGTACCCTCTAAAATCTTTGGCTCTCGTGATTACTGGTGTCTCTGTAATAGGGTACTAAATAAGTGCAAAATCTATTCTCTCCTCTTCAACCGATTTGAGGTGTTATCATCCTCTGCTGATAAAGCTGAATGTTTTGGCCGTAAATTCTCCTCAAACTCGACTCTTGACTCATCTGGAGTATCCTTGCTTAACTTCCCACTTAAATGAATCTGTTGAGTGATATGCATATAACCCCTTCCATGGTTTTTGCTATCATCTCTAACCTTGATCCCCACAAAGGATGTGGACCCGATAGTATCCTTTTAATAATCATTAAGGAATGTACCCCCGAACTAGCCCGTGTTCTCTCTAAGCTGTATAATAAATGCCACGTTGCCTCCTGCTTTCCTGCCTACTGGAAGCCATCGTCTGTTCTAGTTTTTAGGGACTCTAGTAAACCGTCCGATCCATCCAACTATCAGCCTATCAACCTTCTACCTCTTTTTAGGAATCTTAGAGGCCCTAATTTTTTCAAGGTTAACTGTGGATGTACTAGCGATACTTACGGAAAGAGTGTCTTTCTCTAGATAAAAACGATGAAGATTGTAACTTTGGACATCTCTAAAGCCTTTGACAGGATCTGGCATTCAGGTCTTCTCCACGAACTGAAAAGTTACGGTATCTCCAGGCACATTTTTGAGCTGATCCAGTTGTTCCTATCAACATCCTTTCGTACTAACGTGGATGTCTCTCAGGGCCCCCATCCTTGGTACTACGTTGTTTTTAATCTTCATTAACGACCTTTCTGATGGCATCAGCTTTCAACTTGGCATCTACACTGATGACACTACCACTTAGTCATGCATCAATAGTAAGTGATCAGTCAGACAAGGTCAAATTGGCAGCTAGTGATCAAAAGGACTTTAAGACCGTCTTTAACCGGGGTAAAAGATGGCTTGTCATTTTGAACGCCTCTAAAACTAAACTTCACTCCATTAATCATCTGAGAGACCCCTCTATGCCTTCCATCAGCATGGCTTATGCTATCCTCCAGGAAATTGACTCACCGTGCCTTCTCCGGCTAACGTTCTCAGCTGTCATGAAGTGAAAAGACTATATTAAATCCATTGCTAGGTCAGCTGCTAAGAAAGTCTGTTCATTTTGCCGGATGAGACAAATGTTTCTCTCCAGAATCTATCTTGCCTATTTATAAGTCTCCCATTGAAATATTGCTACCATGGTCTTTCCAAATTCTTGAAATGTCTCTCTCTCTCTCATATATATATATATATATATATATATATATATATATATATATATATGTGTGTGTGTGTGTGTGTGTGTGTGTGTGTGTTTGTTCAGTTTCGTATCCTAACCTAAGCAATAAATAAATATACGGTTTACTGATAAAAACAGAGCATCTACTAAAATAAGTATCCACTGAAAATAACGTTTTAAACAAATGAAAAATGTCGTATTTATTCCATTTCCTAAAAAAATTGTCTTTGTTAGCTTTCCTCAATCTTCTGTGAATTGAAAAACACTCCGAATCATGGAACCCAAAAAATCTCCCGAACTTGATAATGATCCCCTGAATTTTTCTCCCATACTGACCTGGAACTGAAGACCCAGCGAATTGTCTTGTACAGAAAATCTGGGAAGATAAAACAAACCTCCGAGGACTTTAAAATGCCAACATTGTGAAGATATTCCAAAAAAGGAGAGAAAACATCGTGGCATCTCCCTCCTAACCATCACTGGCATGATCTTTGCGTGAATACTATTGAATCGACTCCTTCCTGTGACAGAAGCGATCATTCTCAAATCCCAATGTTGTTTCCGGCTTTCGAAAGGCACTGTCGTCATAGTCTGTGTGCGACAGCTCCAGGAGTAGCCGTGAGTAAAAAAAAAAAAAAAAAAAAAAACAAGCACTGATGTTCATCTTTTGGGATCTCCAGAAGGCCTTCGACAAGGTTCTAAGACCAGCAATGTGGACCACTCATGTCTACTTTACCTGTCCGGATCGCTTCGTGTTTGGTACGTGTGCTCGACGACGAAATGGAGGACCGGGCGTACCATCGGGTTATCCCCTCACATCTGTTTCTAATCACCGGTGGCCTTAAACAGAGCTGTGTGTTCCGACACACTGCTCCCTGTACCTAGCCACAAGCATTGTATCTTCGTATATAACAAGGGCCCGCCATTTTAATGTTAAACGAGATAGATCCAAACATCACTTCTATTTCAACAGCTTCTTTTCTCGAACTTCTGTTCTTTGATTAATTCACACGAAAGTCCTCTCATTCTCTTTCACTCTTTGTGAACCCCTCCTTTCTAGTGGCATTATCGCCTTGCTTGGGGTGAAATGATAAAAGGACACTGGATTATGGACACTTGGAAACACCATCCCATACAGTACACGCGTATTTGAATTGTAGCGTTCCAAAAATGCAATTTCGTAGTCAAAACTCGCATGCTGACAACATTGGGTTCTTGATAATGACGAAAACGCTCTGAAGTAATCAAATAAAAGCATGAACGTTGAACAGTTTGGCGCCAATTTTGATTTATATGTACAACAATTTATTTAAACATTTGGAAAATACAAGAAAAAATTAATCCCACTGATCTTGTATAAATGGATTCTAGCTGCTAAACAAACATATATATATGATAATTTTGAATAATTCTAAAAAATTAATGAATTTATCTCCCTTTGTTTTTTACTTTAAATATACATAAAACATTAAATAAAGCCAATTAAATACGAATAGAATATTTAATGGTATAATTTTAGTCCGGTATTCATCCGAAGTCCATAATAACATTGATAGAAAACATTAAAATAACAGTTTATAGGATTACAGAGATAAATGGTCATTTTGAATAAATTTTCTATACATTTGAAGCAGTGAACAATTGTTTATATAATATATATATATATATATATATATATATATATATATATATATATATATATATAGATATGATTTTCAGTTATTATAGAAACGTATAACATTGGCAATTTGAAGTGTTGAAAATTTATTTGGCTTGTATAAATAAGTGTTTCTAAAATAATACAATCTACTATTTTGTAAATCGATTGATTGTATTAAACATTCTAGTTTGGGTTTTGTGGAGTCAATAAAACTCCGAGTCGACCTCTGTTAACAGTTATTGCGAACTTTAATTACTTCTGATACGATATTACAAAAATTATTTTGCAAAAAACCGAAAAATTAAAAAAAAAAAAAAAAAAAAAAATTCAAAATGGCTAATTACAATCAAATCCCCTAAAACAAAATTGAGCTGGGTCAAACGAGGTGAACATGACCATTATTTATAATACATAAAATTTCGTAGAGAAATTAACCTTTCCATTACTGCCATTTCACCACCTTCGGTGTCTTCAAGTGGTAAACGGGGAATTCTATCTCACCTGCATTCTCCAAATTTTCTCATATACATACACCGGCTTTATGTATATGCGAGTGTTGCAGAACAGAACCGGGATAGAATTTCTAGCTAATGAGTGGCAAGGTTTATTGTACAATAATATTATTGCACCCGTAATGCACCACTGATCAGCATATATAAATATTCGTGCTAAAACACAATAAACATGGCCTGAAGATTGTGTTCAAGCATGAAACAATGACGCCGCTTGGATTTGACCTCAGTGTCCATTTTTATATTTACACAAGTTTTATCTCAGATATTGGGAACTTTTACCCATAAATATATCATACCTTAAAACTATATTTTTATTATATATATTTCAATTCAAGCCAATCAGACAAATTTGTCAAAACAAAAACGTTTATACGTATAACAAACGTTCAATGCATTTTAAATTAGGAAAATACAGAGCCGAGGTATTATGGGTAGCAAGGAGATTATAGATATGCAACGTTTTCTGAACACCAAAAGCTAAATTTTAGAGTATTTTTATTGAATATTTTTACAGTTCACTTGATGTTGGTAGGTTTTTTTTGGTGTGTTTGACGAATCTTTTAACTGTTTTTTTTCCATTTTTACTGTTGAGTACAGTGAAATATTTTATGCTTCTATTATATTTGTTTTTCTCTTAAAAAGCAATGCATCAGAAAGAAAGAAGCCACGTATGGTTCAACCCATTTGACAATAAGAGTGAAGAAATATGGGTAAAATTAAGTAAAAATATTCATGAACCTCACATGTTTCCCTGTATCAAAATGCACGCACTTGGTACAAACTTTGGCTGCATTTGCACGGACAACTTGCTAGAAACTGATCCACCGATACCAAGCATGGCTGCAGCATCCAGATATACCATATTTCCAATTTAATTGTCACTTGATCTCCAAAAAGTCACCATCTACTCCTTTGCTATTCGGTTTCCCTTCGGTTAAAGTGGACTTCGCTTAGAAGACCAGTTTTTAAAAAACAATCCGCTAGCCATAAAATAGCAAACACTTGAGATCGAGATAGAATTTCACCTTCTATGTGGGTGTCCATAGTGTCAAACAATTAATTTCTTGTGGTGTTAGTAAAAAGTAATGACATTAATATTAGTGAAATTTCGGTAGACGCTTATTTTTTTTTAATTTTTTATAGTTCCCAATGCAGTTTAACATGATTAGAAGAAACGGTAATGTACTGTTTTTTTTCCCAGTTTTCAAGTAAATTCAATTATATGATCACTGTAGTTATTAACAACATCAGATAATATTTTTTCAAAAATATATGTATAACGGATCATCAATATATAAAATATATATTGATTTTTTAGGTAATTTCACGGTGTGCTGAAAATAGAGGAAAAATCAGGAATTACTACTGAAACACATGTACTCACTAAAGTTACTATTAACTGTTTCCTTATAAGGAAACAGTCGGCATACATTGACAGAGCAGCCAGTACTACTCTCGGTTGAAATTTATAAAAACTCTTTCCAAACAGTTTTTCAGGAAAATAGGTCCTTAAAGTCCAGTAGCTGTTATCGCTCTTTCCAGTATTGATGGAAGGTTTAATTTTTTTATTTGAAATCGTGTGTAATGTCAACATTTTCATTACGATATTATTTTCTCTTGAAGTTTCATGTGATAACCATTTTAGTTGTTGCTGCCGTTAAAAGTCATCAAGTGCTGTGGTTTCTTTTTCTTTGTAATTCTGTAGCTTCAGTCTACGCGGTTCGAAAAAAGTGGGATCTTAAATTATATTCAATATATTCTAATATATCTTGACCAAGACTCACAAGTTTCACTCGTTCAAAACTATTTCAACCATTGATCTTAGAAATCAGTTATATGCAGGTTAGATATTTTTTAACAGTTTTGGCGCCATGCTAAAGAACATATGAAAGTTTACTTTGACAAGGTTATTTACAAATGACACGAGTTTTCAGATTCAAAATATAAATGCATTATACATATGGTAAATAATCCTTTTATATATGTTGTATTGAATACGATGGACAAGGTAGGTTTTGTAAAGTTTTTTTCTTTCTAGTTTTTCCAGTGTTCTTACATTTTTTTTTCTTTTTAAGCAGACTAAAAGATTGTAGAAACTGTGTCAAGATTATTGTCCCCAGCGTTTTTGGATAATACTTTAGTCATTTTCAAGGCTACGAAAACAAAATATAGTAACGAAAATGACAGCCAAATGAAAATGACTAAAATCGCTTGAGACTATATTCAAAGTGTATAAATGGGGGAGGGTAATTTTTAGTATATTTTGTCTTTTTTTTTTTACGGCCTTGAAAAGCGCCATACGTGACACACTCTTGGATGACCATGTCTCTTGATTCATGACTGACTAGGCAGAAGACATTCCCGCAGTAGGCTGTCGTTTCGTTCTGGTTGCCAACCAAGGCTATAGGACCCAGTCTACCCCGCAATTCATCTCAGCTGAGGTAAGAGTTGAAGAGATGGATTTATAGCTTTCGCAAGGGTATTTGTACGTAAGTGAATCCGATTGGAATTCGAACTCAGCTCTCCTATTTACTATCGATTGCTACGAACAGCTTCTACGCACTCTTCGCCATCATGAAAGAAAAGAACTATAAATATTATTAGAACTGAATTTAAAAAAAATTACAAAAGCTTTCTTGTCTGTCGTATTCCATGAAACCTGTATGTATATACATATAAGCTATGATCTTTCTTTAAATTTTTACTGAGCACGAAGACATACAATTCTATAAATTTAAGTGCTAAAAGACTGAATCGTAAATAGATATTTCGTAAGCTTGGAGGAAATGGGAGAACGGAACATATAAGGCAAGAGTTTTGGGTGTGATGAATGTTTATTCACTAGTCATCCGAATGAATCTGACACAAAAGAATTCTGCACCTGTCATACAGCAATGTCATGAAGCTGAGTCATCTTTATCTTGCCGATTATGGTTCGCGCCACACTTGGAGCTTCAAAAAGCTGGTATTTTACCGAAGTGAACTTTTTTCTTTTTACTAAGGTTCACACGATAACAAACCAAAGAGCCACTCAAGGTAGAGATTTTACAGCTAATCCTAGACTTGGAGAGGACTAGATTTAATTAGTTAATAGCATTTCCGAGTTTAGTGACGTTTGAATTATAGAGCGGAAGTAGACTTTAGGAGGAGCCGGAAACCCAATCCTAAACAGGAAACAAGGGATAAACCTTTACTCCTGTTAAAAAGAGTAAGGAGGAGTTTGAACGGGACGATAAACGAACCTATCTATTACTCTGTGGCGCTATATATAGGTGATCATGGTGCTCCACAACTTCCTATCTCGTGTGGCTCTTAGCAGCTTTTCTCCCTTTAAGGCTCTCATCCCACGTTTCGTTATCCATTTACCCAACCTCATTAGGTAAGCTTCCTCTATCGCTCTTGCCATCAGTATGCTCTGTGATGTTTAAGTTTACCAAACACCCCGTTCTTAATATGTGTGAAATGAATTTCAGTCGTCTTTTCCTGATTCCGAGTATAAGCGTTCTCTGTTACCTTTTTAAGACTTCCTTGATACTTATTCACGCTTTCCATGGCATTCTCAGTATCCTTCTGTAGAACCATATTTCTGCTGCATCTAGTTTTCTTCTCACCGTGAGAGAGATTGTCCAACATTCACTGCCTTATAAGAAGGGGGATATCACATAGCAAAACAATACATTGTCGGTGGCAAAACCTGCTGCTGGCACCAGGTGTGGCAGTACCGCCTTACCCACCGAAAATGTGTTACCTCACCTTGATGAGGGCAGGGTATCGCACATGCTTTCACACGTTGTATGTAGAAAATAGCAACCCAGCACTTTATTTTTAAAGAAATCTTTCCGTTTCTTGACACCATTCTTAGTTTTTTTGGAATGTTTTTCGCTCGTCCAATGTGTATTCAGAGGTCGGTGTCACATTTTCCATTCTCTGTTAAAATGTTTCCCAAATATTTGAACTTCTACACCTGTCTGATGTCTGCAATTCTTAAGTCGCATCTTGTGCGTTTTCTCTTGCTGATGACCATATTTCGTCTTGCAATTGATGGTTAGTCCTTTTTTCTCGCTTTCTTTTTCAACTATCTAGGACCTCCTGTAGTTTCCTTTCCGAGACAGCCATCAACATAGTGTCATCTGCGTATCGTTATTAAGATTACGCCCGCCGATAATAAATATTGGAAGGATCTCCAGCTCCCTTAGAATAGCGTCGCTGTAGAGGTTAAATAAACCTGGGGAGAAGACACACGCTTGTCTCACGCCCATTTCTATTTTTGTATACTATTCAATTTCCAATCTGCATGCAGGTGGTTTGCTCCCAATATAAGTTCTGGATTATTCTAACATTTGTCTAGTTTGTTTTAGCAGTTCAAATAGATCCTTGTGCTATACCTTGTCAAATACTTTTGCGTAATCTCTAAGTGTACATCCTTCTGTATAAAACGTCTATCTACATAATAGTTTAAATGTGTTTCTGTTTCTTAGTTTCTCTGTTCGTGACTATAGACTTGCCCGTCGGGTCATGATGAAGATCCAAGTATCACTTATTGAGTAAAATGTGAACATCTATTGTGATGCTCGGTGAGAATCAAAAGGAAAAAGCTTAGTTTTACCATAACACTATAATTAAAAAATGTCTTACTTTTTCCATAACACTATAATTAAAAAAAATTCAAAAACAGTTCAAATTATAGACGTAAAATGGCTTAATCTGCAGATTAAGACTCGCGCTCAGTTTGCAATAAAAAAAAATCCCGAATACTTACATTTAGGTGTAAATGTACATGCTTCATTCAAAAATAACTTGATAAATTTGATAAAATCTACTGTCTTGGAGTTATCGACAGTAAAAGTTCGGATCCATTCGCTTCGCGGTAGCCATTACTGGCGTTCTTATAGTTCTCTTGAGACAAGATCAGTAAAAAAAGGCCGTTAACTACGTTCTTCCGCGCTTAGCTTTCAGTATCAAATGTATGTTTTGGGAAAGGTATGAATCTCTTCTCCCCACCAGTTATAGCTAAAATGGAAGGACAGACTCGGTTCTATAGCCTTGAGTGGCAACTGGTCTAGGAGAAAGACAACTCTGAATTCAAAACCGGCGGAGGCTCATTTGAGGACCCTGTGGCACGTAGTGCATCAGGTGTCTGCATTCGGCCCTTCAAAAAGGGTGGATGGTTCTGCACGAAACCTTCACCACCATAATCAAATCTCATGTGCTGTTGTCGGGCTGTCGGATTCCTTGGAAATTCAAATTCGACGGGAGAGTCGAGTATACACACACACACACACACACACTTTTCTTTCTTTTTTTTTACTCTGCTGTGAAAATAGGAAATTTTGCAATACTTAAAATTATAGATACGCATTCGAAAAGCTGGCCATGGTATTGCGAGACAGGAAGATTTCTTTGGTAGCAAGGGAAAGAATACTGAGCTGTTACATGACATCTATCTTTCTGTACGGCAGCGAGTGCTGGATGATTTCCTCAAAGATGAAGAAGAGACTCGAGTCGACGGAGATATTGTTCACAGAAGGATGCTAAGGAAATCATGGACCGAGGGTGTGAGCAACGATGAGGTTGCAAACAAAGAGGAGGCTTATACTTAACACCAGGAAGAGGCGGCTGAAGATACTCACGGGTCGAATAGAAGGAAAAGATTGTTAAGGGAAAACAACGCATCATATACCTAGCGGCTTTAAGCAAGTGGATAAAAGAACGTGCTTTGGGGGAAGAAGCAGAGGGTAAGAACTTGTTGAGATCTGCAAGGGATAGAAGGAGGTGGAGAGCCGTGATCGCCTACGTTCTGAAAGGAGATGTCACATAAAAAGAAAGAATAGTTAATAATAATTTTATATTATTGGTTGTTAGTTAATGTCAAAAATATTTCCACGCCAAAAATGTCACCATATTCTGCTATTGCATCTTAAGATAACTATTAGGTTGGTGCAAAAATGATGACGTAATAATGTCGTTTTCTGACGTATTTTTTAACGTCAAAAAATGACATTATTACGTCATTATTTTTGCACCAACCTATTTATTACTATTTAATACTATTTTATTTTAATACAAATAGACTGATTATTTACATTATGTATTATTGTACGTGTTATATTCTTATTTTAATTTTTTTTAGTTGAATTGTATTTATTTAATTACAATGTCTTAACTCAAAACGTAAAATTCAAATTTGTTAAACACGTGACAACGCTTATAATTTAAAACCCAACGTTTGCAGTTTGTAATGTTACACTTTCTTTCCTTTAACTCGACGTTAAAATTTCTTTTTATGCTCAAAGAAAATTCACACTGTGAAAGATATTTCTAAAAGCTATTTTAATACTTATTAAAATTAATGTTTATCTTTATTTGCACTTCATGTATATTTATTTACATTTATTATCTGCTTTTATATGGCGCAGTAGGCATTTTCTTAAATATAGCTGCATTTTCCCGGAAATTAATTTAACTTATTAATTTATATTGATTTTTAAAATTAATTATCTACATTTTTTCTTCTAAACATAATTTGCAGTTATTGCTACTGATATTGCAGGGATATACCTTTTTATGATTTCCCGTTTAATATTTGCATTGATGTTTTTTTCTTTTTGCACCCATATATACTTAGGAAGAGATGTGTTACTGATATATATTCTTTTCTCAAATAATTTATGATTGTAATACCATTCTTTTAGAGACGTTTTTCTGTAGCTCCGATATATTTTTCTTCTTTATTAATATTATTTATTACTGTAGCATTACAAATTATACTGCTGATTAAACATTTATTATTTAGAGGACATTTTATTGTATTTCTACAAATGCATATAACTGTATTTTAATTAAAGTTATTGTTATTACTAATATTATTATTAAGTGTAATGTTGCCTATATTATTTTTACATATGTTTAGTTAGTATATTTTGTTATTTTTATGTTATTTTTGTTGATTATTTTTTGATAATCGATAAACACTTTCACAAAAATAGTAAATTAACTTAAGTATTTTCCCTATTTTTGTTTTGTTATTATAAGGAGGTTTAAACCAAATTTTATTCCTTTTCTTATTATTTTTTCTTATTCTCCGTTTTATATTCCAATTTACGATGATACCCACTGTTTTTAGGCAATTCATAATATTTTATTAAATCGAAAATTACTACTAGAATTTGTTGAAAGCCTTTTACTCACTAAGATAGGTATTGTTGAAAAACAGCTAGGGGATGTTTAGAAGATTTAACTATATATATATATATATATATATATATATATATATAATGTGTGTGTGTAGGGGGTACACTGGGATCAACATCGAGTGGCAACAGTCAGTTTTATAAACCATACATGAAATATTTTCCATTCTTCTTGATTTGTTTTACGGCATATAAACCTCAGTGGGTTATTTAATGCCGACAAGATTTTTATTGCTGGTAATATTTTTTTTTTCAAAAATATATTGATGTTAATATTTTTCTTTTACAAAAATGTACGGCTGGTAATTTTTTCCAAAAAATATTTTTTTATGTATTAAAACCTATTTTTTATACTTTCATAGTGCATTGACCCCTTCGGGGGGTAACTATTTCCGACACGTGGTACTCCCCTGGGTCAGAGTGGATCTGGGAACATCAGCAATTAAGAGGTAGTTCCATGCTCCTCAAATCTTCCTAATCAAAGGCCTTGCTGTCGGATTTAGTTTATCGTCTTATCCAGGACCGCATTCTTCTTGGCAGTAATCCCAAAGCACTTGGAGATTGCGTGGACTAATTTTTTTCTTAATGTTTCAATTATATTGAGATCAGGACTTTTTGCTGGCCAGTTTTCCAAAATAGTCACAAAAAAACCAAACAAAAAAAAACAACAACAAAAAAAACAACAACAACAAAAAAAAAACACCCCCCCCAAAAAAAAACAACAACAAAAAACCCCCAAAAAACAAAACCCCCAAAAAACAAAAACAAAAAAACAAAAACAAAAAAAACCCAAAAAAACTTTTTGTTGAGCACCGTCATGCTGAAGAATTTCTCCATCTTCAGTCTAGTACAGGATTATACCGTAGCAAACTAATACACTATTCGGTGTTTTGGTTTCCATCCCCATTTACCAGTATTCTACCATTGTCATTACGTGTCCACCAGTAAATTTGACCATCGGTGTGACTTATCTTGCATCTTTTCTTTCTCCATATGGACTTCTTGGATATTCTCTTGCATTTTTTTCCACGTTCAAGCATCCAATGTTACATGTTCTTTTGACCATTTCAATCTTCTATTCAAATTTTTTTTTTGTGATAAGCACATTCAAGTTGCTTGTTCATAATACTGTGGGTAATGTATCAATTGAAACGCCACTATTAAGATTATATTTACTGCTCAATTGTCTGGCTGTGAATTTTCAATTTCCTACCGAGACTCTTAAAATCTTTCCTTCATATTTCTTGTCTAACTTTTGCAATCTTCCTGTTACATTTGCACCTTCCGGTAGTAGAAAACGTGGGCAGTTTCTGGAAATTCCTAGCTACCGAGTCATCTTTTCCTTCAAAATCACAATCGCCATCTTTGTTTCAGCAGAAATTTTAGAAAGTGTCAGAAAGGAAGCAAATGTTTAATTACAATAACTTGACATGGCATTCATGTTAGTAAGATGATAAGAGTATACTTAGTAAAATAGATATCTTTTAATGACCGGATAGCTTTGCATGGCTTTTTTTCAGCTTCAAACCATGTATATTCTGTTATACAGCACTTAGGAAAACACAGTAATTTATTTCCCAATCCTCAAGTTCCATAGACTACTACTGATGAAGCATACTGCAAAACAATCTTAACTACATCATAAAATAAAAACGAATTTTCATTTGATTTGCCCTAAAACATTTGCACACCATTATATGTACTTTCGTATCCTAACGTAAACAAATCCATTTAACATTTGAGCTCTTCATTCCAGAACAATTTTAATCCTTCTGTCTGACCTTCTGAGTCAAAATTCATAATTAATTGGCATGTAATAATTCACGATATATGAAAAATAGTTACAAGTGTATACCCACCGTTCAACCGGCGGTTGGGCATGACGCCATTTTTCTCTACAACCGGTAAAGCGGTGGTCAAGGCTCAAAGCGTTAAGAATAGATTTTTCATTTATTAATCCGATATATTATTTAAATGTTATTTTTAATAATAACCGTATCTGAGTAGACACGGTTATTTATTAAACAGTATATTTATTTATTATGATCTACCGGTCTGAATATTCGAGGAATCTTATTAGAAAAATAAACATGCTCTCTCCTACAGGATTCGAACCTGCGTTTCCCCAGAGGAAAACATTAGAGCTGACGTGCTTTGACCTCTGTGCTAAGCAGAACCTGATGGCCAAGAAACGCCCGAATAGTGCTTTTTAAACACAGATTTTTCCCGATTCTCGAAACATACATCTTTGGTCAGTTCCGTACCTCAACGTAAACAAAGCAATTTTAGATTAGGTGATAATAAATAAATATACTGTTTAATAAATAAACAGAGCATCTACTCAAATATGAGTATGCACTAAAAATAACTTAATTATATATATATATATATATATATATAATTATTACACACAAGTTAGGTCCAAGGAAAAAACGTAAATTAGTAAAATTTAATGCGTTTAAAAAGGTGGGAAGAGTTTTGTAAAGAAAGACCGATATAAACAAACGATTCGCAATAGTTAAGAAAAGGGGAAAATCAGCAGATTTATCTTAGGACCGACTTGAAATTTTGTAGATAGACCGCTCGCCAGGATCAGATAAATCTTATAGCTATCATACAGCTAATTCATCATAGTTATCTTAACAGTAACCCTCTACCTTGAGTGATCTCACGAGCCTTATAGTAAGTAACCTTTAGTGTGTGTGTGTGTGTATATATTATATGAAAAGAAAATAGGTTATATATATATATATATATATCTATCACCGATTTTCTTTTTCATTTTTTTTTCTATTTTTAAATATTTCAATTTTGTTAAGTTTCTTCTCTCTTACCCAATATATATATATATATATATATATATATATATATATACACCACCTCTTATTTCTATTATTCTTGTAACTACTTCAAGATTTGAATGTTTTCGCATGGCGTCATATTGACGAACTATCTCATCAGCCACTCTAAGACAATCCTTGTTTTCATTGCCGTCACCCCCATGTACAAATTTTCTTGAATCCCATTTTAATAAACTGCCAGAGAAAGAATACACAAAATAATAAAAATATTCCGTGACAGATTTCGTAAGCCGATCCAGATTGGTCAACACCAAAATTCTCTTCATAAAAACCTAACAAGCAAGTTCCTCTGCATCAATTTTTAATCTTGATAATTATTGCTGACAAGGGTAACGTCTGTGGTTCTTCAAATTCTTTACGTATTCTTCATTAAATCTTTTGGCATTAACCGAGGCTGACAGTCGAGCAGAATAAGACCATTTCAATTTCCACACAAGAATCACTTTAACAATGGCACGATGAAGCGACGACAAACACGCATTCCCCGAAGTTTTGTCTTAATGCAGTTTCGGCATTTATTTTTTCTAGAAAAAATAAGTTAAACTATTCTTCCGCGTAAAGATAAGACAACTAAACGAAAAACTATTTGTTTAAAAATCAGAAACTATAGTAGACGTTAGTCTGCCACAAGGCCTCAAGTGAGGAGTTCATTGTAATAATCAAAATTAACATCAGATACAACGCAACCAGATTGATAAGCAGCAAAGATGAACTTGATATTTATTTCACTTTTGTTAACCTATTGATGCCCACCGTAAAAATCGGTATTATAAGGTTAAAAAGAGGAAAATAAAGAGAGAGAGAGAGAGAGAGAGAGAGTGAGAGAACAAAAGAGAGAAGACAAAGAGAGAAGACAAAGAGAAAAAAGACAAAGAGAAAAAAGACAAAGAGAAAAAAGAGAAAGAGAAAAAAGAGAAAGAGAAAAAAGAGAAAGAGAAAAAAGAGAAAGAGAAAAATATATATATATATAGAGAGAGAAAACAGAGAGAGAAAACAAAAAAAAGAGAAAACAAAAAAAAGAGAAAACAAAAAAGAGAAAACAAAAAAAAGAGAAAACAAAAAAAAGAGAAAACGAAAAAAAGAGAAAACGAAAAAAAGAGAGAAAGAAAGAAGAGAGAAAGAAAAAAGAGAAAAAAGAGAAAAAAGAAAAAAGAAAAGAAAAAAAGAAAAAAAAGAAAAGGAAAAGAAAAAAGGAAAAAAGAAAAATGAGAAAACAAGAGAGAGAAAACAAGAGAGAGAAAACAAAAAAGAGAGAGATAAAACAAAAAGAAGAAAGAACAAGAGAGAGAGAACAAAAAAGAGAGAGAACAAAAAAGAGAAAAAAGAGAAAAAAGAGAAAAGAGAGAACAGAAAAGAGAAAAGAGAGAACAAAAAAGAGAAAAGAGAGAACAGAAAAGAGAGAGAGAACAAAAAAGAGAAAAGAGAGAACAGAAAAGAGAGAGAGAACAAAAAAGAGAAAAGAGAGAACAGAAGAGAGAGAGAGAGAACAAAAAAGAGAAAAGAGAGAACAAAAAAGAGAAGAGAGAGAACAAAAAAGAGAAGAGAGAGAACAAAAAAGAGAAAAGAGAGAACAAAAAAGAGAAAAGAGAGAGAGAGAACAAAAAAGAGAAAAGAGAGAGTGAGAGAACAAGAACAAAAAAAGAGAAAAGAGAGGTTGGTTGATTGTTTTATGGTGGGTCATTTAATGCCAACAATATTTTGAAATAGATTCATAGCGATAGTTTGGTAAAAAAAAGGTATGTATGTATACATAAATATTTGAACCATTTTTTTTTATTACAAAGTATTTCTGGTATTAAAATCTATTTTTACACAAGTATGTGTGTTAACTATTTGCTCATAGCTGAGACCCTAACAGGTGCTACCACCCCGGGTCAGGGTGGACCTGGAAACACCAGCAATTAAGAGGTGTTTCCACGCTCCTCAAAACCTCCTGATCAGAGGCCTTGCTGTTGGACGTAGTGCTCTCCTCTTGGTTGTTATTGTCATAATATTTCGGCCTTTTATCCATCCGGTCAGCGTCAGGTATCTGTCATAGCTGGTAAATTTTGAACCAAAACCGAGAGTATATTGTTCCCATTTCACTGTCTTTGTAAAAAGATATACAAGCCTACATCTACATGATTACTCATTAAAATAAGTTCAGTCTTTTGTCTACTTACATAATTGTTTTAATATTTACAGTGCAAAGCTTTGGAAGCAAAGTCAAGAGAGTATGGAAGAAACTGATGCTCAACATCAAGAACGTTCTGGGAAGAAACTTCTAAAGTTTATCGTAGAGAGTATTTGTTCAGGTGAAAAGAATTATTTGACTAATTTGGGGAAAGGCGCCGATTATCATCTATGAAATACCATCATCCCTTTCAAACAGTGGCTTTAAGAGACTTTAGGGTTAGTTCTTCGAATTTTGGCTAAAAAAGCTTGTTCGCTATGCAGGAAAAAAGCAGTTTCATGTGCTGCCAAATTCACAAAGAGAATCTGTTGGGATTCGCATGCTAACTGGAAAACAATCCTAAATGCATAAAAGTTCCAAAGAATCGTTGGCTGAAATGAGTGAAAAATCTTATCCTCGACTGGACAGCACAAAATCGAAAATGAGTCCTCTAAAAATCTTGCTGACCATCGAAGATGATTGAACCCCATAAAAATTGGATATAACAGGTTTAAAGAATAACTTAAAATACTCCTGACGAAAATGTATTGTCACATTATTTTAAATGTCCACTGAAAGTCTTTGAAGCCAATGTAAAATCAAAACCAAGAACTAGGAAATGATTGCAGAATATGATATAAATATATAAAATTAATTTAAAAAAATATAATAAATCCAGTTCTACACAGAATAGTGTTGACTTGTTTGAGAAGTGTTACAGACGAAGTGCGTGATTTAATGGATAAGTATCCACTTAAGACATCTGTATGGAGTTTATACATAAACTCATGCAGTGTGTTTGCGTTCTGAAAAGAATCGGACTTGTCTTGTGACGGGTTTGCGTCTTTATTGACTTCGGTTGTAGCTTTTTCATCACGCGGCACCGACTTACTTGCAGCAGGAAATGCACAAAAGCTTTCCCTACCTCAAAGAACGCAGTCATCAGTCTGCTTCATCATATCCTCTTAGGATTTTTTTTTCTAATATGGAATACATGGTGTGTCTTAATCAAAAAGGGATTAGAAATCACTTAAATGGTAAAAAAGTACAATATTAATAAACCGGGTGGCCTCAAGTTCGGGTGGGCATAGGAAAATGTACTTACAAAAATATAATACATTAACAACTCTACTTATTAGATACCTAATATATATATATATATATATATATATATATATATATATATATATATATAAAAAACAACATGCCTGCCAGCATACACAATTCCGTAAAATACTTGTCGAAAACAATTATACTTCGACATGAAAACAATAGACAAAAACTAAAAATCCTTGAAGCATTATACATCAAACAGTTGAAACCCAACCTAAACAAAATCAATTATGGCATCTCTACAAATATTCTTAAATGTCTATAATTGGTAACAGAAGCCATTGGTTTACACCAACGGCTTTCCATACTTCTACAATTCACTCTCGTGTGGTCATGTGTGACGTCATGAGATGCGGTGCGATTTTCGCTTCTAGCGTCTTATATGTACGTGTTTATCGTGTCTTAGAAATCATCTGTGTAAACAATGACAGACTATAATCACTGTCGTGTCCGTATATTGCTTAATATGTTGTAATTGACATCTTTGATAATGGCTTATGTAAGCCGAAAGCTTAGATTGTATTAAAAAAATATGGATCAATATTGTGAATTTCTTTCTTCGTTCAACGATAATGTTATTAAACTTATCAGACGTTACGAAAAAATTTACACAAAATAAATAGACAACACTTGCCTATATTATTTAATGAAGCGTGTATGAATATATATATATATATATATATATATATATGTGTGTGTGTGTGGGTATTTAGGCAGCAATCCTTTCATTAAATATAACAGACAAGGTGCTTTAAGTTTTTATATAATTTCTCATATAATCATGTTTTTTCTTTTTAGTAGATAAATTATAAAAAAACTGTCCAAATGATATATTTTTCAGAGCGCCTTCGGCTATACATTTAACCACTTTTCAAGGATGAAATATATTAACTGTTGACTGGAAACAAATTGTTGTATGTATATTTTAGTACTATAGAAGATTTTATTTTCAAAACAGTCAACATATTGCGTCAACAACGCTCGGAAAAATATAACGTACACAAACACACATATATATATATATATATATATATATATATATATCTCAGGTCATCCCATAAGTTCTGTCCGAATTTTAAATAAAGAAAACAAGTGACCAAATGTTACATTTAATTACAGATTCAATTAACAATGTATTTTCCCTAAATATCTATGACTTCCTTCCATCTATTAACAAGCTTACTAATTCCATTACTGTAAAATTCTTTTAGCTTTGATTCGAAGAACTCACAAATGTCAATTTTAACCTCTTCCTGTGTTACAAAAGCTGTTTCTTCCAAATGATTCTGTAAGCTACGAAACAAATGCTAGTCTGAAGGAGCAAGATCGGGAGAATAAGGTGGATGAGGAATTTTCTTCGATCTTTTGTGACGTGATTCTTGCTGTATGGGGTCGCGCATTGTTCTGATGAAACATTACCCCTTTTCGATTCACTAGAGCAGGTCTTTTTTTTCCTCAAAGCTTGGTTCAAACGCTCTAATTGCTGACAGTATATTTGAGCATTAATTGTTGCATTAGGTTGTAAGAATTCAAAGTGGATTATTCTTTGGCGATCCCACCAGATTGAAAGAAGAACCTTTTGCCCATGAAGTTCCCTTCTCGGCTGTGGCTGGGGTCCTTCCCTTTTACCAAGCCACTCTCTACGACGCTTAACATTTCGATAAAAGATCCATTTTTCGTCGCCAGTCACAAGTCTATCCAAAAAAGGTGAAACAAGTTGGTGAGAATGGAGAGAAGAGCAGATGTCAACTCGGGGTTTGAGGTTGTTTTCAGACAATTCATGAGGCACCCATTTTTCAAGTTTAGGAACTTTTCCAAGTTGTTGAAGATGACGATGAACAGTTGTTTGGTTTGAACGGAGAACCACTGCCAATTCCTCAACTGATAAAGCAGAATTTTCTTCAAGGGCTGCTTCAAGAAGCTTTTCATCAAACTCAACTGGACGTCCGGTTCGATCTTCATCTTCAAGGGTGAAATCTCCACCTCTGAATTTTGAAAACCATCTTCTGCAAGTTCTTTCATTCACACATCCCTCTCCATAAACCGAGTGAATGTTTCTAGCCGCTTCGCCTGCTGAGTTTCGTTTCTTGAACTCATAAAGCATTATGTGCCTCAAATGATTCTTGGGTACTTCCATGTTAGCAGGGTTTTAATCAAACAAAATTTAATTTTATTGTTATCTGAAATAAAATTTGATCAGTTTAAATGCATCTAAACATAAAAATAATGTTCAGCTCCATTAGACATTATAAAATACTCTTTAAATTTCGTTCATTTTAACAAAAAGTTAAAATTCGGACAGAACTTATGGGATGACCTGAGATTGTATGTATGTATATATATATATATATATATATATATATATATAAACCGTGATAAAAATCCATCAGAGGACGAAACGCGCCCGCTCAGCCTAGTCTTCTTGTCTCTTTATTGCTATATGTGAATATATAATATCGCACATTGAATGCTTGTGTTAATAAAATACAATTTTTCATGTTTATTTTACATGACAAATTCATAATTTGTCTCTTATAGTTATGTTTATTTTAAATACAAAATTATTTTTTTATTAACAGTCTCCATATGAAATGCCTTGTTATTGTGATATACCGATATTTGTAACATAATGTATGTAACGCAATGTATGTTACACACTATGTAACGCTCGTTCACAATTCAGCACCTGATGATGGCACTGCGCATGAAACTGAGTTCTGCTACTGGTGGTAATATATATTTAAATATAACAGAATGAATGAATGTCTATTATGTCTGATCATGAGCCGTTCGAATGTTTGCTTTAATTTCTGGTGAGAATAAAGACAAAAATTATCCAACATTTGGATATTTTTTTATTCATTTGGTCCTAAGCTTTCGGCTCACATGAGCCATCCTCAGAGTGGTTATACAGACATGAAACAGATATCGACCATCAAAGCTTATATATAAAGAAATATACTCTTAAGGTGCGCTATATTATTGGATAAAGTGCTCAATATCAGAGAGAGCGTGTGTAAATATATATATATATAGATGTGTTTGTTAGGCAGCAGATGTTCTTTGATAAAAATATTATTAAAAAGAGATTTTGTGTCGATTAATTTAAATGATCGACTGAAGCAGCAATACTAATGCAAGAAAAACACCCATCAATAAATAAAAACAGTTATAAATTAAGAGTCCGCATTCTTACATGTACATAGAAAACAAAAACTCATACGTCACACCAATCTTTGCCTACGTCATAAAATTCACCAGTTCTATGAAACTCACCAATTGTCAATCTACTCTGATGACAAAGTCAAAAGTCTGGACCATATTACTTGTACTTTCCTTCCGAAATGAACTTTGGACAATTTCTGATGGAATTTCGTTTTTTTCTGAGAATTAATCGAAATTTGGAAACATCAATCAGTAAAATTAATCGACGCTAAATGTCAGTCGTTTTTAATATAAAACTTCCCCTCCTCTTACTTCAGTGATAATCACAATCTTCAAAAATTGAAAGGCAACATGAATCGTCATCATCTGATGCCGTGATTCTCATTCTTTTTATCCTTTCCTCAATTCCTGCCCTATATTCAGTCTTTCCTCTTACTTTCATTATCTGTGGAGCTCCCGCCTTTCTTATGGTGAAATGCTTCATATATATATATATATATATGTGTGTGTGTGTGTATAAACAAGGATTTGTACCCACAGAAATAAAACAGATTTGAACAAATTAAACGTCATATTTTTTTATATACCTTTAGGGTCCTTCGACCAACGCCTTTTTCAAAAGGTATTCGTTGGCGATATACAAACACAATCAAGACACATTAGTAATCCAAGAAATCACAGGGTGGTTTTCGATCGTGAAGAATCCTTAAAAGTCTTGTTTTATTGTCCAATGCTGTGTAGACGTTGGTTGTTTCGACTTTTGGCTTGTAGCGGTCACCTCAGCAAGAACACCAACCGGGTGACCATCATGCAAATTTAGAAGTGGCTGCTACACTCTGAAAGTCGAAACAACAGACGTCTACACAGCATTGGACAATAAAATAAGACAAGAATTCTTCACAATTGAAAACCATCCTGTGATTTCTTGGGGATTATTAATGTCTTTATTGTGTTTGTATATCGCCAACGAATACCTTTTGAAAAAGCGTTGGTCGAAAGGATCCTTAAGGTATATAAAAAATTACGTTTATTTTGTTATATATATAACATTTTTGATGAAAAGTATCGATGTATGTTTAATTTTGTATTGTACTTTTCTAATTTTCGAATTAGATCTTGTGTGGGTGAAAATTGTCGATAGACTGCCCAAAGTTAAATGTTAGCGTTGTTGTTATTCAAATACTTTCGACGTCGCCGTAGACTATTTCAATTTTGCAGGTTTCCAATGAATACCAGGGTGTAGACCAACCTAATACCTAGCACACACAGAACACAGTTTTTGAAAATGACTGACACATTCGAAAGAACATGAACATTGGATATGTGATATGTCCCAAAAATCACCGATCAAAATCATAATGAGGATTCGAGTAAGAACTAGACAAACTCAGTGACCTTGTAGAATGGTAATAATACAGAGATGCTGCAAACATCGACCCCAAAGAATGTATGAGGGTGTGGTGAAAAAATTCTCAGCGTAATCTAATAAATAGCAATATTTCAATGGCTAAACATCAGGATACCGAATTTTATAAAATGGGGGGGGGCGAGGTGAGAATTTTTAGCACCCATTACGACAAATGATCAAAACTAACACCCGACAAAATGAGGCGACAGACTAATGTCTTCGACAAAAACATGGTAAAGCATTGTCAAAAATCTCATTAGAATCGTCAAAGAATCTAACTACATCGATGTTCCTTAGATGTGATGGGGTTTTTAAAATATTTCAGTTAACCAACTATGTATTAATATCTATTCTCTTATTCATTTCTGTTTGTAAATTCATGTTTTTTTTGTTTTTTTTTTACTCGCTCATTAGTATTGTGAGTCATTGACGCAGCATTAGTAGCAGGGGGGTTCAAACGCCTTATTTAAAATATATTTACATATTTAGTCCTGAATCTTATTGTTATATAGAGTCTCAAGTGGTTTTCTAGTTCTTAGAGGTTAAATAAGAACGAAAAAAAAATTAATAATCGAATTAAAAGACTGATATTAAAAACTGGATATTTTCTGTTAAAGCAGCCCAAATAAGTTAAAGTCAATTATCGCAAATATTAATTCACCTAAAGAAATTACCGTATATACTAGCGTATCATGCTACATTAGAAGACCTAATTTTGAAGCTAATTTTAAGGAGGTCGAATCATATACGAGATATAAAATTAACGTACGCCGTTGACCAAACTATATGTATTAAAATTAGCTTCAAAATTAGGTTTTCAAAAATCGCATAATACGCGAGTATATATGGTATAAATTTGAAATCAAAATTTGTTTTGGGCTATGTTATCGGGATGAGCGCGAATGTAGACCCTCGCATTTAAAAATAGTGCACCAGAGTCGCCCACATTTAGGGCGATCGCAAAGGTTAACCCAACCAGAGTGCAATGGAAGGGCCGCGCTCTGGGAAGATTGTGTGAATTTCAGTAAATATAAATTCTTTTTATTAGAGAATGAATTAAGAGAAAGATAAAAAAAACACTTAAGATTCAAGCATTAAAAATAGATTTCGTTTTATATTTAGTTTAATCATTTAAAACAATTTAGGATCAATCTGTACCCTTTTCAGTTGTTTCTTCAGAATATGAGCAATGAAAAAAAAACAGGTTACTGTGATGTTAGCATTAAAGAAAGTTTTATTTTTAGTCATGCGCTTATAATTGACACGAATATAATGTCTAAAACCGGAAACTTCTCTTAGTTATTTGACAGAAGTATTTCTTCTAAAGCGACTTGATTAATTATGGAAAAAATGATTTGTCACTTGCTTAATATTATATATATATATATATATATATATATTATATATATATTAGATAGTGTTGCGTGCTTAAACACTCCACAGTGGTAAATAAAGGTTTAAAAATAATGCTAGATAATTAAAGGGTCTATTCGACCGCCATATTGCTGATAAATCAATATTACTGAATTTGAATCATCTCCGCCAAAATAGACACCAATTGAAAGAGCCAAAAATATGTATATGCAAGTTAAAATTTCACAAGTAATATACTCGTGTCCTTATATATATATCTCCCGAGTCACGTAACTCATTTGGGTAGTAGAGGTCCACGTGTACTGCAGCCGCAGTAGAAGTGGTGTGTCATGGGCAAGGTAGCCCGACAAAGCCCAACCCTCTCCAGGCCGGTTTGAATTAAGAGTTTTCCTTCTCATAGAACCCAATCTGTTGTGCTATTTAACCATAGCTGGGTTCATACCTTTCCTAATGGCATTAGCACGTAATTGAATGTAATAAACCTGACTGGAATTCGAACTCGGCTCTCTGATGTCCCAACCCATTACTCCACCGTGCGTTATATATGAGAAATTTATACAGTGTAACCTGGATATAAGAGAGTTGTCGGGACCGGAGAAGAAGTCTCTTATATCCGGGTTTGGTCTATTTTGTTTAGGTAAGTACGGCTCTAATTTGGGACCAGAGAAAATCTTATATCCGGATTTCTCTTATATCCGTGTCTCTTATATCCGGGTTACACTGTATATACATTTTTTTTTTTTATATACCAGGATAGATTTTAGGAAAATTAATGATAAAGTGGAACAAATCTTTTGGCGCATTTCATCCTTTAGGACATCAGACTAAATTGATCCTTAAGCTGACGTAACTCAGATGTGCATGAAACTGAGTGAGCGCCGAAATTTAAACTTAACTTTATATTATGCATCTGGATATATAGTCAAGCAAATTTGATTTAGTTTCTTTTTTATCATGTTTATTATCAAGTATCACACGCTGTGATAATAAAAGATGTACAAGAAAATGGAAATGTAAGAAAATGCGGAAAATTTTACTTTGGATAATCTAGCGATTAAAGCAATTTCTATACAATTTCGTATTAGTATATTGCTTTCTCTTTTACTTAAAGAAGCATCTTTTAAATCTAAATTATGGCTAGACTCATTACGGTGGGCAACTAGTACATTTAGTGTGTTGTTCTATAGGAGATCCCTTTTGTGTTCATATAATCTTAATTTAAATTACTTGAGGTTTCCCCCTATGTATTCCTTGTGACAATTATTACAGTTCCTAGAGTAAATTCTTCCTTCAAGTTTCTGCTCATTATTATGTTTTGTATTAATTAAGTCTTTAATAGTTGCAATAAATTTTATGTTGTGCTTAGATAAATTATTTTCATTTATAATAGAGTTGGTAGGTAGAATAATATATTTTGATTCATTGGTTTTGTTAGAATGGTCCACTCTTATTTTGAAATATTTTACAAGTCTTATTTTACGATGATTATGAAAGAATTAGATTATTGGAGGAGCTTAATAGGGATTTTCAATGCATTTCTCTTATAAATATTGAGGGCTACAAATTATGAGTGCTATTAAATAGAATCTGATAATTATTCTTGATTTTTTGTAGTTATGGTGAGAATAGAAATTTATCACATTTTTATTAGATCATTTGCGATGGACACTGAGTTTTAGGTCATTTTCAGTACGGTGTAACATAATATCTAAGGAAGGTAAATTGTTATTTGTTTCTGTTTCATAAGTAAATTATATCATATGTTTAACTTCGTTTAGTTTATCTACAGGGCCAGGTAATGTAGTTTTACGAGATATATTAATAGAGCGCCATTAATATATCGGAAACATGTTGAGTTAATATTCTCTGGAAAGGACAATATTTAGTCAATATTTTCTAAGAAAATACACGCTAATATTCCACTTAGAGAAGAACCCATTGATAGTCCACGTCTTTGTTCATAAAAATTGTTGTTAAAGGTAAGATTGTTGATGAGTTGGTAGGGTTTTATGATTTTAGTTTTTGGTAGGGAGAAGTTAATTTTTTATTGTGTTAAATTCTTTTTAAAAGATTTCAGCATTTCTTAACAGCGACGTTGGTGTAAAGGGATATAGTATTTAAACTAACCACGAGTTTTCAGTCATATTTATCCCCCTTAGTTGTCTGAATTTATAACATGTGATGGGCTGATTATTCTAAGGAGAGCTGTCAATTTTTTGTTTTGGCATTCTCTACTTTGTGGGGGGCGGGGTACTACCAATACCTGATATAATTGAGTGCACCAGAATACCTGCTTTGTAGGTTTTTAGGGAAACCATAAAGTTTGGTCATTATAGGATGATATTCTATTCTAATTGTTCAATTAAATTTCTGTACTTGTGTGATTATTTTGTGTTCATCTATTTTCTGATATGAATAGGTATTGTTAAGTAGTAAGATAATATCACACAGGGTGTCCATAAAGTTCGTGTGCACTTTAAAAAATTTATAACTTTATTTGTATTTGCGATAGAAATAATTTGTAAAAAGGATTAGAAAGTAAATCTATATTTTTTAAGGTTTTATTGAAATTTTATTTAAGTTTCCACATGTCCTCCATCATTAGCAATACAAAGGGTAATACGATTTTGCAGTTCACGGAAAACATTTGCCAACTGATTTACAGTAATGCCTGAAATCACAGTTATTTTAGTTATACTTAAAACTAGGTACATTACCCTTTATAACATTTTTACAGACTTTTTTCTATCGCAAATACAAATAAAGTTATAAATTTTTTAAAGTGCACACGAACTTTATGGACACCCTCTATATTCCTATTCATAATAACAATCCCACTTTGTGCAATAATCTACCTAAATATATCATTGACCGGACTACTTAAGCATTTTCCCCCATTAATGAACTCCATGTGTCTCGAAAAAAAAAAGATATATATTCTAATAGGATCATGCACTGTGTCAGTGGACGCAAGCTCCCCAGAATTAGCTTGGAGTCATACATATTGGAAACCTGCAGCGATTGGTGTGTCATCGCCACCTTCATGAGCCTAATCGAGCATTTAAAGGACATGACGGAGTGATATGTTCGCAAACAAGATCCTGCACCTTAAAATATTAGGAAACTATAGAGTTATATTAAGAAGGGATGACTCAGTATCTGTCCAGAAGTCTTCCGTCCATCTGTGCAATCGATGCCTCATCAAGTTGGTGCGCTTGCCTCTCTATATAATCCATGATTTTTAGCAAATCAATGCATATATTTATATAATGGTTGCTTACTCTTGTTTTCCAAGCACACCAGTATTCTAGAGAGATTAAATAATTCCTGTTGTAGACAACAGCTCAGGCACATTTGTGTTTGCAAAAAACCCACAGATCCCACCTGTGATTTATACTGCAGCTATGATGGGGGGACTTTAGCTACAGTTTCGGATTTTTCCCTGTTTTTTATGGATTATCAACCTTTTGTAAGTTTTTTTTTAAAGCCATAAAATAATTATTAGACTGTAATAATGTTTTTGGAGATGATAATGATTTACTGATAAAATTATATTAATTAAACCATAGCTGGGTGGAGAAGAGGTGGATTCATACCCCTTTCCAAAGAGTATTTGCACGTAAGTGAATATATCGAACCCAACGGGAATTAGAACTCAACCCTCCGATTAACCATTCCGAGTCATTATCGATTAAGCCATCCGCACATCCAAGCTTACAGTATCGGGTATTCCCAAGCGGCCACCCATCTTGGTACTAACCAGGCTCGGCGTTTCTTAACTTGGATAATTGTACGGGAACCGGTGTTTCAACGTGATATGGCTGTAAGCCTACAGTGTTTGGGAGAGCGCATCATCTGGCGTGATCGATAGTTTGAACAAAAGGAGTATGCTGAAACCCTCAGTCACGATGACTTGTGACTTCAGGCTAGCACCACCCTCGATGGTTTCCGAACAAATCTGTCTATAGAGGGATCACAAGGTTTGAGACAACCCAGTATAGGCTTTTCAGACAGACACACAAACACACATTATAGAGAGTTCGAAATTCACTGGAGACTTCACTTTTGTGACCCGGTACTGGAGAGGGAAATAGTTGAGGTTTAAACAATAAATTCTAATTCTTTAAGCATCGAATTTGTTTCAGGAAATTCCGTTCGAAATCTGTATTTTATGCACTGGAATTCATGAACAATGGAGTTATCTTTGGCCAGGAATTAAGGCACGCATTACTAATAGACTAATGTTATATTTATAACTAGTTTAAAAGCCGTCCTATAGAGCGACATTTAAGCTAGCTCCCGCGGAGGGGTCTTGATTAGGCCTTCATCACAATCGGTAGGGAGGATTAGATATGATAGGCAAGAATAAACTATAGAAAAACTCAAAATTGATCGCTGCATTTAAGTATTGCATTAATATTTAAGCTTACCTTTTAAAAGTTCGACGATAATTCTTCTCCTGCCACTAAATTTAAAGACAATTACTTTCTGCACAAAAAAAATTACTTTTTATTTTATGGACGACTTTCACAATTAATTTCGGTTAATCCCAAGTTTATTTCCAAGTTATAAAAATAGTTATTGTACAAAAAATTTCGTCGCAAAAAAAAAAAAAAAAAAAAAAAAAAAATCCCGTAAAAAATATAGCTGCAATAAAAACTTGCGAAACCAAAATTTCAGGATTGCGGAATGTTTAATTTGCTCGCGGAGTCGGGCTTATTCCAAAACGGTATGATGTTGGTCTACAGCCTCTAGGAGTAAAGTTGAAAAAGTGTGACACACCGACATTCGCATTTATTATATAGATGTTATCGTATAGCTAATGATCTTACGGTAATGTCACATTGGAAATCAAGAAGAAACGGATTGTCATTGGCCAGGAATTAATGAAAAAATTACTAAGCGAAAAGGGTAATTACACGCATAATACATATATGCATCAGTAATAATTTCCCTAAAAGAATGCGTTGAAAAATAAGGAAGGAGGAGATTGCCTGAATTTCAGGCAAACCTTACCAACAGAATACGTCTACTATATTTATAAATAAACATGAAAAAAAAAGTTTTATTATTAAACCGGTATTCTCATTTTTTCGTTCAGATGCTGGGGATGTCAGCGCGTTCAAATAAAATTTATGGATTTAGCTATAACTTTATTGGGAGATAAGACCGTCACGAATTCTCTCTTCCGGTCTGTTTTACATAAAATAGAGACAGCGAAAAGGCCAATGCAAATTACATCATCCAGTCTGAACTAGCAACTATTGCATGGAATTCTCTAATTATAATTCGTTTAAATAAAACAATTATACTGTGTCTACCTCTCCCTATTACTACACACACACACACATATATATATATATATATATATATATATATATATATATATATGCGTGTGCGTGTGATAGAACGTTCTCAAATTGTAACGTAACATCGTAAAATGAAAAGTTTACGATGTTAGGTTACTTTTGTGGATAAATACAAATTCCGAAATATTAGGTTGGTGCAAAAATAATGACGTAATAATGTCGTTTTTTGACGTATTTTTTAACGTCAAAAACGACATTACGTCATTATTTTTGCACCAACCTAATAAAATCTTCACTTTTACCTTGATAAAGTCAATAGGTGTAGATGGGTTTGCCTTTTGCCCGGTTCATACGCCTCCCTGTTTTTTTTTTTTTTTTGTTTTTTTGAATTGGAGTAGAGTCTTATCCCTTTTTTTCCTGTTTAGGATTGGGTTTCTGGTTCCTTCTAAAGACTTCTCCTTTTGTTACACTCCCAGTAGACTCTTGAATCTTAGTGACATTATCGCCTTGCTTGGGATGAATTGCAAAAAAAAAAAAAAAAAAAGAAAAATGTTCAAATGAGGAAACACGTTGGTAAAGAAAAGTTTTCCTTTTATCTGATTATATGAAGTTAATGGTCAGAATTGAATCAGACCAGGGGACATTAGTATTAAAAAGTGTTCAATACAAGTGAAAAAAAAAAAGTAAAAATGAAAATAACAGGTAGAGCTTTTAAGTTAAAAAATCAGGTCAATTAAAATATTCTTCTTATAATAATATATATATATATATATATATATATATATATATATGACACAAGGGATGCTCTCCTAATTATTCATTAAATATTTGTTTATTTAATTTATTCATTTGTACATAGTGTTGACGAAACCGTAGCGCAAATTTTTTTTAAAAAAATAATGTAGTTATTCAGTTTCAGCGAAGGACGAAGTTTTGTCTTTGAAACATTCGGTGTTTTTCGTGTAATCCCACTGTAGGTTTGCCTGTCAAGGAATATATCCTGATAAGCGCTAGATTACGGTGCCAAAACGTAGTAGAAAAAGAAAGGTACAAAATCTTTTTCGTTTCTCACTTCATCTGCAGGATTCCATAAGGACAAGGCGTGTCTCGTTTTGCCTTCGCGGTATATCTTAGTCCCCAGAGAAGTGTTGCATACAACATAAAATGCATTTCTTCAATATAAAAAGAAAAAAGGGTAACACCACCACACCGTATAAGATACGAAGATGTAATAATAGTTCATTACTCAATCAACTTAAAAAAAAAAAAAAAAAAAAAAAAAAAAAAAATTACCCGTCCGAGAAATCACGTACCCTTTCGACATAGCGTACACTGAATACATTTCCTAGAATACATTGAATATGTTACCGATTTTAGCCTTTTACATAGGTATATTGTCCGGCGCCTGAGGTGTCCTCAAGATTGGAAGTGCCGAGGAGGATTGAACATTTTTTCTACGGTTTGGATCAAAACGTAAAGTCTTGTCACCTCTAGATAATATAATTTTCTATTTCATATGGCTTACGAGTGAGTTCCTACAGTTTGAAATAGAGCCTGCTTGCAAATGTATGGAAACATGATCGTTTGCGTTCTGGCAAGAGCATGGAGGATGTGCGACATGACTTCAGTGCAAGATTCGGCAAACCAACTTACTCCAAAGAGGACGATACTGCGATGAGAAGGACAAATCGAGGACAGGACGACCCACAACGCGAAGAGATTCATGCGCAGACGTGAAGGCAGCACCCAAGAAGTCACTACGAAAAGGTTTTGCGGATTAGGTATTCCCATATATAAATATAAAAAATAGATAAATATGGCAACAAAGACGAGGACAACAGTCCGAATAATGTAAATAGTGTATAAAATTTTTTGTAGAAAATACAGAGGGAAGATACGTTTCCTCCTTCATTGCACTAAAGGAGGGGGTTAGTGGAACATCGACGTCAGCGCGATGGTAGCTTCGGAGACAGGGCAATTGTTGAACGCACTGGGCTCCCCACTTTACCACGGCCTTGTGCCATATCTCTTACGTACGGTGGGGGAGTAAATAACAATTGTAGTATCTGTCTTCAGGCAGGCTACATTTTAGCCCCATTTTGTTTGTCTTCGGACAGAAAATAAACAAATGAGGGATGCCGGTTCCCGGGGATTCCAACCCAGTTAAGGACACATGGCACAGTGGATAAAGACGTTGGTTAGATCCAGTGACAGGACCCAAAGAGTGTGAGTTCAATACCCGGTTAAGGCAGTAGAGAACTTGGAGAGGGGAATTAACAGGAGATAACTGACATCTATTAGACATGGCACGTGGAATGAGAATAGTAGACCCCAGCGAGCGAAATAAAGGGTTCATTCGACATTCTAACCACCTGAAGGTTGCCGGAGCGCACAACGGCCGAAACGTTGTAATAAATATGGTAACAGAGATGAGGACAATAGTCCGAATAATGTAAATAGTGTATAAAAATCTTTGTAGAAAATACAGAGGGAAATTACGTTACATCGGTAAGAAACTGACTGAAGTAGAGATTCCAGGTCAGAATTTTGTCAAGAATTTCACGATATACAGCAGGAACACGAGACCAAATATGGTAGCGTTATTCAATGCCCAGACGAATGGTAGATTTATAAATGTGCAAGATAGATTTTGACGAGAAAAAATTATTTGGCACGATACAATGAACAAACTTTCCTAGCAGTAGACCTAGCATTTGATTCAATATAATCGCTCCAATTCATGACAATAAAAAAACCGTGTCCAAGGTGTTCCCTTCTCCAGGTTGTTGGTCAAAGAGTTGTATAGACTGAGCTCCCCAGCATTGGGTTTTAATCAGTTCAAGTGAACGAAAACTGGATTCTAAACAGAGGAGATGATAATGCGAAAGCATCGAACTATATTTCCTAAGAAAGCTTTGTAATTAAAAGTCTGTGTAGAACCATATGACATTTTAAAGAGAGAAAGATTTTGATAGAGTGAAAATGATCTATCACTGTTGTGTTCCAATTAATCTAAACCTAATGTGAATGAAAGGATGAATAGTATAGATGTGAATAAAACCAACAAATACATTTTTTTTTATTTAATAGGCTTTGTCTCTGCAAGCATCAGTAAGGTCACACATTATCTTGCAAGCGGAAGCATTTTTTAAACGTCTCCAATATATATCTATTAAAACAGGCTGAGTCATGCGGGCTTTTGCTTCTTATGGGGGTGCCTCCAATGTTCAGTGCCTTCAACTTTTCTGTGACAGCGACACTGAGCACCTGATAACGCCAAAGTTACGAAAAGAAAAAAAAAGAAAAGAAAAAAATACCCAAGTATCTGCTGTACCCCAGCCTTCCGCCCGGGTACGTAAGGAACTGAAATAAACTAACCACCCACGTTGATTTGTCACATCATGTATCCATCCCGATCAAGAAAGAGAAATATGAATCGAAATCATCATATATGAATGCGAATAAGATCGGATTTTTTACTTAACCGAGTGTCTCTTTTCTCTTACTCTGTGATCCATCCCTTCAGGATTTGAGAGTTATGGTTCTCCACAGTTTCCTATGTTTTGCGGCTCTATCTTAGCAATAACTGCAACATAACGAACCCATTTGGTCGTCACTTCCAAGAAGGAACTCTTTGCAGTGGCATAATTGCATTAATGTTTTCGTGTTTTTTATCTTTGCAGATTGTTGGCTCACGTGACTTTCTTTCAAAAGTTTCCGATCCAGTGCAACTTTATTTATATAAAACCATCAAGAAAACTCTAGGCATGTGACTGTACTATTTCTCATTGCCCTAAACGTTATTTTTGTAGATACTCATATTAGAGTAGACGCCCTGTTTATTTTATTTTTTATTTATTTTAAACAATGTGAATTACGTTTACTGGCCTTTGCATTCGAAAAGCTCAATATAATCAGAGTAATAATGCCAGATTAAAAATAAAATCCATTAATTCGTTACAAATTACTTTGTTTACGTTTTGTATACAAACATTAAAGACGCCAGCAGTAATGAACATTCGAGAAGGTCTGAACGAGAGGATGAGAATCCTTTTAAAAGGGTAATTGTATCTGGCTGCGCTGTGACGATCTGTGACCGAGCGGTTTAAGTCATGAGGGTTCAGACGATGGTTACTTTTACAAAGGGAAACACAGGTTCTAACCCTGCCAGAGATGATTTTTTTTTATTAAGTTTCTCAAATGAACAGGCAGGTAGACGTAATTGTCACGGTTTAAAATAAATTAAAAAAAAATACTGTTTAAAATAAACAAAAAAGGGCGTCTATTGAAACACGTGTATCCACAAAAAATAGCAATTACAATAAAACAAATTATGTTGAATTAAAAATAAAATCCATTAATTTTTTAGAAATTACTGAACATATTGTCTAGACATGGGAATTTCAATCGGCTTATTCTTTGGTCAGCAATATATGTGGTCAGTGGCTCATTATTGTTAATATGATCCGGGACTGTCTATATAGTCCTTGGTTATATGGCGATGTTCCAGAGGTGGCTCCATGACGTCAATATCCTTTAAAAGTTTTAATCACTGAGGGTGGGGGACACCATATCTAGACACGAGTTTCTAATCAATGCTACAGGGTTTCTGTCTGCCTGTTAGGTGAGGCATGTTACTTGAGAAACTAATCTAGTACTGAAAATCAGAAAGAAGTGCCAATGGTTAGGGACTGGTAATACTTGCAGTAATTTCTTTTCACTATAAGGCTTATCCTGTACAAGGCCCGAGGGCCACTTGCGGTAGAGGATTACGTTAAGAGGCAATTTCTGCAGATAAGAGGGGAAGATAACCGTTAGCCTTAGACTTGAACAGATTAAGATTGTAGTGACCGGAGAAACATTCTGTTGGGAGTCGGTTCTACATGCTAGTGTTTCGCGTGAAGAAACTGTTCGAGTGGAATTTCTCATCCATGGAATATGGAGAGAATGGAGGTGGTTTGCTACTATGTAAGTGGCATGGCCTGTTCTTGCTGTGAAGGTTTGCGTCGGCGAGACCAGGGAATGTACTCCGTCCGAGCATACCTTCCACGGAGGTAGCGGCAGAGCGGCGATAGGATTGTCACATCCCACCTGTTCAGAGAGGGGTTGAAGGGTGGAGAATAATTCGTCGCCCACAAGAGGTCGGAGACGCTTTGGGGCTGGAGAGCGAGGTTTGGGTAACTCCCGCCCAAATATGACAATAGTACTCTATTTTCGGTCTGATCTGGTTCTTGTAAAGGTAGACGATAGCGTGACTAGTTTGGTACTTACTAGAGCAGTACAGGGTACTAATTTGTTACATTTTTTTAATGACATTTTATTAATTAGATCCCAAAATAAATTAAACAAACTAACCTCTCATCAACGGACAAATAGGGGATGGTCCGTTAAAGCCGATTGTCCGCAGATGGGAAGGGATTATTTTTGAGATATAAAACCACTATTGTAGCTACCAGTAGTTATGATCATAAGCGTTTCGCTTCGTTGGGTAATCGTCCTCAGGTCAGAATGAAACGGAAATCTGTATGTGTTTTATGTTAAAAAAGCCAATCTCCGCTGAACTCGAAATAAGCTCACTAGAAGACGCCAACCTAGCAAACAGATATTAAGGGTTATAATAATTAAAAAAAAATAAATAAAATAAATAAATAAATAAAAAAAAATCACACAACGATTTGTCTAATTCTGTCCTGAAGAATATATATATATATATATATATATTGGACTCTCCCGTCGTATTCGATGTATAAGGGTCAAACAGCTCAGCTCCTAGGAACCGAACAGCCAGATACTAGCACATGAGATTTGATTATAGTGTTGAAGATTTTGTACAGAACCAACCACGAATACAGAGACCTGGTGCATTACGTGCCACAAGGTCCCTCAACCACTATCCGCAGGTTTTGAATTTAGAGTTGTCCTTCTCCTAGACCAATTGCCATCCAACGTTATAAAACCCAATTTGTCCTGCTATTTACCCATAGCTGGAGAGAGAAGAGGATTAATACCTTTCACAAGTGTATTAGCACGTAAGTGAATGTAACTGATTCGACTGGAATTCGAAATCTGCTCTCCAAGCCGTTATCCATTACTCCACCGTGCCTTCTCAATCAATCAATCAATATATATATATATATTATATATATATATATACATACATACATACACACACACACGGTGGAATAATGGATTGAAGAATCGGAGAGTCAAGTTCGTTAAATTCACTTACATGCAAATACGCATGGGGAAGGTATGAATCCATCTCTTCTCACCTCAGTTATAGGTTAAATAGCAGGACAGACTAGGGGCAGTTGTATTGTGTAGCGAACGGTCAGAGGAACAAGTCTGGATTCAAAACCAGCGAAGGGTTGTTTGGGGACTTCGTGGATATACGGTTCTCTGTATTTGGTTCTTCCAAAATGTGTGGTTGATTCTGCCCAAGCATTCACCACTAGAATCAAATCATAATGGACGGGTAGTCTGGGTGTCGGTTTTAAGAACTGAGCTACTGGACCCTCATTCGTCGAAAATGACGTGAGAGGCCTGGGTGCGGGTAGAAACATTATATATATATATATATATATATATATATAGATATGAAATGAGGTATTATGTACACTATTTACATTATTCGGACTATTGTCCACATCTTTGTTCAGTTTGACATTCCATGCACCTGAAGAAGGACGGAGCGTACAACGGCCGAAACGTTGTGATAAATATGGTAACAAGGATGAGGATAATACTCTGAATAGTGTGTGTGTCTATATATATATATATATATATATATATATATGTGTGTGTGTGTGTGTGTGTGTGTGTGTTTGAAGAAATATAGTCTTAAGATGTGGTATATTTATGGGATAAAGTGCTCAATATCAGAGATAGAGCGTGTGTAAATATAAAAGTGAACATAGAAGTCAACATTTAAGGCGACAGTGTTTCATGCTAGATGCAATCTTCAAGCCACGAGTCATATATATATATATATATATAAGAAAGAGAGAGAATGCATAAATCATATAGTTTTAGACTTATGGTATGTAATTGAATAGCAAAATGAAAAACTCTTATGGGACGAATTTCGTTCTTCGAAAAGGGATTCTTCCGACTTAATGATTTTACTGACGGAATCATCTATTGGTAAGGTGAAAATATATAAAATTTGCACTCATTTCTGAATATTTTACGGTAAACTTGCATCTAGGATTATACAGTATATCACCTTTATTATTATTGCCAATGCAATGTGGGATATTCAAAAACAACAGCGATAAGACAAAATGCGGTAGAAATCTGAAGCGGGGTCGGTCGGTCGGACGTCAGAAATTTAAAGTTAAGCCTCCCCGAGTTTTCACTAGTTTGTAATGGTAACCAATATTTAATCTCTTTCCTTCTGTTCCCTTACATATAGGATTCCATCAGTAAAAGACATTTAATCTGGAGAAATCCTTGAGAAGGACTAAACGCCTTACAGGATTTTTTTCTATTTTGCTTTTCAATTAGTCATCATTTGTCTGACAGAATTTGTGTATCCTATCACCCCGCCATAGTTATTCCTCATTTTTTTTTTTTTTGAGAGTTTATTTTATGCTATTCTTCGCTTTTAGGAAAGAAGCTGACATTAACATGAGTTTCTTTCACTGTTTGAAATAGCGTAAAACAAACTAGCAATTGCTATTAATTTATATGGGAAAAAATGTCTGCTTTCCCAGACTGTCACAAACTAACGTCTGTCTGCTTAATTGTTTAGGCCCACGCATTTTGTTTTCTATCATACCTTTCTTTGTTAACACTTAAAAGATCCTACAAACCTCTGATCTAAACTGACGTGTCATATCAAAAGTAAATGGAAATACTTTCCTGCAGTCGTTTTTAATCGGAGTGAAGAATCCACATGTAAAGTTTGTTAATGTCTGGAAACGTTAAAGATTTTCGAGATAATTTAATGACAATTATTTGATTTATACTATTTCGGTTTAAGGATTTCAAAAGAAACTTTCGATTTTCAAATAGCGAAAGAAACCATTATCATATTGATACCTTATTGATACATTGATTTTTTACAGCTTAATCCATTGCAGGTTATTTAAAGCCTAACAATATGTCGGTTTGTAAGAAGGGTTATTTTTGAGCGAGTGAATATTGCATTTGCGAATAAGTGATTGAGGGTATATTCATACTTTTCACAAGGGACATTTACACATAAGTGAAACTCGTCTCTCCGATTTCTCATTTTGAGCAGACTAGATTTAAAACTGGACATATTAAAAAAAGTAAATTACTATTATAGAATTTTTAAAGCTATTAATGAATTGTTTTGATCTGACACAGATTCTTATTACTATGAAAGTTATATTCAATGAGTATGTGTGAGTAGATATCCTTATTAAATAGTGAAGTTGGTGTCTAGAAATCGAGGCACATTTTCTTTAGTAGGACCGTCGATATATAGGCGGGTAGACAAGTTTACTGGTTAAAAAAAAAAACAAAAAACAAAAAACCCACAAAAAACGGATATCTATTCAAACATATGTACCCACTAAATACAAATTTCATAGTGATACGAAATCATATATATATATATATATATATATAAATGACACACAAAGAAACGCGATACCTCGGGTTTAAAATAAATTTTTAAAATTGAAATTATTTTTTCTTGAACCTTTTATTTTACTTTTAATTTCAAGCTAATAAACTTAATATTTCCAATAAAGCCAAACATTGCTGTATTTCAAAATGGATTTAAATTGATTCAGATGAGTTTTTTTATTGCTAAAAATGGCTGATTTTAGCCACGTTTACAATTCTCTCAGCACGACGTAATTCTCTTTACTAAAAAAAAAAAAAAAAAAAAAAAAAAAAAAAAAAACTTTAAAAAATAAATGCAACATTTGAGGAAGATTTAAACTTTAATCGATCGTATTTGAAACAAATATTACTTTTACTTATAATATCGCAGAAAATCATTTCTTAAGACGGAAGTGGATGTTTTTATGAAGTGTTGACAGCCTCATATTTGGGAAAGTTAAATCTTTTTTCTACGGACCACATATCTACAAAAATTACCGCTCTTTTTTTCTGATAATGTCGTGTATGGACAACCGTATTTACAAAAATACGCAGGTTTATACACCCACACAAAATTATTTTTTTAATACTGGAGGTTGCTGAATTGTCGTTAACTTTTCCATTTATGATTATTACATATGATTTTTTACTTAATAATAAAAAAATTTCTAAACGAATTTAATTTTAAAAATAAGTCTTAAAGGTTTCCTTAAAATTCAACTACTTGATTTTTTGCAAGAATTTCCAAATCAATGTGCAAATAGCCGCTAAAATTTCGTATATTAATTTATGATTAAATTACTTGATCTTAAGGTTAGATTTACCAATTTATATTGTAAAAGGAAGAGATGTATTTGCCAATCTAGTACAGTGCTTGAATTAGTTTCGTAAAGATCTAGACAGTTAGAAATAATTTCATTCTTTGACGGAAAAAAAAATGTCCAAATTTTGTAGGTTCTAAAAAGGATTAAAAATATAATTTAGTAATTGAAAATATATTGTCTTTTGCACGATTCCACTCCCCCCTGCCCATATCACCACTTCAAATATATCTAAGTTGTAACGAAGCTTTACATCAATATTAGATTTTAACGTTTATTCTGAGTTTTTGGCTTTTTAATTAAAACAAAAATAACAAAATATGTATTTTTCCTCAACAAAAATAACAAAATATGTATTTTTCCTCAGTTTCTTCTTTAAATAATTTTATATTTTAAACTAAATACAGATTAAATTTAAAATTGGTAATTTTTAATTTTATAGTAAAATTTAATATTAGTTAGAATGATTTCTATTGTAGTTTTAGAAGTATTGAAACAAAATAGTTATTTTTGTAGTGATTTTATAACGTATTTATGTTATAATTTTCTAATGAATTTATATATATATATATATATATATATATATATATATATATATATATAAGAAATATATAAATATATATAAGAGATTAAAGCAAAACATGTTAAAAATCGCTACAAAATAGCAATCTTTTTTCAACACTACTAATGTGTCTCCTCGGACGATGGTAAATTAATGGCGAGACTATTTAGCCCTATTCTGCAGTGTGCCCTCTTTTAAATTAAAAGTTACGGAGAGTGGAATTATCCTTCATTTGTTCTCATCTTACCTGGCTATATATATATATATATATATATATGCAATCATGCAAAATATATATATATATATATATATATATATATAAAGAAATATAGTCTTAAGGTGTGCTATATTTATGGAATAAAGTGCTCAATATCAGAGATAGAGTGTGTGTAAATATAAAAGTGAACATAGAAGTCAACACTTAGAGGCGACAGTGTTTCATGCTATATGCAATCGTCAGGCCTGGCGATTGCATATAGCATGAAACAGACTGTCGCCTCTAAGTGTTGACTTCTATGTTCACTTTTATATATAAATATATATATATATATATATATGCAATCATGCAAAAAGATATATATATATATTTTATATATATATTAGATAGATATAAAGGCATAGAGATATATCAGGGAACAGAGAGAGATTTAGCAAAATAATGCTTAGCATGTAAACTATTTCAAAGTCACAGTTGAACCGCGACATGTACCTGAGGAGCCGCTGATTTGACCAGAGATACTAAAATCCTTGAAGACTGCTTGAAATTGAAACCTTCAAAACGGCATCAATTTCTTCTACGACTTGTTTCCGAGTCGAATACGCGGGTGGGATTACAAGTGGCGAATGTCGATATTTATCGATAAAAAAAAAAAAAAAAAATGCACCCAAAGAAAGATATCAAGAAGACAGTGTGGGAAGAACAATCGGCTCCAAAAAGAATGAGCGCTGAGTGTCAATGTGGGTCAGAGTCCTCGGCGAGTTCCGAGCACCTGGGTGGCGGTTTGGACAGCTACAAATTGATCGGAGGCGCCGATAACAGTCACACAAATAAAGACGAGGATTTCAGGAACGTAGCCGTAGTCATTGTTAAACACCATGTTTGAACTGTCATATTTTAGCAATTTGTATATGCATCTCAAGTTATCAAAGCGAATTTTGGTTGGTTGGTTGGGTTTTATGGCATATCAACCACTGTGGGTCATTTAATGACTAATTAAGTTGTGTATATATATATATATATATTAAATATACAGTACTATTAAACATATAGATGACAACATTATTCTTTCCAAAAAACGTATAGCTGGCAACATTATTTTTCCGAAAACAGTATCTGAGGCCTTGTTGCTGGACGTAGTTTATCGTCATACCCAGGACGAAGCGAATTTTGATCTGGAATTTTCATTGTATAATGTTCAATCTATGTGATTAATATTTGTCCCTAAATAAAACTCATCGACATCAAGGAAGATTACCGAGAACATTTTTTTTTCGTTTTTTAATCATTTCACCCTGAGCAAGGCAATAAAGCCACTATGAAGCCAGAATTAAAAGAATTAAAGAATACGAGAAAACCGTTATTAAGGAAGAAGAACAATAAATTAACAGAGATGACGATTGACAATTGCAGTTAACTGTTAGCATAGAACTTATGGTTAGATCTAGCAATTTATATTGTAAAAAGATGAGAGATATCTACCAATCTAGTACAGCAATTAAATTTGTTAAGTCGAGACCCAAACAAGAAAGCTCATCTCAACAATTACCATGAAAATATTTATAGAAAAGACACGGAGAAGCTATGTTACGGCAGTGGGAAAGTGACCGAAGTAGCCGAGATATCAGACCAGGACCGATAACATTGCAGATTCTTTTGGGAGTTTTATCTAAATACATAGCAGAAACATCAAACCAGATATATCAGCTGTGGTCATCGATTCTTGGTTCAGTCCTAGCAATAAAATTGTGTAAAATAAATCCTTTTCTACTCATCTACGCATATAAAGTGTAAAATCTTATATTCATTTGTCTTATCAACTGCCTGTTTATCCGCGGAAGGCTGCCATCAAAATGATTTGTCTGAAAAAGCGTAACAGGCGCGCACACGACTAAATAACTTACATTTGTTTTTAAATATTTATAACATACAGATTTTTAGAAATTATCTGAATCTTTCCTAACATATACGCATATTATTTTCTTAACTATACAAGAAAGAGCTTTTATAAATTCTTTTAAAAAGAGCTTTATGTATAACATTTTGTTTTATTTATCACTTTACAGCGCTGTTTCACGCTTAGCGATTTTTAAAAATGGGGACACATTTTTAATAAATTTCCCGATATCTATTGTTCTTTTTCAGCGTGCCGATATTTAGAAATTGTTATGGTCCGGTTCCTTCTACGGTGATAATCCAAGGTAGAACCAATAAAGAAGAACTCGAATACGGATATGGAATAACAGATATGTTACAAACAGGAATATATACAGAGAAGTAGAAAGTGTTAGTACGAACAATCAGGTTTAGTAGTAATTGTCTGAACGCGACTCTGTTTCGGACTGCCTCTGACTTGACTGACTCGCTCGCTCTGACAGACTTCTGACGGACCTCACTCCAGACTTCAGACCTCACTCCAGAACAGCATTTAGTCACCCCCCACCCCACAAGGGCATCATGTGGCACAAGACCGGTTTAACGTGGGATCTCCGAGCCCGTGGACTCGGCCAAAAATATGCCCTTTGAACCCGTATAAATGGGTTCAGGGTCGGTTTACCTCCCCGAAAGAGACTCCGTCCTTCGGCGTAGCCTCGTTCGAGTTCCTCCCCGCCCGAAGGCAAAAGAGAGTTCAACCGATTAGCCAATCAGCCGGTCTCCCGACTTCTGGCTGAACGGTATTTAGTCACCCTCCCACGAGGGCATCATGTGGCACAAGGCCGGTTTAACGTGGGATCTCCGAGCCCGTGGGCTCGGCCAAAAATATGCTCTTTGAACCCGTATAAACGGGTTCAGGTTTACCTCCCCGAAAGAGACTCCGCGCTTCGGCGTAGCCTCCTTCGGGTTCCTCCCCGCCCGAAGGCTGAGAGTTCAACTAATCAGCCGGTCGCCCAACTTCTGGCTGAACTCCCTGCTTCCTCTTGAGGCGCGGTATTTATTACGTATGGAATAGTCCATTATGTTATTATGGGTAAGGTCCCATAACAGAAATAAATTCATTTCTTTAATTTATTCACATAGTAGTTCTTTTACGTGTCGTGTCCTTTCAGGAAGTGGACGATTATGGCCCACCACAACTGCCTAACCTTTGTAGTGGGTAGCAACCTTTATCCCTTTGCTAAGCCTATGTTTACATTTATCTTTTGTTATTATTAATTCTTTCTCTATTAATGGATTTCATTTTTAATTTGCATATATATTTTGACAACATGGCGTTATTTTATATCTTTTGTATTTGAACGATTTGCATTCCTTCACTTGAATTTTGTGAATCTTGGGAACTCTGTAGAAAAAGAATAAGGTTGAAAAAAAATCTTCAGGTTCTGATAACACTCGTTGCCACAATTGTAATACCAACAAATACTCGTTATCACTTTCGTAATGCTCGTTGTAGTAGAGACTTTGTAATCGTAGATACAACTACAGTAACGCCGTTGAACAATACTGGTGTCAGACGCCTTTGAATGACATTCGCACTAATAATACTTGCTCGATAATACTCGCTCGAATAGTAAGCCCTATAGTGATCCGAATAGAGAAATAGTATAGTGAATAGAGTAGAGAATAGATGTCCGTATAATAACAGAGAATAGAATAGAAATAACGATCAATTAGACGTTACGCAACCTCCTACTTATGCGTTTCCTCTATGTTCACGTGGTCAAATTAATCCAATAATGGGATCACCCGTGTTTGCTCACTGGCAATCTATGTTCAAACTCGAGTGTCGGCAACGACACTTTATTCCTATATAGCGATTTTCAAAGCGTAGCTCAGATATGGCACAAGGCCGAAAGTATGGGGCACCCAGTGAGGATTGAACTCACTACTCAGTCGTAATTGTGCTAGCGACACAAGCTTGCTAACCATTACACCACATCGAGGTGCCCCACTTTATTCTTATATAACAATAAATAAAACAGCAAACCGAACACGGATATCAATATCTCGCAGAAACCAGTAATCGCTATTGAACAAACAGTCAACGTGAGAATTGACAGAAATTTCCAGAGAGAAGGAGCGCATGCAGAGTTCAACTGGAGTTTACAGAGTGCAGTCCACAACCCCCCCCCCCCACTAGAAAACGAAAATGACTGAGAGCGGATGCGCATGTTCTCTCTGAACAAAACTAGACAACGTTTAATGCATTATTATTTCTAGGGACGCAGAAAACGAATGTAACGTTCACATGCCCAATTTGATAAAATTGATTGATGTGTTTTTTTACGGTTTATCAACCCTTTGTGGGTTATTTAAAGCGAAAACATATTTTGCATTGTAAGAACAATTCTTTACTTTTGCAAATGAATATGGCGTTAACTATTTTTTTTTTTTTGAGATTTTCCCCAGATACAAGTCTTACTATTTAACCAATAACTGAGGAGAAAAGAGAAGGATTCATATTTTTCGCAAAGATACTTGCGTCTAAGTGAATACAACGAACCTGACTAGAATTCGAACTGGGTTCTGATTTCTCATTCTTGGACTACTATACGCACTACCCTGGGTAAAATATTGTGGGTGTGGGTATATTTTACCCTTAGATATGTTAGAGTAGTTAGGTGACACGTTAATACAAAAAGAACCGAATTCAAAAACACTTTCTTCCTGAAACAACGGTGAAACATCATGCGAATAGATTTAAGACAGAACTTAATTTTAGCGACTTGCTTTCTTCGTGATTTTTATCACACACACAAACAAACGAATCTAATCATTTTGATGTCAGTCGCACTGAAACAGGGTCTCTGTACTTATGTTTCGTTTTCATTGTTTCTTTCAAATTCCAGGTCTCCTTTTATTTGTTTCTTTGAACATGTTTACGACGTATTCCGTAAATTAAATACGTCCTTATATATATATATATAAATATTTTACGAGAAATTAAAAATGCCAGAAGAATATATATACATAAAAAAAATCTAGCTAAATTCACTGAAAATAATTTCATGGATTTAAAGTAAGATATGGGAAGCCATCATCGGTTCTGCGGAAGGGTATGTGATATAACATCCGCTATCGTCCAAAGCTAAGCATTTATTCCAAATTCCTGAAATTTCATTTGACAGTCAAATAAGTCGGCCAAAATCATTGCGATAAAAATAAGATACGTATTAAAAAGATGTTGAACAATACTCTTGTAAAGTAGTATATCGTATTGGTTGATACTCAAGTAAGCTGGATATAGACAATCTTTCCTGCTCTTGTGTAAGGGAGATCATAATCTCCACTCTTCGCATATTTAAATTAGACTGCCATAACAGATAGTTAAACAAAATTAAATAAGATGGAAGGTAAAAATAAAATAAAATAAAATAAAAAAAGTATAAAGATAAATAAAAATGCTGTTTTTCCAAAACGATGTTTTTCAGAAGCAACTGTTTGAACGGCTTGTTCTGACGATGTAAATTATTGTCGAAATATTATCAAAACAGATCTAAATTTATTATATTTTTTATATACTTAAATATTGTGTACCGGTTTGTTTTTTTGTTTTTTTTTCCGGAGTTACCTTTAAAAAAAGGTGTGGTAATAAATGGGATGGTTGTGAGGATAAAAAAAAACAAAAAAAAAAAAACAAAAAAAAACAGTAAACGTAATAAACGGGGTGGAGTTTGGAAAAAATAAATAAAACGAATCTAATAAGCTGGGGTGGGGCGTAATTTCCTATTCCGCTTTGTATTTGCATTGTTACCCCTGTTATCCTCTTCATATACACTAAAGGTGAAAAGTTTGGGTTACCCTCTGGATTTAATAATTTCATAGTTACTTTGATTTAATTAACTCATAAGCTAAGAGGCTGACGCTAATGCGTAGCACCCTATTTTTTTTTTTTTTTTTTAAGAGATCGCCTAAAATTTAAAACCGGTCTGTTCTAATGTTACCATTAACCAGCAAAATAAATTAAGCAAAAAGTTACAATTATACAGTAATGGTTTAATTTCGATATTATTTTCTCAGATTTCTACTGCATACTACTTTCCTTCTGGGTCCCAACCAGAGACCTAAGATCAGAAATGACATTTTCTCCTGAACATTTTTGTAAAAAATAAAATAAAATAAAAAACCCCAAAATAAATAAATAATGCAACCCATGATGACACATTTTCCATAGATAAAGCCGTTCGTAACGTGTAAGCTATACTTGTGAGAATTGTTTTTTTTTTTGATTTCTTTAAGACATGGGCCGCAAGATATCCCTTCAATAAGTCTATCAGAATTTTTTTCCAACCAAACGCAGGATTTTTTTTAATATTGAATATACAATAAAAGAAAAATATTCAGGAAGAGAAAGTTCATCTAACTGGAAGTGAATTAATTTTGAAAAAAAGCACACAACCTTCAATTGTTTGTTGATTCTTCAAAATCCCAAATCGTCCGAATGAATGATGTCCGTATCGAATTAAAAATAAAATAGAATAAAATGTCCTACCAAAAACCATTTGAAGCTGGTGTTATATCGGACTCTGGAGGTACAGCAAGAGAAAATGTTTGGCAGTTCCACTTACCTATAAAAAGAAATGAAAATAATCTATTAGTGTTTGTTAATGGTTTGTGCGGATCGTTTAAAAGAGAAATAAAAGAGAAAAAGAAATAAAAGAGAAAAAAGAGAAGAGAAAAAGATAAGATAAGAAGAGGAGAAAAAGATAAGAAGAGGAGAAAAAAGAGAAGAGAAAAAAAGAGAAGAGAAAAAAAGAGAAGAGAAAAAAAGAGAAGAGAAAAAAAGAGAAGAGAAAAAAAGAGAAGAGAAAAAAAGAGAAGAGAAAAAAAGAGAAGAGAAAAAAAGAGAAGAGAAAAAAAGAGAAGAGAAAAAAAGAGAAGAGAAAAAAAGAGAAGAGAAAAAAAGAGAAGAGAAAAAAAGAGAAGAGAAAAAAAGAGAAGAGAAAAAAAGAGAAGAGAAAAAAAGAGAAGAGAAAAAAAGAGAAGAGAAAAAAAGAGAAGAGAAAAAAAGAGAAGAGAAAAAAAGAGAAGAGAAAAAAAGAGAAGAGAAAAAAAGAGAAGAGAAAAAAAGAGAAGAGAAAAAAAGAGAAGAGAAAAAAAGAGAAGAGAAAAAAAGAGAAGAGAAAAAAAGAGAAGAGAAAAAAAGAGAAGAGAAAAAAAGAGAAGAGAAAAAAAGAACAAAAAAAGAGAACAAAAAAAGAGAAGAGAAAAAAAGAACAGAAAAAAGAACAGAGAAAAAAAAGAACAGAGAAAAAAAAAGAGAAGAGAAAAAAAAAGAGAAGAGAAAAAAAAGAGAAGAGAAAAAAAAGAGAAGAGAAAAAAAAGAGAAGAGAGAAGAGAAAAGAGGAAAAAGAAGAAAAAAGATAAAGAGAAAATGTAGAGAAAAGAAAGGGGAGAAAAGAAAAAAGGAGAGAAAAGAAAAAAAGAGAATAGAAAAAAGAGAAAAGAAATGAAAAAAGAAAGAAAAAAGGGAAAAATAAAAACGAAAGAAAAAAAAAAGAACTGAAGGAAGAAAATCTTAAGTAGTAATAAAAAGAGAGAATGGTCATTTTAAGAGGATTTAAAAATAAAAACACATTTTCTTGTTTTTATCTTTTCTGAATGCATGTCAGAAGCGGAATAATCAGAAAGAGACAGCTAAGATTTCTAGGTTTAAGTGGGTTTTAATTGTAAGATTTTTTTTTTGACATACTGTTTTTTTTTTTTACCGATGCAAGTGCTACTAATTAATACCTAGCTGGGGAGAAGAGTCGGATTCATATCTTTTGAGTTGTGCACAAATGAATATAACAAACCCGACTCGAATTAAAAGTCGGCTCTCTGATTTCCAACTCCGAACCGTTATTCATTAAGCCATTCGCGCATCCATGCTTACAGCACCAGGTATTACCAAGGGGTCAACAATCTAGGTACTGACTAGGCTCAAACTTGTTTAACTTCGGTGATCATCAAAATCAGCCATGTTGGTTTATATCAATCCTTCCGCGTCGGCGAATCGATCATTTCATCCATTCATCTCAATCGATCAAGTTGGTTCATATCGACCGCTTCGTTCAATCATCCGGTTTTCTTTTTGATTGGTGTAAATTCGACCCCGGTTTTCCTACCTATTAATTAATTGAGATTTCTGACATATTTGGCATTAAATAACCCAACAGGAGTTGGTATGTCGTTAAATTAACACAACGTAAAACACAATCTATTAATCTCTCAAAGTCGGACCATAGACACCCAACAAAGTCTGTCAGATCTGTTCACTCTGTCAAATCTGTTCACTTCTTGCTTTCTTATCCGTCCATAGATAATCTCGATAACTGTTCATATCTCGCTATATTGTAAATATGTAAACGTGTATATATTTTATCCTGTTGGCCCGTATCGCGAGGGACAATAGAAGTACAGATTCGGTTGTGGGTGACGAGTTCGGCCAAATGCTCAAACATTAAAGCATGCCACTGACAAGAGATCTTGCCAAGATATCTGACGAGAAAGTGCAGGGTTAAGTAGATTCATGCCTTTAGTAAGAGCGCTTGTACGAACTAGGCAAACAACCCTAGTTGAAATTCAAATTCGGTTTGCAGATTTAGTAGTAACTGATGCGAGATGAAAGAGAGGGAAAGAAAGGGAGAGAGGGAAAGTGATAGAGAAGAGAGAGAGAGAGAGAGGGAAAGTGATAGAGAAGAGAGAGAGAGAGAGGGAAAGTGATAGAGAAGAGAGAGAGAGAGGGAAAGTGATAGAGAAGAGAGAGAGAGAGAGAGAGGGAAAGTGATAGAGAAGAGAGAGAGAGAGAGAGAGGGAAAGTGATAGAGAAGAGAGAGAGAGAGAGAGAGGGAAAGTGATAGAGAAGAGAGAGAGAGAGAGAGAGAGAGGGAAAGTGATAGAGAAGAGAGAGAGAGAGAGAGAGGGAAAGTGATAGAGAAGAGAGAGAGAGAGAGAGAGGGAAAGTGATAGAGAAGAGAGAGAGAGAGAGGGAAAGTGATAGAGAAGAGAGAGAGAGAGAGGGAAAGTGATAGAGAAGAGAGAGAGAGAGAGGGAAAGTGATAGAGAAGAGAGAGAGAGAGAGGGAAAGTGATAGAGAAGAGAGAGAGAGGGGGAAAGTGATAGAGAAGAGAGAGAGAGGGGGAAAGTGATAGAGAAGAGAGAGAGAGAGGGAAAGTGATAGAGAAGAGAGAGAGAGAGGGGAAAGTGATAGAGAGAGAGAGAGAGAGAGGGAAAAGTGATAGAGAGAGAGAGAGGGAAAGTGATAGAGAGAGAGAGAGGGAAAGTGATAGAGAGAGAGAGAGAGGGAAAGTGATAGAGAGAGAGAGAGAGGGAAAGTGATAGAGAGAGAGAGAGAGAGGGAAAGTGATAGAGAGAGAGAAAGTGATAGAGAGAGAGAGGGAGAAAGTGATAGAGAGAGAGAGAGGGAGAAAGTGATAGAGAGAGAGAGAGAGAGAGAGAAAGTGATAGAGAGAGAGAGAGAGAGAGAAAGTGATAGAGAGAGGAAGAGGGAGAAAGTGATAGAGGAAGAGGGAGAAAGTGATAGAGGAAGAGGGAGAAAGTGATAGAGGAAGAGAGAGAAAGTGATAGAGGAAGAGAGAGAAAGTGATAGAGGAAGAGAGAGAAAGTGATAGAGGAAGAGAGAGAAAGTGATAGAGGAAAGTGTTTGTGTGTGCATACTTCTGAATATAAAAAAGTCATTAATATATACGATTTTGTTTAGAAGCAATTGTACTCAAATTTGACAAAATCTTAACCAGGTCCACGATTGACATCAATTAGGAAAAAAAAAAAAAAAAAAAGCAGAAAATTACAATTAAACAAAAAGAGTTACAAAATACGTTCATATTTTTTTATTTTTTTTTACTGTATTCAAGAATTTTATATAATTCTACTAATTTAGTTACAGAGAATTATCTTTTTAATTTATTAGATCGAAGCCCTCCAAAAATTTAACCAAACATTTAAACAACTGTAGTATCAATTCTTGCGCAAAAAATTTAATCAACTCCTGTTCTTCCTGATTAAGAAAATTTTTTGCTAAGTGGCAGTTATTCTCTTGCGCTAGCGACACTAGATGACAGTAACAATGTTATGACAATGCCGGACTAAGATGCTGATGAAGTCTGAAGATGAAAAACTCAACCCTCTAAAAGAACAGAATACAATAAAAAATATTTGGGGAAAATATACTTAAAATGCCATCATTTTTTTTATAGCATTGGTAAACGAATCTGTTTATAAGTTTGTTTTAACAAACATATCAGCAGAAAACGGCGTGAGATTCCGTCACGCCAGAGCGTTGAATTTCATCGTCGGCACAACATACTTCACAACCCCCAGTCCCTAGTCATGTGTTAGACAAATAGGTACGGAAAGCCAAGTAAATAAACAATTAAACAATCTTAAAAGGGAAAGCGAAATTAACCCTGTACAGTCTCATATGTAAACAAAGGTATCGATTACGAGTATTTACCAAAATTAGGTTCAGCCATATTCATCTACCAACCGGCAAGGGTAAAATATGACACATGATCAGTTTTAGAGGCGAAGGGAGGGAACTCGATTGTCGAATACAACTTAAAATCGCTTTTATTTGTTTATTTAAAATCAACCCACCCACATAAGGCGATAATGCTACTAACACGCAAGGGACTACTGGGATTAAAATAGAACGAGAAGACATTAGAAAGAACCGGAAATCCAATCCTAAACAGGAAACAATGGATAAACCTATACTCCTGTTCAAAAGTGTTGACCGGATGATAGACAAACCGATTTATTTAGGCACCTCCACGAAAATGTAAACAAACAGAGATAGCATGATGAAAAAGACGCCGAACTTGACGAAAACAAGTTTTTATCGTCTAATGTTCATATTATTATTAAAGAGGAAAGATCAAAGTATTTGGGGGGTATTTTTTTTACATTTTTTAATCGTTCCTAGCACGTCCGAAATTTGTTAAAAATCTTTTTTTTTGTCAAAAAAAAAAAAAAAAAAAAAAAAAAAAAGACAGGACAGATAATCAATCATTTTCAATCATTTGATAAAAAAAGATGAAAATCTGACTTTGATATTCTTTTAAAAATCAATTATTTTTTCAAAACTGATTTATTAAAATCAGACATTATAATGTTTATTTAAAATAAAATATTTTGAACCAAGCTGTAACTTGAAAATAAAACAAAGCAGGTCATAATCTTTCGCGTCGCTTGACAGGTGACGAAAGACACATTCATGACGTTTAGATAACTTACGGGAGGATAATTCTTTCTACGGATGGAAGGAAGTGAAATTATTTAGATTTAAGTCAACAAATTATTTACCTCGTTACTTTTAAGGAAAACTTTCAGCGCTCTAATTTTTCATTTTTTTTTTTTTTGTACTTAGCTTTCGTCTTTACGTTTACGATGCTTTATGGAAAATATAAAGAAATTAAAAAAATAAGACTGTTAAGAGTGAGATTAAATTTCATAAGAAAATGGTATCTAATTAATTTATAGGTACCTTTATGAAATTTTATCAGAACTGTACATAAAATACTATAATTTTATGTACATTTATTACATTTTAATGTGTTATTTGTATTTCCATTCATTTTATTATTAATTTTGATATTTCATTTATGGGAAAATGTCATAACTGAGATTAATATAAAAATAAGATCATATAAATTAAAGTTTAGCAGTAGTTAAATTTCATAAGATGATACTGATACTTGTAGGTACCCTTCTCAGTTGAAATTGAAAAATCAAATTAACTTCTCCATACGTGTTTCGCAAAAGTAAAGGCCTTAACAGCGCAGAACAATGCTGAACTCAAATAATGTAACTAATGTAACTAAATTGTATTCTGGTTGGTCTTCCGTACTTTATAATTACCGCCCGATTATAAGCACAAACATTACATTTTTTTTTAATTACTGTGGCTCTTCTGATTGGTCCAAACGATACAATTTTCAAAGCGCTAGACAATGACAATCTCATATGGACACTTTGAAAGGTTGATGGTGCTTTTAACTAATGTTATAATATTTTTAAAAAACTTAATAACTAACTTTGTAAAAATCTATTATAATTAAAGAAATAAAAAATAATTGTATTAAAAATTCAATTTTCATTGAAAAAATTTTCCTTTCAGAAAATATTGTCCATATTCATAAAAACAAATAAAAGCATTTGAAATTAAATAATATATTTGTTTTTATTGAGTTTTGTATGTTACAATTCAGAGCTGATTTTCAGGTACGTTGGCTCCAATTAAAAAAAAAAGTTTTTCATAAAATTAGTTATGGGGGTGTTAATAAATATAAAAAAACAAATATTTCTGCCATGACTTTAATAAAAAAAAAAACATTTATAATAATTTTGATCATTTGTGAATAGTTTCTGAAAGTTTCATTAACATCTGACAATTATTTTTATTTTTGCAAGATTTTCCAAATTAATGTGTGTAATACCAAAAAAAACGTGCTAAAAATTATCTATATTATTTACTAGCCCATGTTGGTACAAAGAGAAACAAGGTTTTTTTTTTTAATCAAAATTTAGAATGTTCTAAAAAGAAGCAAAAATTAAAAAAAATAAAAACAAGCATTTAGACGATAAAATTTTGTTTTCATAAAGTTTGGCGTCTTTTTCATCAGACTATGCTCTATTTTTTAGCGATTTCGTGGAGGTACCTACATTTATTCCTTTATGCGAGGTCATTTCGGGTTTTGCGCCAACATCATAGATTATTTCTGATCCGGCCATTTTTTATGCAATGTAGAGGTGTTTTATCGATGATAGCTCTCCAGTGACCAGGTATTAAATATTTTAGTTTATCAGAACCAAAATAATAATAATAATAAAAATAATAAAAACAAAAGAGAAATGGAATATTGTGCTGTGAAAAGGTCCCGTCTATCTTGAAAATCAGATTCCCAAACCGTGGTTTTTATCTAAGCTCGAACATTGATGATCAGCACAAATGCAGTCCTGGGTATGACGATAAACTACATCCGGTAGTAAGGCTTCTGATCAGGTGTTGGGGAGTGTGGAACCACCTCTTAATTGCTGTTGTTCCCAGGTCCGCCCTGACCCAGGGTGGTAGCACCTGTTAGCTATGGACAAATAGTTAACCACCAAACTGGGGGCTAAAACACTATGAAAGTAAGAAAATACATTTTTATAGCGAAAACACTGGCAATACATTTTCATAGTAAACAAATTACAAGCAATATATTTTTGTAAATGAAATTACTAATGCTCCCAAGAAAATTAAATTTTGACATTAAATGACCCATAACGAGTTGATATGCTGTCAAAAAAAACAAAAAAGAAAAAAAAAAAAAAAAAAGAAAAAAACGAAAGTCAGCACAAATATGGCGTCCGTCTTGTGGGTAATAAACGGGTAGTTTATTCTCAAATTTAAAGAATTCAAAAACGATTATTTCCAATGTGAATTTCTCGGATGGTGAGTTATTATTTGCAGAGTCTGTATGATAATTTTTTTAAACTTTCAAGGCTGAAAGTATGGGGAATCCAGTAAGGTTCGATCTCAATACTCATCCGTAACTGTTCTAGCGAGACAAACGTGCTAACCATTACGTCACGTCGGAGTGCTCATTTGCAGGAACTGTTTGGTTGTCAGAAAGAGGAACAGCCCAGGATGCGAACCATGAACTGAAGACGCCAAAATCAAGGAATTTGCGAACATTTCCATACCTACCAAAATTGATCAACAAAAGACAGAAAATGTGACACCAAAATCTGAAGGTGCACTGAAATAGGAAAATATGTCACCCAGAAGCTAAGCAAAGTATTAAGAAAAAAGGAAAATTTCATTAGAAACAAAGAAAATAGTACTGAACTGTTATATCAGTCTTTCTACATGGCAGTGAATGCTGGACGATCTCTTCTCAAATGAAGAAACAGAAATGTGGTCCTACAGAAGGATGCTGAGAATATAATGGACTGAAGATGCGAGCAACGAAATTTTAGAGAAAATGAAAACAAAAACGACTTGTGCTCAAGAGCAAAAAAAAAAAAAAAAAAAAAAAAAAAAAAATCTATAAATTTACATTCATATTTTAGGTTTTATTAAAATACTAATTATCGTTTTTTTTTTAAAACAAATATTTCCGATGAGAGAAGGTAGTAAAAATAATAGCCGTGTCAAGGGAAAGTATCCTTTTGGCACACCGTTCTTCTTTCGGTTACAAACGTTAAAACTTGCATCAAACTGTATATAGCCCTGGCGAAGAGCATACTAGCTTTGTTTATTCGTTTGTTTTACGGCGTCAATGGGTTATTTAGTGCCGACAAGATTTTTATTGGTGGTAATATTTTTGTTCAAAAATGTATTGCTGGTAATGAAACATAATTTTACACTTTCAAAGGGTTTGGTTCCCAGTTTGGGGTTACCTATTTGCCCATAGCTGGGAACCTAACAGCTGCTACCACCCCAGGTTTGGATGGACATGGGAACACCAGCAATTAAGAGGTGGTCCCATACTCCTCAAAGCCTCCTGATCAAAGGCCTTGCTACCGGATGTAGTTTATCGTCTTACACAGGACCTGCATACTATCTATCCTTTGAAAATATCATACAGTTAAAAATTAACTACGTTAAATGCTTATAGATTATGGTGATTTCGTCAGCGTAGTGTGGTACCCAGGGACAATCGAAATCAAATATTTATCGACTACGATCATAACTGAGGTCTAATAACAATGTTTATATTAATAATTGTGAACACTAAACGTTAAGTCAGGTTCTTATTTTGAAGTATAGCCCTCCTTTATATATTTTTATTCTTTTTAACTATTTCACCACATGCAAGGCAATAAAGGGCTTACTGAGTGTTAGAGAATATGAGAAAAATATACTATCAAGGAGAGAAAACAATAAAAGAATAAAAAATAAGCAGACAAAAGATAAAGATTGAGATTGAGATTGCATTTTAATTTTTGAAGATCAAAGTTATCAGAGATTCAGTATACAGACAGAGTTCTACAAGCGAGAAGAGTCATAGAAGAAACTGTTAACATAGAACTTACGGTTACATCAAGCCATTTTAACTCTAAAATGATCAGAATTTGCAGCCAATCTAAAATATTGTACAGTGGGTTTAAGGGATTTTCTTTGGTTTGTTTTGTGGCATATCAACTTCAATGGGTCATTTAATGCCGACAACTTTTTTTTTCCTGGTAATATTTTTGTTTTGTCAAAAATCTATTTCTGTTAATATTTTTTTCCTCAAAAATGTATAGCTGGTATTATTTTATAATACTTTTTATCTCAGTTTGGGGTTTAACTATTTGCCCATAGCTGGGACCCTAACATGTGCTACTACCTCGGGTCAGGGTGGACTTGGGAACACCAGCAATTAAGAGGTGGTTCCACGCTCTTCAAAACCTCCTGATCAGAGGCCTTGCTGTTGGATGTAGTTTATCGTCATACCCAGGACGCGGGTGTAGTTTATCGTCATACCCAGGACGGGATTTTCTTTGTTAACATTAAAAAATTCTGTCAGGTTTTGCGGTTATCTCGACATTTCAACTCATCCTGGGTCATTTAAGGTCGAATATTCTTTTTATTCATTTATGTCCATCCGGAACAAAACACAAAAATATTATTGATTAAATAATTTCGATGTTAAATTTTCTATATTAAATACTATCAAGAACATTTGCATACTTTTAATATCATATACTAATGTGAGGTCAGATCGAACGATTTTGGAGTATCGACCCATTTTATTATGAAGGATACTAGGTCATCAACATCGATATTTGCGCTTAAGTTCCTGATGCTGGCCGCGCTATAAAATCGTTGCTGAGCGAGAGCGAAATAGCAACACTCAATCAGGAAGTACTTCGCCATATATAGTGTCTGGTATGCTGCACATTCCGGCTGCTCCTGATGCCCGAGTTTAAAACTGTGAGATTTTTGTATGGCCGATGCATAGTCAGGACAAGGTGACTTGCACTTTTCGAGTTTTTCGAAGGCCACGTTTCCTTTCTGCTACAGTGGGCCTCACTTCGAAAACCTTGTAAAAACACACACACATGCATATATATATAAAATGTGATCTGAAAGTATTGTCACCCCAAACAGTGTAACTTTCTATTTCAGATGGCTGACACGATGGTGTTCATACAGACCTCGATGTGTGACAGCGTTAATGAAAATGAAAAACTGTATCAAGTGCATGTGTTTTGTATTATTTGTTTTTCTATTTCCATTACTTTTTGTAAGGGTGACAAGACTTTCGAACCACCATATATACATATATACACACACACACACGACTCCAACGTTGTTAATTCTCCTAGAAAAACTAATTTTGTTCATCACGTCGGTATATAGGACAATAAACCATGCAAAGGGGACCATATCTCGAACAGACCTGGCTGCTAAGTTGGTTTCAATGAATGTTCTCATTTTTGTTATTAGCACAACGTTTCGGCTATTGTGCCTTCCGACCTTCTTCAGGTGTCTGACGATCCATTAAACTTAAGGAATTTTTTAAAAAGTAATCCTCTTATTCACGGGACCATGGGTGATAAGATTAACGTGTTGGCTAGTGAATTTGATGATATAATTAAGAGTTCAATCCCCGAACGAGGTTGTACGGATATTCTGAAATTCAGTGGAAGCAGAACTAGCAGTAACTGAATATTTAACTATTTTTCTTAATTCCTTTAATTCCCAATGTGATTTGGAACCGAACCAAGCACAATCTTCCTTGACCGAGTTTAGTGTATTTACAAACCTCCCCACGCGATCGGATGTGGCACAAGGTCAGGTATAATATAGGGGCATCCGAGCCTGTAGGCTCAGCCAAAAATTCCCATAGAACCCGTGTAAAACGGGGTCGGGTAGCTGTTTCCCCGAGACAAGACTCGGCCTTTCGGCATAGCCTCGTCTGGAGATCCTCTCTGCTCGGAGGCAGAGAGCTTGACTGAGTTTAGCCTGCCCATGGCTTTAACAAATAGAGGGTTTTCTTGGACTTTGTGTGAGAAGATAATTTGCATTGTGAAATGTTGAATACCAAATTTAGTACAGTTTTCGGTACTAAAAATGGATTTCTTTTAGCATGCTTTCCCTAGCAATTGTTTTATTAAAAAAAAAAAAAAAAAAAAAAAAAAAAAAACACAAAAAAACTGCACTGCCTCTTAACGTAATCCTCTACCTTGATTGGCCGCCGGGCCTTGTACAGAATATTGGCTGTCTGAAAATGTACGTTATTGCAAAAGAGAGAAAACTTAAAAAAAAGAATTTTAAAATTTACATGTAGGTTCTCTCCCTACTATATGCATAAACGGTCTCTTAACCCGTAACTACCTCGAGTGGTCTTCGGGCCTTGTAACACGTCGAGAAGTGTATTTTTTGTGATATTGTTAATTTTATGTAGGTTTGATAAGCAATTGAGTGAACTTTTGCTTTAGAGCTTTACCGTAGGGCTAGGATTATTTTGATTATTAAATAATCCAAGGCAGAGTATTCATGTTGGTAAGAGAAATACTTAATTTTTTTTTTTCAATGACGGTTTCCGCTCAAAGACAATATTCCACTTGGTCGTATCGGGTGACGCCTTTCACCTGATATTCCCAAGCGTCATCCGTCTAGATACAGACTAGGCTCGATGTATGGGATTCCTTCTTTGCAAGCTTTTCTAAATCCCTTGAGTTGTTCGTGGACATTTGAACACAACACAAGAAGCTTTTTGGGCCAAATCTTTGGTACTTTGATGTAGGTCCAATTCAATAATTTCTAACTTTATTCGTTCAGTGTTAATTGCCTTCCAGAGCGAAGGTTGTCAGATACATCACGATCGCCATTTTAAAGCTTTTAAACCATGATTGATATGTATGAGTCTTCACTGCATCCGTATACACCGTACAAATGTTTTCAAATGCCTTTTTAGCAATTCTAGCCTTTCAGGATTCATACAGCAAGCAATGACGAATATGTTGCTTTTTAAAAGTATAATCCTTCATAGAGATAAACTTTGAAATGCACTTTAAACGACACCCTGTCGGATGGAAGAGATGATGAATTCCTGACAGTTACGTATCATTCAATTTTGGCTGGGGAATTCATAATTTGAATCTGAAATGCTCTATAAACCACACACTGTCGGATAGAAGATACGATTCCGGTTTCATTTGCTTACCATTTTTCTTGGTTGCTTGACGCATATTTCATAGCAGTGAAATACGTAATAATAAGCAATGGCGAATATGTTACATTTTAAAAAGGTATAATCTTCCATGGGATAAACTCTGAAATGCACTTTAAACGACACCCTGTCGGATGGAAGACATGGTAAATTCCAAACACAATTTGTACCATTAAACCTTGGTCAGTGAATTCGTAATTTTTATCTGCTTGTCCCTCAAAAAGGAAAGCTAATGGCGAATGATACTAAGCTGGTAATGAGGTTGTGTATCTCTATGATACGAGTTCGATTCTTGATAGGTTCTACAATCTTATGGTTAGTCAGTGTTTCCTTATTGAAAATGTAGATCCCCTGTTGAGTGTAGAGCCACAGATTCACCATGCGAGCTAGTGCGGATTTGGTTTCAGTAGCAAGTAGGTTTTAAGGGGTGGGGCTATATGCACCACACCTAACCGGTTTGGGATTCAGAACTGTTCTCCAACCAAATGCTAAGGAGCTCAGTCTGCATAGCAGAGTAGAGGAAGGGTCAAGAAATTTATTTTTTTCAAGAGCATTTGTGTGAAAGCAAATGAAAACCAGAATTCGAACTGTTCGCAGATTCCGCTTTTCGCACCGATAACCGCCGCCCTACCTGTACATTGCTAACATCTACATGGTTAATTCAACAAATAAATACACACCGACTTCTTACCTTCATTTAACAGGCATTGATAGATTCGTTTCGTATCGTTGAGTAGTGACTCCGTAAGTTGCGGGTAAGAAAGGGAATGTCAAATAAAATATCGCAGAAATAGAGAGACGATAGCAGTCACGTACCAGTGATCTCAGAGTTCCAGAAAACGTTACACCCACTTACTAACCCAGGTTATAAATAAAAGTTTACAAAACCGGGGAAAAGGCAACGATATCTGTGAACAAAGACTTTGAATAATCGAATTGTTCAAAACGGCATTAAGTCTGAAGCAACACTTTAATTGACTTCTCCCATTTAGGAACTAGTTAAAAGGCTCTGTTTAAAATTCGCTGAAATTATCACGTAAGTTAAGCACATGATGATAGCTGATGAACATGGATGAAAATGTTGGAAAGTCCTACACTGTAAATATTATCGAACTACAAACATATCAGTACTTGAAATAATTTCCTTAATAAAATAGTAAATACTGAAAAATAATAACTGCACGAAGGAAGTAAAAAAAAAAACGGACGAATAAAAATATAGGAAGAAAGTAGCGATAAATAAAGGAAAGAAAGAAAAACAGAATGAGACACAGAACGTAAAAAAGAAAGAAATGCTTAAACACGAACAGACGGGTGTGAAAAAGAAAATGTAGAGGAGAGAACGAGAAAAAAAAAGAGGAGAGAACGAGAAAAAAAAAGAGGAGAGAACGAGAAAAAAAAAGAGGAGAGAACGAGAAAAAAAAAGAGGAGAGAACGAGAAAAAAAAAGAGGAGAGAACGAGAAAAAAAAAGAGGAGAGAACGAGAAAAAAAAGAGGAGAGAACGAGAAAAAAAAAAGGGGAGAGAACGAGACAGAAGGAAAGAAAGACTCAATGACTGAAAGAAAAAATCATTTTAAAAATGAAGACGTAAGTTACAAAAAATAGCAGAAGGTGAACGAACATAAGAAAGTAACACCCCCCCCCACGCAAAAAAAGAAAACAATAAGAAAATAGTCGAACGAAGAAAAAGAAAGACAAAAACAACTGACAGTTGTCGGTAAATGTAAACGAATGAAAGACGATGTAAGAATAAAACACAGGCAAACAAAATATGAACGCAAGAAAATAGGTAATGATGGACAAGCCAACATATGAGAAAGAGTGGGAAAAAATGACTGGAGGAACGAATAAACGTAAAGAAAATTTGGACGGACTAAAAAAAAAAAAAAATTGAAAGAAATATGAAAGAAAAAATAGAGAGAGAAGCAGACGAACGAAAGAAAAAATAGAGAGAGAAGCAGACGAACGAAAGAAAAAATAGAGAGAGAAGCAGACGAACGAAAGAAAAAATAGAGAGAGAAGCAGACGAACGAAAGAAAAAATAGAGAGAGAAGCAGACGAACGAAAGAAAAAATAGAGAGAGAAGCAGACGAACGAAAGAAAAAATAGAGAGAGAAGCAGACGAACGAAAGAAAAATAGAGAGAGAAGCAGACGAACGAAAGAAAAAATAGAGAGAGAAGCAGACGAACGAAAGAAAAAATAGAGAGAGAAGCAGACGAACGAAAGAAAAAATAGAGAGAGAAGCAGACGAACGAAAGAAAAAATAGAGAGAGAAGCAGACGAACGAAAGAAAAAATAGAGAGAGAAGCAGACGAACGAAAGAAAAAATAGAGAGAGAAGCAGACGAACGAAAGAAAAAATAGAGAGAGAAGCAGACGAACGAAAGAAAAAAGAGAGAGAGAAGCAGACGAACGAAAGAAAAAAGAGAGAGAGAAGCAGACGAACGAAAGAAAAAAGAGAGAGAGAAGCAGACGAACGAAAGAAAAAAGAGAGAGAGAAGCAGACGAACGAAAGAAAAAAGAGAGAGAAGCAGACGAACGAAAGAAAAAATAGAGAGAGAAGCAGACGAACGAAAGAAAAAAATAGAGAGAGAAGCAGACGAACGAAAGAAAAAATAGAGAGAGAAGCAGACGAACGAAAGAAAAAATAGAGAGAGAAGCAGACGAACGAAAGAAAAAATAGAGAGAGAAGCAGACGAACGAAAGAAAAAAAGAGAGAAGCAGACGAACGAAAGAAAAAAAAGAGAGAGAAGCAGACGAACGAAAGAAAAAAAAAGAGAGAGAGAAGCAGACGAACGAAAGAAAAAAAAGAGAGAGAAGCAGACGAACGAAAGAAAAAAAAAGAGAGAGAGAAGCAGACGAACGAAAGAAAAAAAAAAGAGAGAGAGAAGCAGACGAACGAAGAAAAAAAAGAGAAGCAGACGAACGAAAGAAAAAAAAGAGAAGCAGACGAACGAAAGAAAAAAAAAAGAGAGAAGCAGACGAACGGAAGAAAAAAGTCAAAGAATGAATAAGAAAGCTGTGAAAATAGCTGACTAAGCGTCCATTCAGTTCTTTGCTACTTCGGAAAGGAAGTAGAGACAAATGTTTGGCATTCAACTTGTGTCGGCTGTCAACCGGAGATGGCGTAACAGTTTCAAATAACCAGTTTACTCGGAAGAAGAAAAGTGCGGACGAGGGTACGGTTGTTGGCTCATTTAGTAAAAGATCGTGTTCATTAAATCGTTTACGAGGGCGAGAAACAAGAGTCTTTTTTTTGCTATCGCTTCACCGCGTGAGTTTTTGAAGTATATGTTACAATTTAGTATTCAAAAATATAAGGTAAATCACCAAACTTAAGCCAATAAATAAGATTTTAAAAATAATTTATATTATATAAAGCATTTTCATAATACTTGCTTTAATTCCTGACCTCTGGCATCACCCTATTTCGTATTTTCGATTTATTTCTGTAACGAAGCCCAGTTGCACTGCATTTCCACTTTCTGAATCTAATCTGTTGGAATGGTAGAATAGCGATCCAATCATTGGGCACCAATAACTAAATCCGAAACTTTGTCAATGTATCCAGCTTCCAAATTCAGTCAATTAAAACTTGTAATGATTATTTTGTTCCATTCCTTCTTGCAATGTCGGATTTTACAATGTCTCTTGAGGATAACTAACGTTTTAATGTAATTTTATAATAGATACTGCTCATGATACTATAGTTTACGTAAACACCTTATATACATACTATCTGAAAAACAAATCAACATTTCATTACCAACGTGCAACGTGTTATCCTTTCAATGGGGCTCGTCGCCTCGAATGTCTATAGAGACTATAAGATTACTCCGGACCGCAAATGAAAAATAAGCTGAAGAATGCTCGGTTGCTTGTACCGGGAGAAACTCACACTTACTATTATACTCTGAGGAGTCAGATGAGACCAAAAATAGTGTATTGTTGCCATATCTGGGCTGGTACTGCTCAGTCTTCGCTATCAATTATTGATAGAGTTCAAAAGCGATTACACCGGCCTTATGGGTGATGAATGTCGGAGGGGCAATGATATAGCAAACGATTCAATCCAAAAGTGAAGCAAAGTATGAAGAAACCGGAAAATGTCGCTGAGACTGCTAAACTATTACGGAATAATAATCCTGTTATATGACGGAGTACTGAATAAACCTAACAGATGAGAAAACAGAAAAGTGATCCTACAGGAGAATACTGAGAATTTCACGCACGTAATCAACGAAGAAGTTTTAAATTTCTGGAACGTATAATAATAAGGAGGGGCTTGAGGTTGTCATACTCACACGATATATCGAAGCTAAGAAGGACAAAGGAAGATAGCAGGCCATCTACCTGATAAGCTTGTGTAAAATGGATGGCAGAACGGGGGGGTGCGAGGGTTAGTAAAAATACAAACGTTGCTAAGAAGCACAAGGAATAGAAGATCGTGGAGAGTCATGAAGTGGTAGTAATAATAATAATAATAATTAATATTATTATTATTATTATTATTATGAGGAGGAGGAAGAAGAAGAGGAGGAGGAAGAAGAGGAGGAGGAAGAAGAAGAAGAGGAGGAAGAAGAAGAGGAGGAAGAAGAAGAGGAGGAAGAAGAAGAGGAGGAAGAAGAAGAGGAGGAAGAAGAAGAGGAGGAAGAAGAAGAGGAGGAAGAAGAAGAGGAGGAAGAAGAAGAGGAGGAAGAAGAAGAGGAGGAAGAAGAAGAGGAGGAAGAAGAAGAGGAGGAAGAAGAGTAGAAGAGGAGGAAGAAGAGGAGGAGGAGTAGAAGAGGAGGAAGAAGAGGAGGAGGAGTAGAAGAGGAGGAAGAAGAGGAGGAGGAGTAGAAGAGGAGGAAGAAGTGGGAAGGAGAGGAGGAAGAAGTGGGAAGGAGAGGAGGAAGAAGTGGGAAGGAGAGGAGGAAGAAGTGGGAAGGAGAGGAGGAAGAAGTGGGAAGGAGAGGAGGAAGAAGTGGGAAGGAGAGGAGGAAGAAGTGGGAAGGAGAGGAGGAGAAGAGGAAGGAGAGGAGGAGAAGAAGAAGAATCAGTTTCGAGTCTATTCTAAAAAAACTATAAGACTAGGATTTATGTACGTGACATGGTGGCTTCCTGTTAGTTTAGGGGTCGTAGGACTAAAGAATGTAGCTCGTTCGAACATATTCTATGGAAATAGCGATAGAGAAGCGAGAGGCTCGTGACGTATCACCTGTGAGAGAGTGGTTTTAGAGTGGAAAATAATTCATCACCCACAAGGCCGCGTAGACGCTTTTGAACTCAGATACTTACTGAACCAGTACAAAGAACCGACCATTTTTTTTCAGCATCTTTAGCAACAGATCGAATATACGAGTTCCATTTTAGATCTGGAGAGAGCCCAGACCTAAAATGGAAGTCAAACATTAACCAGTCCAGTACAAAAGTGAACTTTTTAATTTTTATATTAATGTTACGCCAATGCAAAGCCCAAGAGCCACTCAAGATAGAGTGTTGTGTAAGTAGTAATGGTACAGAGTTAGTATTTCACTAAATAAGCTGTACAAATAGTTGAATAGAAGCATTGAAATAATGTAAATTCGTGTGTAAGTGTATGTGTGCATGTGTGTGTGTATTTTTTAATCTATGTTTTATTTCATAACATTTAAATATGTGCCCTTTAAAAATTTTGATAAGTGTACCGTGATATTTTCATTTGCTCCTAGGTGTGTCGTTGCTTAAAAAGGTTGGGAAACACTGCAAATGTTTAAGACAAGGAGCATCTTTAAGACGAATCAATAATGATAGATGACAGTTCAGATTTGAGTGCATTTTGATTGGTCAGGTTTGAAGATATAATTCGATCTTTGATCTTGTAATTTTCTACCCCTATCGATCTCTTTGTATGTTGGTCTCAGTCTGTTGCTGTTTTTCTCTTTATGTCGACTATCGATTCATCTTTACCCTTCACAGTTTCTATCAATACCGGGCGCCAATGTCAAATCAGCCGGGTTTCGATCCCGGCTTCAAGCGATCGGTGTATATATATATATATATATATATATACACACACACACACACACACACAATTCCTATCAATCGTAATCTCAACTCATATCCATCAGCGCTGTTAATAGTCACGGTTTATTAATATCTTCACATATATCTTACCTCGGAGCTTCAATTCACATACAAATACACCACCAATTTTCCGGTAATAATGTATTCAGAACCATGCTAGATTATTCATTTTGCTGGACCAAAGTCACTTAAGAACAGTTCAATAAAATACTAGCTCTCTATGCACCATTTCTGTCATCGACAGATTGAAACTTATACGAAACTCACGCCATGCACAACACCACTTTTGGCTACCGGTTGAATTAATCTGACAACTGTATTAAATTGTATCCGAATTAAGAGATGTCCCTGGGTTATTACATTCCGGAAAATTGATTGTTTAGCAGTATCAGTGGACCTAATTAGAAAGAAGATTAATACTAAAAAGGCGGAAGAGTTAAAAAAAAAAAAAAAAAAATGCAATTAACAATAAAAAAAAAAAAAAAAAAAAAACTTTACAAAAAAGATTTAAATCCCTTATGGCCTGGGAGTATGAAATGTTAAACTTCAGATAGAAAACAGAGTTTATATATCTGACATAGTAATAGGCCAGGGTATCTTACAGCTTTTTGCAAAGAAACGCTAACTGAAGAATATCTCGTGACGGATGATTTTTTTTCGTCATTTCGAAATCGAACCAGGATATTTTCAGATGCGTTTGTCTTTTATCATAGCTTGATGAGATGTTGGAGGAAGATTTACAATAAAGGGCCCGACTACATAATTCTGCGTGTTTCTCAGTTAGTTAGGATATGCTTTAAGCTCAGTCATTACATCAGATAAATACTGGACCATTCCGTCTTCATTATACATATAAATATATCAGAGGTAGAGAGGGTGAGAAAGAGAGAGGGTGAGAAAGAGAGAGAGGGTGGGGGAGAGAGAGAGGGTGGGGGAGAGAGAGAGGGTGGGGGAGAGAGAGAGGGTGGGGGAGAGAGAGAGGGTGGGGGAGAGAGAGAGGGTGGGGGAGAGAGAGAGGGTGGGGGAGAGAGAGAGAGGCTGGGGGAGAGAGAGAGAGGGTGGGAGAGAGAGAGAGGGTGGGAGAGAGAGGGTGAGAGAGAGAGGGTGAGAGAGAGAGGGTGAGAGAGAGAGAGAGAGTGGGGGAGAAAGTGAGAAGGAAGAGATAGCGATGGAGTAAATTTGCGGAAAAGGAAGGAAAGCTATAATGCTCTCATCCGTTTAACGTCTGCTTTAGTGAAATGGAAAACCCTGTCAATTTTAAACCATTATTTGTATCCTCTTATTTAAATAATGATCGATCTTCATAGTTATAATTGTTATTTTAATATTTAATTAAAGTTGCTAACCTCACATAATCAACGCTTCAAAATGGCAATTTCCACTCATATTTTTTAAACTCAAGATGCTTATTCAATCATTAAGACTTATTTTATTATTCACCAGAACACTGAAATAGGGACAGTGAAATTTTCACGGCTACTGCCAGCAAATATTAATGTGTGAAAGAAAATAAGTATTAACTTGGTTGGTGGGGAGGTAGTAGGGGGGGGGGAGGTAAGTCTGCTCTGCAAGATTAGGCGCGAAAAGTTGTCTCGGCATGTTTTTTTCTTTCTTTCTCCTTTCTGTGTGATAGTGGCTGCCGGTGGTGGTGCCGAATTTAGGAAAGGAGACTTGCTACAAGAAATGTAAAGTCTGTTTGACCCAGAAGCCCGTGCTGTCGGCGCGGGCTTCTCGAACGACAGCTGGGCGAGGAAAATCTTTACTCGTATTATTTTAGCAGAGAGATAGTCTTCTGTCGATATATATTTGTTTTTGGGAATTTTTTTTTTTTTTTTTTTTTTACTTTTTGTGATGGGTGCATTCGGTAGCGTTGAATCTCATCTCCCTTCGACTAGGTGTGGTTGGCTAGGTTCGTTTTTGCCAGATATAGCATGTCTGTCTCGGGTTTCTGTCTGCGCTACCAGTGTCAAAGCCCCGGCAACGGATTGTAATACACACAGGCCCACGTGTTCTGGCGTAAAAAAATTTCTCCTTTTCTTCTTACGAGCTAAGGACTTGTTTAACTAAATTCACAAAAATACAAATCCACTATAAATAATGTTAGTTCGAGAAAGGCCAGTGGTCGGACCGCTAAAGAAGCCCGCTAATATATCCAACAGCGAGTTTCGGTTGCTGTGTTCGTAGTTCTAATATCCGTGACGTATTGCTTGATGCACGTGACCATTAAAAAAAAAAAAAAGCTTTACTGGTAGACATACTAATAAAATCGACCAAATACGAATTATTGTAAAGATATTAATGTTGTAAATTTAACCAATTAGTTCATAGGAAATCTCTCATGATAGACCGACACACAAACACACACACATATATATATATATATTATATACGAGAGAGAAAAAAAGAGAGAAAGAGGGGAAAAAGAAAGAAAAAAGAGAGAGGAGAGAAATATATATATATATATATATATATAGAGAGAGAGAGAGATGATGATGATGATGAGACAAGTGACAAAGCGTTTCACCGGCTTTTTCAGACTGGAATGAAAGAAAACTATGTAAGGAAAATGAGTTAGGATTTTTAAAGAAATGGAGACAAACTACATCTGACCTTAAATTATCTGACATTTTGTCTTGAAGAAGCCGAGCTGAACAGCCACCGGTTATACGATTGTCTCATCATCTACACTTGTTTCAAATACTATTATACATCCTAAACACAGACACACACACACATATATTATTTCACCCCAAACAAGGCGGGAGTGTCACTAGTACGCAAGGGGGTTACAGAGAGTGTGAGAAAAGACTGGGTATAGGGGGGATTGCGCAAAGGATAAAAATGGTCTTCAAGACTACAGATGATGGCTATTGACGTTACATTTAATTTTTTTAACATTGTAGCTATCAGGGAAGCAATTAAGCGGAAGGGACATCCACTGTTGGGAAGTGCGAGAAAAGAAACTTTCGGAGTAAAAGTGGTGGTTACATTTCCCTATTTCAACAGTAAAAGGGTAGAACCGAGATGTCAATCGAGTAAATTCACGCAGTCGGGGCACCCATTTGCCCTGAAAATATTTACAGAAAAGACAGAGGGAAGCCAAACCACGTCTGTGAGAAAGTGACTGATGTCGAGATGCAAAGTCAGGATCGATTACATTGCAGATCTTTCTTTGGATTTTGTCAAGAACCTCGAGATGAACAGCAGGGCCACCAGACCAGATATGGCAACAGTATTCAATGCACGGTCGAATGGTAGATTTGTAAATGTGCAAGATGGACGGACTAGAAAAACCTTTTGGCATGACACAATGAACTAACTTTCCTTGCAGTTGATGCAGCTTTTGATTCGATGTAGTTGTTCCACTTCAAGTCAGTACTTCGCTGATTCTTGCTTTCCAACTTGTTGGAAGTTCTCCTCTGTCGTCCCTGTTTGGAAAACCTCTGAAGAAACTTCTAAATATCGCCCTATCGCGCATATTACTCAGTATAGCTTCAGTTCTGGGGGAAAATCAGGTGTGGGTACTTCAAACGAGTCGAGTGTTGAGTTGGAAGAGAATTTCCGAGCAAAGCATTCAAACTTATCTACTGTAGATCCGAATTTCCTGGATAGAGGAGGGATTGAGGACTTGCTGTTGCTCAGTACACTCTTGCACATCCTCCAATAATCCCTGGAACCGAACTTGCGAGATGCTATAATTTGTTTCATTGTATCCACAAACAGTAACTTTACTTCATTGAGAACACACTTGCACTCTTTACGAGCCGAGACAAAAAGACGTCTGTTGTAATCAGACGTGTCGCTCTGTTTTAGCCGGAAGAAGTGATTCCTGTGGGCTATAGCGACTGAGCATGCAGGTGAGAACCAAAGAGATGAACGCAGTTTAACTTGGTATTTCCTTGCTTGAACGAAAGCATCGATACCAGCTTTACTCCAGGGGGAGACCTCAGACACGCATTTTTGAACAGTACGATTAAAAAGGACGTCAGGAAGGAACTCACGGAACGACTTCCAGTGTGCTCTTTGCTAACAAAGATATTCTGTCGGTAGGAGGTTCTTGACTGGTGGCGGAGCGGAAGATGTTTACAGATACTACGGCATGATCAGACTTGCAAGCAGGGCAAGCTGCAGAATACAACAAGAGTCAGGGTTAAGCGTGTTCGTCAGGGTTACTGAGGAAACACGTGGGGAAGTCAACCACTTACGTGAGAGATGGAAACGTTAAAGGTTTGGATTCCAGTAATGTTAGTGACAGAGTTTAAGCCACCGGGTATGGTTGACATGAAAACACCGAACACGAATGTTTCCAAACGGATGTAGGGAGTTGGCCTTGTCTATATTATCGGAGATACTGTCTTAGCACGCGGACATGCATGTGAACTTTAGAGTCCTTTCTAAGAAGAGGAAGGTAGCCAGGAATCGAGAAAATAACACAAATGCACTAAAGGGTTTAGTTTCGCAGAGAGCAAGGATGACCGGAGACTTTTCGGAGTGGAACAATTCCACGCTGCAGAAGTTGGTAGGAACACCACGAATGTTCGAGAAAGAATGGTTGAGGTGTTTATGTGTTTTTCGTTGATCTGGTTTAGGTATATATATTTCGTCGTTTATAGTAATGATGCGTTATTTTGGTAAGGAAAAGCCTAGGATAGTAGCAGCAGTTAGTCATCTACTGTAACATATGCAGGAAGTTGAACTGGCGCAGATTGTAACATTGTGGCCTCGGGGTTGCCCACTGGAGGTGCTTGCAGGAACACCTTTCCATGCGCGACATGGTACAGCAAGAATCCCGATATTATGAAAATGTTGATTAGAGCAGCCTCTGAAGACGCTACGCAAGAGTTCGAGATCTTAACTATCAGTCGGGAACAGCAACCAGAAAACTGCCAACCCGGTACTCTCAGTATGAAGAGACGTTGCCACCATCCCTGCATATCACAATAAATTCATGAAAACACCACAATTAAGGCCTGAGAAAAGTGCATATTAATCAACTAATTACACCATATATGCCCAATAAATACAGCATTAAATCAACACACGAAATACTCCAAATTCGAAAAACACAAAAACCTACTAAAGAAGTTATAGACTCACTTGACGTTGAAAGTTTATTCACCTAATATTTTAAGAAAACTATCCTTGATGTGCATCACAGATGTTCCTTTCGTCGCACCCTCTAATATGACTATTGGTGAATTAGCTCCCTTGCTTGAAAAAAAAAAAAAAAAAAAAAAAAAACAAAGAACAAAAAAAAAAAAACAACTAATTAAAACGTATACCTTTCTTGTTAATGTATTGTCGGATTACCTCCTAATTTTCGAAACCGCTACTAGGTGACGCTTTCAGGACTATAAATACACTGCGATAAAATTTTATCATTCTCTTCTTACTTTTCCGTTTATAAATGCAAGTCTATCGTGGAGAACGCGTCCCCTGTTTGGATGCGCAAGAACAATACCTACACACACACGTACGTATGCACATTCACTCACCACACATAAATTGGAACATTAGGTTTTCACATTCATTGACACACACATCTTCGTCTTTCTTACTTGTAAACATTTGTTAATACATTATCATTTCTCTGTGTGTGTATAATGTTCTTGTCGTATCTTTACGTAGACTCACATCCCGAGTCCGCCATGTTTTTGTAGGCATTTCAGGGGAACCACGTGTTTATCTCTCAACGCAGACACAGGTTCGAAATACTTTCTATGACCATCAAAATAACATACAATGTAATGCTGTTTCTATGGGTTCCGTCATGGGACGAACATTTAGCAACTTCTATAAGACTAATCTAGAAAATAACGTACTTAATATCACAAAGACCTTCTATTTACCTGAGATATGTAGATGACATTCTCATTTTAGTAAAAAACAGACGAAATACATGAACTACAAAAACTTTCCAAAAAATCCGTATTTAATTTCACATACGAACTTAACGACAATAAAACTCCCGTTTCTTGATGCATTGATAGACACTAATAATAATACATTTACTGCCTCGAAACTTAAACCGTGGAAAAGCAAACTCTTCAACAAGATTTTCTTTACTGAATTAAAAAGTATTAAACAAACCCTCATTAATAATGAATTTTCTAATTACATCGCTGATGAACAAATTAGACGATCTACTGGGAATTTTAACATAAAAATAACGAACATAATACGTCCACAAATAACATATCAAACTACTGTATTGTAATCAAGTGCATTGTAACTATAAGCAGGAAGAAAACATTCTAAAAAGACTCAAACACTAATATATGCCCCCACTGATTTAAGTAAAAAAATAAAATTATATACTGTATTAAATTTAATACAATCAACTTTGTCATACATATTTCTTCTCCGTCAACTAGCTTCTTACAGAAGACCAACATCGTATATTAATTTAAATGTTCTTTGGGAGTTCGTGTCTGATAAAAATTTTTATACGCATATTGGTTTTACAACAACGATGACGACGACAAGAAGACTTACGTTTCACTTGAACGATCATAGTTCAATCTCAGAACATTTAAATGAACACTCATATCTACATTCATAGTTTAGACAGATATTAATCGAAAATATATCAGTGCTTCAGCAATAATAAGCAAAAGCTTAACATTCTGGAAACCCTTTATATAAGAGGATTGCGTCTCAAAATAAAGTCAGTAACGAGTGTAGCAACGAAGTTCTTAAATGTTTGTAGCAGCAAAGGGTTATATATAAAAATACTAAACTAAAATCCTACAATTAAAATCTTAAAAAAAAAAAAAATCACATAAGTTACCTCCCTTCCATAGCGGTGAAAAATATTTTGAGTTTACGTTGATAAAACATAACATATCTATAGATAGTAAATCCCTGAAGATGGTCTCAGATGACACTGAAAGTACTTGGGGGGAAAAAGTTATTTGAAAATTTTGGATTTCTTCTTGATCAATTATCTACAGCCACCAAAAAATTATTTCGTGGATTTGAAAGGATTAAAACTAAAATAGACATAATACGTGTAAATTATTTAACATATATATATATATATATATATATATAAAATCGCGTATTATGCGGCCTTTAAAGGCCTAATTTTGAAGCTAATTTGACTATAGTAAATGGATATAGAGGATATATAATTTGGTCCTTGGCATAGCCACGGTCAGCAGTACATACGCTAATTTTATATCTCGTGTATGATGCGACGCCCTTAAAATTAGCTTAGAAATTAGGTCTTCAAAAAGTTTTATCATAGGAGAGTATAATCGGTATATATTGCACATATATTTCCCCACACTCACGTATTTCTCTTTCAATGCGCTAAGGACAGTCAGGTAACAAGACTTCATTGAAAAAAAAGCAAAAATATAAATTAATAATTAAACAAGAACATTTAAGTCGATTAAAATGATATTGATCTTATTTCACAAACACTAAATTGTCAAAATAGAGTCACAGAGTTTACAAATCAGAGATGATTATTTGCGGGTTAAAAAAAAGGACACATGGCACAGTGGATAAAAGCGTTAGTTAGATCCAGTGACAGGATCCAAAGAGTGTGAGTTCAATATCTGGTTAAAGCGGTGGAGAACTTGGTGAGGGGAATTAACAGGAGATAACTGATAGCCGACATCCATTAGACATGGCACGTGGAACTAGAACAGCCTACCCCAGTGAGCGAAATAAAGGGTTCAGTTCAAATTCCAACCACCTGAAGAAGGCCGGAGCGTACAACGGCCGAAACGATGTAATAAATAATGGCGACAAAGATGAGGACAATAGTTCGAATAATGTAAATAGACAGAAATATAGACAGATACTAAAAAAAGAAGGCTCATGACTCAACCGTAATCATTCACTAGACGAGACCTCCCTCGATCACGTGGATTATGCAGCAACAGACTCCAGTCGTTATGTGTGGCCGCTTACGCCTCCTTAGCAAGTAATCTTAATAGCCCCACGGTTAACAGTTGCTAACTAATACTAGGGAACCTAGTCTACCCTGCTATGTAATCCATAGCTGGAGAGAGAAGTAATGTATTCACAATTTTCCCCAAGGGTATTTTTGCAAAAATGAACGCAACGGCCTCTGTCTGAATTTGGACCTTTATGCGCTCATCTAATTATTTGTGGCAAAATTAATTTGGTAAAACAGTTTAATATATAATTAAATAATCAACCGTATATCTTTCAACACGTAAAGAACACAGATACTAAATGTCTAAATTTGGGTAACGAAATGAAACGAAATATTGTCTATATACTGGTAAAAAATATGGATTTGATTGAAGATCGTTCTGATCATTTTCGGTGAAACCCGAAATGATGAGAGGTGGGGGAAAATTCACCTCCCCCTTTTTTGCGCGCCCACTCCTCGCAAATAAAATAAATAAAGGCAAATGAAGAAAGAAAAATGCTAATTACCCGAACATATGAAGGAGTTTGCTAACCGATGTGATGAACCTGTGGGGTTTATTTGTTTATTTTTATTTCCATAATCTTCGCTTTCATCAACCACAAAATATCATTCCCGCTGATCGACCTGACGTCTGAAAATCCGCCAGCCTCTTCATTACCGCGAAGAACCCCACGCGTAGGGACGCGGCGCACTTATAATCAGTTGAGTAGCTTTACGGGGTCGCTTTGAGAAAGCCACGTGGGAAACGGCCTCTAGTTACGGTTCTCAGATTTCGAACCCTTGTGGCCGATTTGTTTTACGTCTCCATTCCCAGATGTACAGTTTGGGCGGGAATATAGGAATTGTGTCAAAAAAAAAAAAAAAAAAAAAAATAAATAAATAAATAAATAAAACTAGTTACATTCACTAACAATCATTTTTTTTTCAAGTATAGTTCAGTTGTGCAAATCGTGTTCGGTAAGAGTTCTTTGTTAAAGAGAGTCTGGAATAACGTATCTCTTCCTTGTTCTTGGAGTGACAGCATTAACAAAATGCCCATGCCACATTATCAACAAGTATTATTATGGACTATTTTTTCTTCATTTATTTATCTTGCCTTTTATTACAATTCCGATACCAAGAAGAAAGAGAATATCAATATATGACTAACTGAGTGATCCTATTAGTTAGCCTTCTATATAATAAATGCGAATGTCGCTGGGTCGCACTTTTTCAACATTATTCCTAGAGGCTGTAGCCCAACATATCGTAGCATTTTGGAATCAGGTAGACCCCGTGAGCAAATTCGGGCCGAATCCGGAACCGCAATCCCGAAATTTTGGATTTCCAAGTTTTCATTTGTTTTCGGCAATTTTTTTTTTTTTTTTTTTCACATGAGTTTGCGAGAAATTTTTTGTACGATAACAATTTTTATAACTTGGAAATAGATTTGAGAAAAATCGAAACTGCGAAATTCAGCGAAAGTCATAAATATTGTTTATACTGAAACAAACGTACAAAATGTCTTTAGATTAAGTGACAGAAAAAGAATTATCGTTGAACTTTTAAAAAGGTAAGCTTAAATATTAATGAAATACTTAAATGCAGCGATCAATTTAGAGTTCTTCTGTAGTTTATTGTTGCCTATCGCATCTATTCCCACCCCCTATTGGGAAAATAGCTTAATCAAGAACCTTCCGCAAGAGCTAGGTTAAATGCCGCCCGATAGGGAGGCTTTTAAGCTAGTTTTAAATAAATTATTGTCAGTGATATTTTTTGCATCTTATTTCTTCGAAAGGAAAATGAAAGAAACGTTTAAAAAAAAAAAAAAATATTAAAATAATCCATGCTAAAGATTCGAATAATTTAAAACTAGTGCATGTACTACGAAAAAAAAAAAAAAAAAAAAAATATACAAAAAACACACTATAGTGGTGCAAAGGGCGATTGTCTCCCTTTTGGTTAAAGGGAAGTCACGAGGGTCACGTGACGACTGGTGAGTAACGTCAGTTCGTGGGCTGACTGAACCGCAGTTGATGGATGTATATCGTTAGGACGAAATACGTTATCAGAAGCCGATATCGACAGAAACCAAGTAAGGCAATCGCCAAAAATCCAGTTACGATAAGATAGTCGGCTGAATTATTATTAAGAGAAATGTTCGTAAGACGGGGATTTAGCTAGAAAGAAAGAAATAAAGAAAGATAAAAGTGTTTAACGTCTCCTGCCAATCATACTTATTATAAAACCCAGGTTATGTGTGTGTGTGTGTGTGTGTGTGTGTACGTTTATATATGGGATCGGATTTCCTACATTTTTCAACCGATTTCAACAAAACTTCACAGGACTACGTAAAATTACCTTGCGGTGGTTCTGACAGCGCCAAAAATTGGAAAAACAATTGTTTTGCACGAAATCAATTTGAAAACACGATTAAGAGGCATCACTGTCGCGAGAATGAAAGGGGGACAACTCATATAGAGTTATACTTATTATAAAACCCAGGTTGTTTGTGTGTGTTCGTTTATATATGGGATCGGATTTCTTACATTTTTCAACCGATTTCAACAAAACTTCATTTTTTTTTTGGGCAGGTAGTGTTTTTTATTGTCTTGCACACTTTTTTCTTTATTTTTACATTCAGAATGCTTTAAAAATTCCATTTACAAGACAATTGTTTATAATAAAATTCTATTCAATCGGTAGACTCATAACGATTGAAAACAATGATTTTGTTTGAGTTTGACCAATTCGTAAAAAAAAAAAAAAAAAAAAAAAAAAAACTAATTAAGACATGCATGTCTGTCAACCTTAAACAATAATCTTTGTCAATTTTATTTTTCAGTCTTTATGATGGTCGATACTTTATCTATCTCTTACTGTTACATCCCTGGGCAACGCCGGGCTCTACTGCGAGTACCTTATAAATAATGTACTATTGCGTTTTAATCACGGAAAAAGAGAGGAAAAGACACCACGTGATTTAAGTGAGAAAATGAAAGAAAGGAAGAAAGGGAAAAAATAAACGTGTTTAATGGCAGTTTCAGTGAAATGAAAAAAGTTGTCAAATCAAAATCTTCATTTTTACCCACGTATAAATAACGACCGGCATTCACATTTATGATTGTTAATGCAATATTTTGTTAAAGTTGTTAAGCTCAAATATTTAACGATGTGATCGGGGAATTTCTACAAATAGTTTATTGCCGTAGAACTTGCCTTGAGTTATTCAATCATTAATTTGACAGTTAATTAAGATTCATCAGAAAATTGAAACAAGAAAACCGTGAAATTTTTACGAAGCTTTCTAGTAATAATAATGGTAATATATTATTTTATTATATAACAGTATTTTTGTCACTTAAACTTCACTACAAGCGAAATATAAATCACTCTTATCTAACAGGTGATAGAAATTTTGACAAAATTAATTACGTTAGGGTATATTTTAATTTGTCTCTCGCCACAAGCTGTAAAATATTTTTGGAACAAAAAGATAGTGACGGAAATCCTGAAAGAAAATTACCACGAGGGCAGAGATCGAAACAAAATTGAAGGTTACTGGGGGGGGGGATTTAATCACAGTACTAGATTGGCAGCTAGATTCAATAATTTCACTGTCGAAAATTTTGAATATAACCGAAAGTTCTATTCTAAACGTTTCTTCTCTTATTTCTCGTCTCTTCCGGCTTCTTGATTTCCTGTCAACTATGCTTTTCAAAAATTTAAATGCGATGTCAATCGTCACCTTTTCTTTTCCCGAATTCAATTCTTTTATTGTTCTTTCTCTTCAATAATGTTTTCTCAGTAACCGCTTCCATCTCGATGCTGTTTTTTTTGTCATTTCATTCCAATTAAGCCACTAAATTAAATAGTAACGAAACCTGCAACAATTTTACCCAACATAACACAATCCATCGTCTCACCAATGATGTCTCGAACGTCATCAAAATCGTGGGCGCCATTGTTATTATTATTAATAATAATAACGCCAGCGACAACACCACTCCGTCTCAAAACTCCAGCAGAAAAATGATAACCATACAATTGCTATTTATAGCGTTCGTTTAGCTGAAGTCCACTGCATCCCAGTGGTGCTAACGGGTATTTATTTTCGTTTTCGTGCGGCCTAAATACGAGACTTGTCAGATCTGAGAATTCCGCGGAACCCAACTGATTCTTGAGAATTCGGTCAAATCTGCTACGGTGCTGCTATCACATATGGATTAATGGTGATTCCTGCTGAAAAATAATACCATAACAAACGACAGACGAGCCCTTAATTCAGTTTACAGACAACCGGGCCTGTTAGATACGTTTTAAACACTTATGGAAACTTAGATCGGTAAGTAATTTCTTTCTATTACACTTTTAAGAATATCATTATAAACAGAAATTTTTGGACAGACATCTTTAACTCGAATATTATTCGCTCTCACTCAGAAAGATCATTTTAAATTCTAAATTTATCTAAAACCCTCGCTAATTAGATCGATTTGATATTTTTACGGCTTAACCCTTTACAGTTTATTTAAAGCCAGAAAATATTTTCAGATTGTAAGAATTAAAAAAAAAAATAATGTAGTTACGCAAGTCTTACTAATTAACCCATAGCTAGGGGAGAAGAGGTGGATTCATACATTTTCTAATAATTTTTGCGCCTAAGTGAACATAATGAACCCAACTTGAATTGGAACTCTGCTTTCCAATTAACAAATCCTAGCTATTATCTATTACACCACCCGCACATCCAAGCTTACAGCACCTGGTATTCCCAAGCGGGTACCCATCTAGATATTGACAAGGCTCGACGTTGCTTAACTTCGGTGATCCTATGGGAACCGGTAATACAACGAAGATTGTAAGACATTTGTTTTAGGGATAATAACGATTTACTGATACAAGTCCTACTAATTAACCCATAGCTGGAGGGAGAAGAGGTGGATTCATACCTTTTCAAAGGGTATTTGCGACTAACGAACCCGACTGGAATTGAAACTTGATTCTCCGATTTACAACTCCGAACCGTTATCCGTTACACCACCCGCACATTCAAGCTTAGAACACCTGGTATTCCCAAGCGGACACCCATCTAGATATTGCCTAGGCTTGAAGTTGCTTAACGTAATTCAACATGTGGTTCTGAACTTAGATGATTAGAAGTAACGAATAGCAACGAAGTTTATAACGACATTATTAATCAACACGACATTGGGATTATTATAAACTCGGTCGATTCGATTACTTTACGGAAGATTAGCATTAAATGTTTTATTTTTAGAATTATTTATCAGAAACCTTAAGCGAAGTATTAGAAACAAAAGAAAAAGAATACTGAATTAAGAGTACATATAGCATTGGACGCTGGACAATCTCCTCACAGATGAAAGAGGAGGATTGAAGCAACAGAAATGTGGTTCTACAGAAGGCTACTGAGAACACCATAACGGAAGCAAAAGCGACACTTATCTGAAAGAGTTGAAATTTCTGGAGCACATGAGAAAAGGGTGCTTTGAAAATTTGACACTCACAGGGCATAGCGAATTCAAGAGGGTCGAGCTTTTGTAAATGGAATGCAGAACAAGTTCTTGGAGAGAAAAAAAAGAGACAATATTTACTAGAAACTGAAAAAAAAAAAAAAGGAATTTGTAGAGAGCCATGATCGCCAATGTCCTGATGGGACACGGCACATAAGAGATCAGAATCTTTCGACCAATGTGTTTCCCAGTTTTAGGGGTGTCTTCCGCATCCGGTAGCTTTTGAATTATGAAACTAGACGGTCTGCAAAATGAATCAATTTTTCTTTAAGTGGGACTTTTTTTATGTCTTAAAAATTATTGTCGGACTTTGTCCATTTCATAATGTGTGAAGTCATACTTTATATATATCATATGTGTAACATAAAAAAAATTATGACTTAAAAATAATAAAAAAAAAAATAACAACGTATAAACATAAAAAAATATCCTTAAAATAATTGTCAGACTTTGTCCATTTCATAATGTGTGACATCATTGGTTACAATTGGATGTGCATCGAGCAGATATGAATGTACGAGAGAAAATCATGGAGAATTGCAGTTTAAAAACAGTAAAATCGACCGTGCTAACCGAAACGGTCCTCTGTGGCTTAATCGGTAAAAGCACGTCAGGCTATATGATGGTTCCGTATAGGATACAGGTTCGAATCCTGTCGGAGGGCGAATATTATCTATGAAAATTTCTCGGTAAATGTCGTTAATACTGTTTATTATAAACAGAGCATTTACTTAAATATTTGTATCTATAAAAAGAATGTATAAACATAAAAATGCATTAAAAGATAATTGTCGGATTTTGTCCATTTCATTATATATTATATATATATAAACATTTTCAGTGGAGACACATATTTGAGTAGATGGTCTGTTTATTTTTTAAACAGAATATTTATTTTCATTTACCAGCCTGAATATTCAGTAAAAATAACGCTTTCATAATAAAATCTGTCAGATTAATAAATAAAAACACATCACTTCTGTTTCTCATATATGTCACTGACCGATTTCTTTTACAAATTATCAACCCTTTATGGAATATTTTAAGCCAAAACGTGTATTTTAAGAATAATTTTCTATCTTTACGAGTAAAGAGCGCAATAATTTTTTTTTGTTTGATAATAACAATGATGTTTTATTCCATATAGAAGCATTATTATTTAACCCATGTCTTGTAGGAAGAAATAGATTCACGCCTTTCTCAAGGGTATTTGAGATTTCATAAGTGAATGTACCACACATGACTGGAATTCGAACTCTTCCCTCCGAGTTCTCATTCCGAGCCGCTATCCATTACAACATCCGCGCATCCTAATTCCTGTACCCCTGGCCTGGTTTATTCGTTGTCCTCTTGTAAACCACGGTCGTCCACAACAAGGCCAACACTGTTTTTTTGGAACTAGAACATTTTACATACTATGACTGGTTGAGGTCAACATATACGACACAGAGCCATGACCTCCTTAAGAAGTTCATGGGGCACAATATATTAACTCGGCATTTGTTTATCTTTTTGCCTATATATTTACATTTTGAGATACATTTTAAAAATATTTAGTTGCAATTACAATATACACATAGAGCAAAAATTTTCTTTTTAAAGTCCGGCAGTTTTTATGGTCTGATCTAGTGATCTTTATTTTTGTGCTTCCTCATCTTTATATAATGCAACTAAACGTAAACATGTGACATTAACTCTGCTCCCTATACCAGTGCAATTTTGGTTTGGTTTACGTCATATTAACCTCAATGGGTTATTTAATGCCGAGAAGGTTTTATTGCTTATATTTTTTTCTAAAAATGTATTATTGGAAATAATTTTTTTTTCATTCAAAAATGTATTGCTGCAAATATTTTTCTATTTCAGAAATGTACTGCTGATAATTTTCCCAAAAAAGTATTGCTCGTATTAAAACCTATTTTTATACTTTTATAGTGTTTTAACCCATTTGGTGGCGGTGGTGGTGGTTAACTATTTGCCCATATCTTGGACCCTATCAGATGCTGCCACCCCGGATCAGTGTGGACCTGGGAATACCAGCAATTAAGAGGTGGTTCCATACTCTTCAAAACCACTTGATCAAAGACCTTCCTGTCGGATGTAGTTTATCCTCTTGCCCGGGGCGCGAGGTGGGGTGGATGCAGTTTATCCTCTTGCCCGGGACGCGAGGGGGTGCATGTAGTTTATCCTCTTGCCCGGGACGCGAGGGAGGGGTGCATATAGTTTATCCTCTTGCCCGGGACTCAAGGTGGGATGGATGTAGTTTATCCTATTACCCGGCACGCGGGGGGGGGGGGCATGTAATTTATCCTCTTACCCGGGGTGACCAGTGCAATTTTAATAGAAGGATGAGATTAAATAATCCGCTCGTAGAAAATGGTGAAACCATTTTTTTGTGGGTGGGTGGGGTAAGTATTTCTTTTGGATTAGTATTCGTTAGATCCTTCTTTACTAACAATATTGGTCAGAATCGAAAAATGAAATTTATTTTAGAAGTGGGATCGTCCTGCTCATAATATAAATACTATGTAAAATCGATTCAGGACTTCTTAATGAGTTATCTGTACTTTGTTTTCATTTATAAAAGCCAAGTTTGAAACCTCTGCGAGATTACCGCACCTTATCTTCCAATAAACTTTGCAAGGTGGCGTTCTATTCAGAAGTATAAAAAACAGGGATATAAACCCAAACTCTCTTCACTTTTTCACACATAAGATGCGATAAGAGCACATCGACGTTGTGTAAGGGTTAGCAAGCTTGGCTTGCTAGAGCAATTATGATCCCCAAATTTTTAGCCTTGTGCCATATCTAAACTGTGCTTAGAAAATCGCTATAAGATGGGATGTGTAAAACTTTAATCTTCTGTCTATATCTCCGAGATGAGGCATTATGATTATTTACATTATTCGAACCGTTATCCTGATCTTCATGCTATATTCACAACGTTTCGATCGTTGTACGCTCTGGCCTTCTTCAGGTGATTCGAATTTTGAACCGAAATACATGGCCCAGTGGATAAAGACGTTGGTTAGATTCAGTGACTAGAGCAAAAGAGTTGTGAGTTCAGTAACAGGCTACAGTAGTGGTGAGCCAAAAAACTTGGGGGAGTTAAAGGGAAATAACTGAGACATCCAAAAGAGGTATGGCCCGTAGAACTAGAGCAATCTACCCCAGTAGACAAAAAGGATTTGGTTCGAAATACCAAACACTTGAAGGCTGGAGCATACAACGGCCGAAACGTGAATATGACAGTGAAGATGAGGATAACAGTCTGAATAATGTAATGTTTAATCTTCATCTGAGAAGGCACTCCCCAGCAGCCAACTACGTAGCAGACTCACCTAGATGCTATGTTTATCCCATAGATGGTTTTTCCTGTTTTTTTGTTTTGTTTTAGCTATATATATAGATATATAAATATAATTTTATCTTCGGGGAGCTGTGTTCTTTATATAAATACGCATAAAAACGCCACTGAAGTGTAGAATTCATTTATTTCAAAGTCTTCACTATCCTCCATACCAGGCATCAATTGCATTCATTATAATCCTTAAAACCATCCTCTACATCAGCGTTTCTCAACCTTTTTACCCTTGCGTAACCCTTAAAATAAATTACATGTTTCAAGGAAGTCCAGCGCCAAAACAAAATGACATACTATTTTCATCGAAATTTTCGTTGTAAATATCATAGTATATATTTTTGAATAATTGATTTTAGCAAAAATTAATACTTCGTTATCAAATTTTTCGGTAATGTTAAATAAAATTCATACTGTTTGTTTATAATACTTAATCAGGAAGTTTTCATTCACACAAAAAAGTTTTTAAAACTCAAAAGGTAAAAAATAAATGCAAGTAACCAATATCATATACCTATAGTATAAATGTAAACAGAACGAAAACAGATAATTGCAGCATCAGTTTTTTTTTATTCATTTATCCTTTATTGGCAATGTTGAAAAGACATGACGTAAATCAAGTCAAAATATCCTGTGAACCAATAAATAGGCTAAGAAAATGTTACTTTCAGTGCCATTTGATAAAATGAAACATGCTTCTCTAATACGAAGCCTGTGCCTGTCTTTTGCTACACAAATACTTAATTCGAGGTCAAACTTCAGATAAAGACACAGATTTCATTCTCAATTGAGAGGACACGACGTGGTGTTAAGCTTGCAATGTTGTGTCTTTGGACAAAAAAAGATTGCAGAATAAAGAAAAAGTCTTCAGGTATTAGATCAGTGTTTCTCAACCTTTTTACCCTTGCGTAGCCCTTAAAATAAATTACATGCCTCAAGGAATCCATGTGCAAAAACAAAACTATATACCATCTTTCTCATGATATTTTCATTGTAGTTCTTGTGGTAAATATCATAGTATATATTTTTGAATAACTGGTTTAAGGAAAAATTAATACTTCTTTGTCATTTTTTGGTAATGCTAAATAAAATTCATACTGTTTCATCAGGGAGTTTTCATTCACATAAAAAAATTCTAAACTCAAACGTAAAAAATAAACATAAGTAACCAATATCATATACCTAGAATATAAATGTAAACAGAACGAAAACAGATAATTGCAGCATCAGAAAATTGGGCTTAGAAAATGTTACTTTCAGTGCCATTTGATAAAATGAAACATGCTTCTCTAATACGAAGCCTGTACCTGTCTTTTGCTTAAATTAAATAAAAAGTCAAAAGTGCACAAGCTTATCTCAGCTGTTCTCGTTGGAACCTTAGGGTTCCGGGGAACCCTGGTTGAGAAACGTTGCCACACACTGTGGTGACGCCATTGATAACTGCGTACTATTGCGTACTCTGATCTTTGCCAATTTAATTACGTGGGCACAGTTTAAGCCTTTTACATTTGTAAATAAAAACAAAATACAGATAACTATTTAAAAGTCAGGGATCGATTTGATACTGTATTTATATTATGAACAGATCCCTGCTTTTAAAAATGATAAAAAAGTAAATATTTTTCGATTTTGATAAATGTTTTGAGAAAAGGAAAGTTTCAATGAATGCTAATTTACAAAAAATATTGAATACCTGAAAAATAGTCGCTTGAGAAGAAACAGCGAAGTACCACTGACCTAGAATGAAACAATGTCCAGTCTCGCCAAGAACAATTCTTTATATCTTTTAGCTTGTCTTTATACGTGAGCCACGGCCGTCCAACAATCTTTGGTCTACTGTCAAGCTGGCTATACATGAGGTCCTTAAGTATTCTGTCATCACTCATCCTTTTAACATGAACATATATGACAATTTGGAAATAGGTTTTTGTGACTCCTTTCATCCGTTCGGACTTCACTGGATGAAACGTCATAAAAAAAAATACTTTTCCAATTTGTCATACATCTTTTCTTTTGAAACAGTTCTTGACATATAAAAATTATTGAAAAATAATTATATATCGTTATCCATCACGTACACACACACATACACACTGCATACATTACATACACACATTACATTACATACATATATATATATATATATATATATATATATATGTATTTGGACAGCAACCTTTCTTTCAAGCATGTTTAATTGATCTTTTGAGTTATCCCAGCTTTCTAACATTTTCCGTTTTTCTGGAGTTAAATAATATAGGAATTGTCCATCATTACAATTGTACCGAGCACATCCGTCTTCTTCTATAGCCATTATCAAGGATATCATTTTTGGATTGTAGATTTTTGTGTGCGGTTTTTATATAGTTTTGCTGAGTGGAGCATCTACGGCAGGTGTTGTATGCTTTTTGGCGGTCATGTTCTACCCATGGCCGGTTGACCTGGGCAGGACTTCTATTTATAGAAATTTTTTAACACGCTATCTCCACTGCGAAATAGTGTAAGACTGATAGCGGACGAATAATATTTAATAAGCAATGCTTCCCTAATTATTAATATTCCTTTAAAAAGAATTTGAGTTGTCGACTAGAATTTTCCTTAAAGGTTTTTGTAAATTATGAGTTAATAAATGTTTATTAACTGCACTCTACTTCGAAAGGTAGCATGTCTAGGTCAAGCGGCCACGCATAGCGCGTGACCACCAAAATCATACGACCCCCCCAGCACATATTCCACACAGCAAAACTACTATGTAGAAACCATACACGGAAATTCACCATCCAATTGCCGCGTGTACGACAAACTAACGAAGGAATATCCTGCTTTTCTCATTCGAAGTCGGCCTTTGTTTCAGTAAGACAATGCGTGGCCACACACCACCAGGTTGACGAAAGAGAGGTTAAAACAGATGGACGGTGTTATGTCTCTTCCACATCCACCATTCAGTCCCGACGCTGGCAGAAGATCGTCGAGAATGATGGACGTTATTTTTAAAGATTAAATGTCGGTGTTGCTCCATAAAATGTTGCGGTTTTCTTCCCGCTTCCTAAGTCAGTCACGACTTTTTCTGGCCAAACTAATATTTCTCCGTAATGGATCGTATTCAGATTTTTCCTAAAGTAGCATTTTAAAAGTAGATTTGTTATGGCTAGTTTTATTTCCATGTGATACTAAGGAACTTCATGAACACAAAAAAACTTACGTTTGAATAAACCACGATTTTAGAAATAATTCCTTAGTAAAAGTAGAACGTAAGCAGTTACAGAGAAAATACTGACAAGGAATATTAATAAGCAATCAAGATAGAAGTGTCCAAACATGATTTTTTTCATATCACCAATATTCATAAAAAAAAAAAAACTATATTTAAAGAATATAAGATCCCGGCATTTGCGGATGATGTCATAGAGTATCACAGATGCAACTGTGTGTGCATATATTCTAGTCGCGTGAAAATTGGGTACTGACTCGAGCTGTTCCTCGTCGAGTTTTGATGTTGTGAAACATTTTATGCTGTCTGTTAGGCCAGACGTTGGGCACTATTTAGTTCCTTTTTTTTCTTAGAAAAAAAAAAAAAAAAAAAAAAAAAAAAAAGAATCCAGAACTAAGGTTTTAGTTCTTTTGGCAAGTTATCATCAAAAGGATGAGCTTAAAATGCAAATAAAAAATCGGGAATACTAAAATAAAGCAAATACAGAAATTTAAACATCTGGGAAGTGTTCTATCAGAGTACGGAAAATGTGACACTGAGATCCGAAGATTTATTGGGATGGTCAAAGACGCGTTCAAAAAGCTAAGCAGAGTATTAAGAGACAGAAAAATTTCGTTAGAAACAAAGAAAAGAGTACTAAACTCTTACGTGATATCTGTCCTGCTGTATGGCAGCGAATGATGGACGAACTCCTCAGAGATGAAGAAGGGAATCGAAGCAACAAAAATATCATAAGCTGTTGTACCCTCATACACCTAAAGCAAAATCATCGTGTCTGTGTGTTTTGAACAAACGAAGATGATGCAGATTTCTTTTTAGGAGTCTGAGCCTATCGATACATCCCATGATAAATGCTGCCGATTTTTAAACGAGAACTTTAAATTACAATTAATGCATGTGACATGATAATAATATATAAACTATCACGAACATTCCGATTCGCATCTGAAGTAACTATGTGAGCATTGTCCCTTCTGATTTTATACAATTAAACATCCTCATTCCGAAATTGTCTAAAGTGAATAGATGCTTTATTTTATTGGAAACGTTCAACATATTTAGTTCATATAAACACACACACACACACATATATATATATATATATATATATATATATATATATATAAGTTGTAAACAATTATTGGTCCCAACTGAACATTTACATATTTTCTAAGGAAATGCGAATATTTGCAAGTACTTACTGAATTTACGATAATAGTTGCTTCCGTATTTAGTTTTGAATAATTCGTGAAATTTTTATAAGAGTTGATTTCTCATATTCATAGTTATAGATTTTTCTAACAATTGGTGCAGTCCAAAATTATTCGCCCTTCTTATGGAAATTATGAAATAATATTGCTCTGTAGCAATTGTAATGATTTTTTTCTTAATGATACATTTAATACAAACACACTTTGAAAATGAAATGGTATTGACCTGATTCTATAATATTCTAAAAGGTAATGAAGAACACAATATGTGAGTGCCACGTACCATAAGTCATTCGTTATGCAACCATAGCAAATATGACTGAACTTGACAAGTATCTCTGAAATGAGATAGTTGATGCGTACAAACAAGGTGACAAATATACAACACATTCCAAGCGTTTAAATGTTCCTCGATTGATAATTCATAGAATTATCAAGAAGTACAACAAAACTCATTGTGTTGAGAATAAATTAAGGACTGTAAAAAAGCGGTTAAATTCTGAAAGCATGGAAAGGATATATATAGAAATATATATAAATAGACGGAGAAAAAAAAACAACGCTCGTGGCCTGACGATTGCGTCTAGCATGAAACAGTCTGTCGCCTCTAAGTGTTGACTTCAATGTTCACTATAAAGTTGCGAACAGAATTATTCGCACCCATTGAATATTTATATATTTTCTAAAGAAATGTGAATATTTGCAAGTACTCATTGAATTTACCATAAATAGTTAATTCCGTATTTAGTTTTGAATAATTCATTAAATTTTTATAAAAGTTGATTTCTCATATTCATAGTTATAGATTTTTCTAACAATTGGTGCCCTCCAAAATTATTCGCTCCGCCTATGGAAATTATGAAATAATATTTCTCTATGGCAATTGTAATGTTTTTTTTTTTTAATTTGACATTTAATACAAACATCCTCACTTAACAAAAAAGACATTGTAATTGATGTAAGACATCGAGGTTGAATATACCGATGAAGATAGTCACTAGAAGCTTTCATCGTGCTGGACTTGAAGCTTGTCACCAAAGGAAAAATTCCCTTGCTTAAGGCTAAACACCTAAAATGCAGACTAGATCTAGAACATGGGAGGGAATATTAGAACTGTTTTATGGTCAGATGGAACTAAACTAGAATTATTTGGTCACATGAACTCTCATTATGTATGGAGGAATGTGAATGAAACTTACAAAACCAAAAATTATCCTCCCTACAATTAAGCAGAGCGATGGGAGCATTCTGCTCTGGGGATGCTTCGCTACTTTTGGACCAGAACTAGTGAGAGCACAGGGTATCATAAATAAAGAGCAGTATTTGTTTTTTTTTGTTTTTTTTTTAATAATATAAAACGAAGTGCACGAAAGCTGTCTTTGGGTTGTCACAGGCCGTTCCATCAGGACAATGACTCGAAACACACGGCACAGATTGTTACAAAATATTTAGATGACAGCAAAATTACTGTATTGGCATACAAAGTCCTGACCTAAATCCCCACTGAAAATTTATGGCCATATTTGAAGAAAAAAGTAAGAGAAAGTAGTCCTTTGAATTTGGACGAACTAGAAGCTATTTCCAAGGAAGAATGGAGCCAAATAACTATCAGTGTGTGTAGTGATCTTGTAAGGAAAGATCAAAAATGATTAAAGGCAATAAAAGTTATACAATTGATTATTGACGCAAGAGGACCAATAATGTCCTACATTAAATGTTTTTTTGTGTTTTTTTTTGTATTACTGATTGATATTAAAATAAAAAAATGTTGTCGGCATCATTGCACATGCTTTCAAATCTATTATGGAAAAATGCACATGAGGTTTCTATAAAAAATTGAGGTTTAATTGTAGTGTGTGTATATATAACAACTAAAATACTTTTACGAACATTACATATAAACATATGTCCGCAAATCTTTCGTTTATGAGCTATCAAGTTTAAAATTTATGGTTGACACTTCAATGCATAATCAATGATAAAATCTAAAACTACTTTTACAAACGCTGGGGCGGTTTCCTGATACGAAAACAAGGTAAAATGTCCATTATAAACATATGTCCAAAAAGCCATCGTTGTACCTCAAAACAACAACTCATAACAAATGTTCAAAATGTCCTCCGTTTGCTTCTACACATGCATGCACCCGTCGGATCACTGATTGGCGGACCCTTTCAAATACTCCCACACCGTGTCGAATGGTTTTGCAGGCATCCACGACACAGAAATGTCTCTGCATTATTAGTGTCTACTGCATAAACCAATTGCTTTAGGTGGCCCTAAAGGTAAAAATCCAAAGGATTGAGTTCGGGGGAATATGCAGGCTATTAAACCAACCCTCCCCTATTTATCCATCTTTCATGGTAGATGTCAGCAAGTGCATCGCAAACAATGTGACTAAAATGTGCAGGAGCACTATCATACATTAACCACACGAGTCTTCGTATTAGCAGGGATACATCCTCTAGCAGGTCTGGAAGTGTGTCCGAAACAGTCCTTGTAGACAGCTCCTGTAAGACGTGATTGGAGAACATGTAGATCTACTAGGCAGTCACTCACAATTCCAGCCCACACATTAATCGTAAACTGATGCTGGTGTCTCGCCTGTATCGTACCATGGAGATTCCAGCCCGCCCACAAATGTTGTGTAAATTTGTTATTCCATCTTTTACAAATGTTGCCTCATCCTTAAACAAGACTGAAGTGACAAACAACTGATCGGTAGCTTGTGCGACACACCATCGGCAAAAGTTCTCGTGTGGTGAGTGATCAGAAGTCGAAATACTCTGCACATGTTGCAAATTAAACTTTAAGTACCCTCCATGCGGTACTACAACATGCCAAGTCCACTTGACGTGTGCTGATACCTAGATTGTACCCGACAGCCTGTAGAATGTGTTCTTCGTGGTAAGGCGTATGAGCGGATCTCGGTCATCCTCGATCCGGAGCTACAGATTTTGTCTTAAGAACCTGACGATAAACACCAGCAAAAGGTTAGATGACTCGGCTGCCTTCGGTCTGAAAACGCAATCTTGTACAGCCGTTCAGAACTCGAGTCCATTATCATTCGCGCGGCTGTATTTATTCAAAGTTTGTAAAAGTATTTCTGACACACCGTATATATTTGTAAAGAAAGGGGATGGTTTGTTTTTTTTTTGTTTTTTTTTTTAAAATTCCGACAGATTTTTAATACTTAAAAGTTATTTTTAGTGGAGACTCGTATTTGAGTTGACGCTCAGTTTATTAAACACTACATTTTATTTTCGTCTCGAATGTTCAAGGGTGGCAGACGAAAATAAACATACTGTTTAATAAATAACCTGAGCATCTACTCAAATACACTAGAAATAAAGTTTAAGTACCTTTTTGACGTTTCCAAATATTTCCTTCTAGAATTTGTGTATTTAGAGTAAGTTATGATCCTTACCTTTATAGTTAAAGTAAAATCTCTCTTCGTAAGAAGCCTTTAGATGACAATGGGTCCTCCTCAAGTAAAAGAAATATAACGGAATGGAACACATTGGAAATCTTTTGAACCAAATACAAGTGTCAACTGGAATAAGTGGGAATTTTTCTGCTTATAACATACGCTAAGATTTTGATTTCAGGAACAAACTGATCAAACTACGGAGAAAACTACAGAGAAAACTATTTCGAACTTAATAAGCGTGTCACACTTAGTAAGGTGCGTGTGCTTTGTTAATTTCCGGGAATCTATTGGGGAGGGGGAATTGAATTAAATGTAATTGTGCCAAAACTCATATTTGGTACACAAGAATAATTTGATATACCTACCAACTATAAATTTATAAAAAAAAAAAAAAAATAAATAAATAAAAAAAAAAAATGGCGGGTTGTGTTATCGGTGCAGAAAATGAAATCTGCGAACCGTTTTCAAATTCCGACCTACTTTGATACTTTCATGCTCGCAGAAATGCCTTTGGGCAAGTCATGAAACCTGCTCTTCTTCCTCAGTTATGGGTTAAACATCGGGGTTGACTGATCTCTCTAACCTTGCATAGTTGCTAGTGTAGAAAATTTGGTTTCGTTTTTGTTTTACGACATATCAACAACTCAATGGATTATTTAATGCCGACGACATTTTTATTGTTGGTAATATTTTTTTTTAAAAAAAAAATCAATTTCTGGTAACGTTTTTCCTTAAAAAATATCTATTTCTGGTAATATTATTTTTCTTCAAAAACGTATTGCTGGTATTAAAACCTATTTTTACACGTTTTGACCCCGTTTTTTTTTGGGGGGGAAAGGTTAACTATCTTCCATAACTGGGACTCTAACGGGTGCTACCACCCCGGGTTAGGGTGGACCTGGGCACACCAGCAATTAAAAGGTTGTTCCACGCTTCTCAAAACCTGATCAGTGTCCTTGCTGTCGGATGTAGTCTATCGTCTTACCCAGGACGCGCATGTAGTTTATAGACGGAGTCTAGAAGGGAAACTGAATTAAATACCGTAGAGAAGGTGACAGGAAACCAGACTATTTCCCAAGAAATCATGGCAGATTTTTAAAATTTTTTAAATCATTTCACCCTAAGCAAGGCAATAAAGCCACTGCAGGGGCGGGGTGACTGAATGTGAAAGAATTTAAGAAAAGAAAACGAGAGGAGATAATGATGATTGAATTTATACTTTTGAAGATCAAAGTTGACTGGAAAGCAAGAAGCCGGAAGAGAGTTCCACGATCGAAAAGTGCAGGAAAAGAAACTGTTAGCGTAGAAATTACGATTACATCGAGCCATTTTAACTGTAAAATGATGAAACCTAGCCGCCAATCAAGTGATGCGTTTAGAATCTAGGTACCATTGAGGAAAGTTCATCAGAACAGTTACCATTAAAGTGTTTATAGAAAATACATAAGTGCCAGAGAAAAGAGATAATAAGAACAAAAGTTGCAATATGAGCTCTGGTAAAAACATGAAAGGATAACAGCAGAAAATTGCAATATGAGCACTGATAAAAATGGTTGCTGAAGACATTAGGTTTATAATACCCAGAAATTCATACACACATGTCCTCAAGGACACATGGCACAGTGGTTAGATCCAGTGACAGGACCCAAAGAGTATGAGTTCAATACCCGGTTAAGGCAGCGGCGGAGAATTTTCAGAGGGAAATTAACAGGAGATAACTGACATAATAAAAGGTTAAGTTCGACATTCCAACCACCTGACGAAGGCCGGAGCGTACAACGGCCGAAACGTTGTAATAAATATGGCGACAAAGATTAGGACAATAGTCCGAATAATGTAAATAATGTACATTTCTTCTCAGAAATATAGACAGATACAAAATACATAAGGATACTACATTTCGACTGAAGCCGAGATGCCAGGTCAAGGCCAATGACATTGCAGATTCTTTAGATTTTATCAAAGATCTCTAAATAAAGAAAAAAAAATTGCAGTCTTTAGAAAGACATACAGCCTGAAGAAGTAGGGAATTAAAAATAAATTATTGGGTCACTCAATAAAAAATAAAACGTAAAAAGCAAACAGAAATAATAGCCCCAAATCGATCATGAACCTAACCGCATCTAAATTAAACAATTTTTCAGAATTGCAAGATAGAAATATCGCACGAAGGTTTTATATAGAGGGGCGTGGTAATCGAACTGTTTAAGACGTCATACACGTCAGCACAGAGGATACAAACTGAAGTGTTAAAATTTCCTCGTACTATTTTCCGCCGTCGGAAGGTTATTGATTTAGAAAGTTGTGATAAAGTAGAAGAAAGCGAAGAAAAAAAACGAATCATCAAATAATACATTTACATTCTATGTTTTCGTCTACTTTTTCCTTTAATTTATTTTTTTCCGTTTAGTTTTGCCATTGTGTCCGTCTTTCTTTCTTTTCTTTCATTCTTTTTCTTGTTTTTCCTCATTTCTTTTCCACCTTCTTTTCATTCATTTGTATTTTCTCTCTTGCTGTATGGGATGCGCGGATGACGTAATGTCTAACGAGCGAGAAATCGGTAGAGTAGAGTTCGAATTCCAGTTGGGTCGTTACGTTCACCTACACGCAAATAACCTTGGGGAATGTATGACTCCATCCCTTCTCCACCAAAGCTATGGTTTGAATAACAGAACATACTGTGTCATTGTAGCCTTAGTTGGCAACCAGTCTGTCGCAGAAACAAACAGCAGTCTATTGCGGGAAAATCTGCCTAGTCTGTCATAAACCAAAAGAGATGATCGCTGAAGCATGTATAGCAATTAACTGTGACTTTCAGCACTTCCTTTCTTTTATCTCTCCTTTTTTTAATATTCTAAAATCTATTTCTTTCTCCACCCCCTCTTCCCTTTGACATTTACTAAATCCCTTAGTTAACCTTATTTCCTACCCTCATTAGTAAGCAATGCCCATTATTCCCACGTTTCCTTTAAAAATTTTCTCCGTGAATTCTTTTCGTCATTGTCTCTTACAAATACTATGCGTCGGAATTCTTAAACCCTTTTCCGCCTTCTGTTCTTTCAAGTTAATGATTGCGTATTTGCTAAAAAAAAAAAAAAAAAAAAAAAAAAAGACTATGAACAGATATGCTCTGCGGAAGTTATACAAGGTGGGCGGGTGCAAAAGTCGGTATAGAATAAGTTTTGTCCTTAAGGCTACCTAGCCCAGTCAAGAGAGAGAGCGAGAGAGAAAAAAAAAAGAGCGAGAGAGAAAAAAAAAAAGAGCGAGAGAAAAAAAAAAAAAAAAGAGCGAGAGAGAAAAAAAAAAAAGAGCGAGAGAGAAAAAAAAAAAAGAGCGAGAGAGAAAAAAAAAAAGAGCGAGAGAGAAAAAAAAAAAAGAGCGAGAGAGAAAAAAAAAAAAGAGCGAGAGAGAAAAAAAAAAAAGAGCGAGAGAGAAAAAAAAAAAAGAGCGAGAGAGAAAAAAAAAAAAGAGCGAGAGAGAAAAAAAAAGAGCGAGAGAGAAAAAAAAAAGAGCGAGAGAGAAAAAAAAAAAAAGAGCGAGAGAGAAAAAAAAAAGAGCGAGCCCAAATCCTAAGACAAATTAATAATAGTCTTCTGAATTAATTCTTAGCGATGAGAATCAAATCACGGAATAGTTGCATAAAAGAACTGAACGAAAAATTTGAGATTTTCTTTCGCCACTATATAGCCGAGTTGAACATTTCGAGGCGGTATAATGGTTAGCAAGATGGTCTCACTAGAACAATTACGACTAAGTAATGAGTTCGATCCTCACTGGGTGCCCCATACTTTCGGCCTTGTACCACATCTATGCTACGCTTGGAAAATCACTATAATTTTAAGCGAGTGTAACATTGATTTAGTGCCTAACCGATTCATTTCATCCCTTTTAAACTTATGTTAAAAAAAAAAAAAAAAAAAAAAAAAATTGATCTCCAAAATTGTTGAACTTGAGCAAAACCTTTTGATTAGACGTCTGTGGAGGTAAAAATTCCATGATACATTAAAGATATTTGTTAAATTTTGCTATAAAATTATTTTCAATGCTTTTCCTGACAGCACACAAAACTACTGCTCACAAAGCGGTAGCGACAGTGATGGAGTAGTTTGCGTGCTTCTATGACCCACTGAGGTATGTTGTTTTCCCACCTTCCTGGCAGGTTCAACCTAAACAGACAATTTAATGGACAGGAGCCAGACAAAGCTTAGTCACCTATAGAAGTCAATATCAAAGACAAAAATGCATTGTTGGCAGCAGCTCACCAGTTACAGGAAGAAGCAAAGATCAAGAGACCAATATATTGACTGAATATGCAGTGATCAATGGTGACTGATAACTGACACACTAACACTGCATGAACCAGCCACTGTCATTGACTGGGGCAGGAAATAGCTTGTAAACTTTAATGCCTCCAAAACGAAACTACACTCATTTACCCACCATAGACAACCCTCCCCGTCTCCCATCAGAATGGCTGATGCTCAACTCCACGAGAGCACCTCTGTGCCTTCATGGTATCACGCTTTCCACTGACCTGAGGTGGAACAACTACATTGAATCAATAGCTTCATCTACCACAAGGAAAGTTGGTTCTCTGTGTCACGCCAGAAGTTTTTTTCTCGCCCGAGTATTCTTCAAATCTACAAATCTACCATTCGTCCTTGCATTGAATCCTGCTGCCATATATGGTCTGCTGCCCCGCTGATCATCTCGAGGTCTTCGACAAAATCCAGAGGCAGATATGCAAGCTTCTTATCTTGCACTTCCCGTCAGTGGAACTCCTTCCCTCTTACTTGCTTCCCTGATAGCTGTATTCTTAAAGAATTCAAATGTAATTTCAATCGACATCTTCTGATGCTTTGATCCTGATCCTCGTCCTTCTATGCCCTTTCCCCAAAACACCCTCTTTACTCCTGCTCTCACTTTCTGTAACCCCTTGCGTACTAGTGACACTCTCCTTGCCTGGGGTGATATGCTTAAAAATTGCTGCGGTTGTTAGCAGGTGTAGTGATTACTAATAGTGAATCGTACTTGCAATGTAAGTGCGAAAACATTTGAGATAGAAAAAGAAATGCAGTAACTGTCTGCATTTCTGAGATGAGGTATTGTAGCTATTCGCATTTCGGACTGTTGTCCGAATCTTTGGTATCATATTCACAACGTTTCGGCCATGGTACGCTCCAGTCTTCTTCAAGTGATATGCGTTGGAATTTTAATCCGATTTATTTCGTCCACTGGGGCAGATTGTTCTATTTCCACGTGCCATGCCTTCTCTGGATATCTCAGTTTTCAGTTAATTCCCTTTTGTAACTCAACTCTCCAATTTTGTTTTGCTCACGTTGAACTAACAACTCTTTGCGTCAAGTCACTGGATTACTTCAACCAATTCTTTTACCCACAATATTGGGGTGTAATGGATATCGGCTCGGAGTGAGAACTGGGAAAGTCGAGTTCGAATTAAATTGGTTGCCACCAAAGACTATAAAACCCAGTCGAATTCGTTAAATTCACTTACACACAAATACACTTGGGAAAGGCATGAATCCATCTCTTCCTAGCTATGGGTTTAATAGTAGGACAGACTGGATTCTTTAGCCTCGGTTTCCCGCAGAAAGAATTGGCAACCTACTGCGGGGAAAAATCTGCACCATAAGTCATGTATCGAAAGATATAGCACTTAATTGACTGATTACTAGAAAACAGGATCAGTAAAAAATCCAATTCTTCTTAAAATATCGATTGGCACGATTTTTTTTTTTTACACTAAGGTTTACTCTGTACAAGGCTCGGGAGACACTCGAGGTAGAAGGTTACAGAGTAAGAGGCACAGTTTATGCAGATAGGCGGGGAGATAATGGTTAACCCTAGGCTTGAACAGGTCAAGATAGTAGTGATCGGGGAAACGTCCTCTTGGGAGTCGGTTCCGCAGAGAAGTGATTCTCGGGGAGAAGCTGCTAGAGTGGAACTTCTCACCAACGGAATACAGAGGGGTTGTTGCTACAATGTTAGCGACAAGGCGGGTCCTAGCCATGAAGTTTAGAAAACAAGGCTAAAACAAAGAATGAAGTTCGTCTGAGCACTTTCCATGGAAGTCGCGATAGAGCAGCGAAAGGCATTGCCAAATTCTATCTGGGATTGCACGGTGGAAAATAATTCATCACCCACAAGAACGCGCAGATGCTATAGAACTATCGAGATTGGAACGTGAGGACTGGGCAGCTCCTGCCCGTATATAGCAGCAGTATTCTATTTTCATCCCGATCTGGCTCTTGTAAAAAAGGTAGAGTACAGCAGGTGGAATCAAGTACTTACTGGAGTGGTACAGTGAACCGACCATTTTTCCTGCACCTTTAACGATGGATCGTATGTACGTGTTCCACTTGATGTCTGGGGTGAGTTTAAGACCCAGTAGTCGTTCAAAGACTCTGAGCTTCCCCGTGGGGACATCAATTTATCGTAACTGGTGGTAGTTCGGAGTCCGATTGACGATCAGAGTAACGGAAAACACTGTCCAAATCATGATAGCAGCATTCCGTAAATCAGCATGTGATTCTATAGATAAACCATAAATCCGAGAATGAAGTTAAACGAGACCACGACGTTACTGAGGTCTGCAGTAGGTACTCTAGACTTGCTACTATTTATTCTCCAGCGATAAACACCAGACATTTAGTAGGAAGATGCAAATTCATGAAGATAAGAAAAAATAGTCACTAAACAAATGAAAGCACTGATATAAGCAACCAACTAGAATTTGAAATTTGTTTCGGCTTTAGATAATTTACAAAAAAGGTTTATAGTAATATATATATATTATAGGTTGGTGCAAAATAATGACGTAATAATGTCGTTTTTTGACGTATTTTTAACGTCAAAAAACGACATTATTACGTCATTATTTTTGCACCAACCTTTATATATATCTCAGTCAATCATGTGCAGACTGAGGCAATAAACTAAGTTTTTGTTTCAACACCAAATTATAATTAATACGAGACGGGATACCCATTTATTAATGGATTATTTTGTCCTTACGTTACCGGTTCTTGCTAATTCCTGCTGAACCTGTGTCTATTGTTTTGCTACATAAACCAGAGACTGAAACTCTCATATACACAAAGCCACTGGAGGACAACACTCGTGTTTTTATTTATTCATTCATTCTTTTTTTTAGATTTAAAAACCTCCTCTAAAAAAGAAAAGTGATTTTGATATTTCGCTATCATGATGGATTTAGTACCGCTGGATATTTTTTCTTTTGTTTAATTTTTTCGATAATAGAAAGGCATTCATCTCACTAGAACGGAAAGCGTTACTGGGATTGGAAAAGAATAAGAAGAGTTTAGCGTGGAGACAGGACAATAAAAGAAAAGATGGCGATTGATATTGAATTCAAATTTGTGAAGATCGTAGGTGGCAGGAAAGAAATCAGAAGAGAGTTCCACAGGTGGGAAGTGCGAGAAAAGAAACAACTGAAATAGAACTTGCGGTTCCATCTCGCTATTTCAACAATAAAAAAGATTAGACCTAGTAGTCAATCTACGATTAAATTCACGAGGATTACATTATTCGGACTATTGCCTCATCTTTGTTGCTATATTTATTACAACGTTTCGGCCGCTGTACGCGCCGGCCTTCTTCAGGTGGTTGGAATGTCGAATTGAACCCTTTTTTTCGCTCACTGAGGTATACTGTTCTAGTTCCATGTGCCATATTTAATGGATGTCAGTTATCAGTTATCTCCTGTTAATTTCCCTCTGAAAGTTCTCCACTGCCTTAATCGGGTTTTGAACTCACACTCTTTGGGTCCTGTCACTGGGTCTAACCAACGCCTTTATCCACTGTGGAGAACTTTCAGAGGGAAAATTAACAGGAGATAACTGATAACTGACACCCATTAAACATTGAACTAGAACAGTCTACCTCAGTGAGCAAAATAAAAGGTTCAGTTCGACATTCCAACCACCTGAAGAAGGCCGGAGCGTACAACGATGAGGACAATAGTCCGAATAATGTAAATAGTGTACATAATACCTCATCTCAGGAATATAGATAGATGCAGCAGGATTATCTCTTTACCATTTTTTGACTATATAAAAGTGACGAAACAAATTATTTCCTTCAATTTAGGCACAGTGCAACAAAGAGAGTACTGAGCTGCTACGTGACATCTGTCCTGCTTTACGGCAACGAATGTTGGACAGTCTCCTCAAAGATGAAGAGACTCCAGACAGCATCCTTCTGTAGAACCATATGTCTGTTAAGGATATCATGGACCGAGCATGTGAGCAACGATGAAGTTTTGGAGAGGGTGAAAATAAGGAGGAAGCTTATACTTAACATCAGGAAGAGGTAGCTGAAATTTCTGTGACACGTGATGAGAAAGGAAGACTTGGAGAATCTGATACTCACAGGTCTGAATAGAGGGAAAGAGGGACAAGAGAAAGAAATGCATGACATACCTAGCAGGCTTAAGCAAATGGATGACAGAACACGGCTTGGGGGGGGGGAGTAGCAAAGGGACAAAACTTATTGAAAGCTACAAGGGATAGGAAGAAGTGGAGAACCATCACCGCCTACGTCCTGAACGAACACGGTACATAAAAAAGAAAAGAAAGGTTATTAGGTACAAGGCGCGTATTATTTTTCATTTTCATCCACGAATGAAGACATCTCCACTTATAAGTTGAAAAATTCCCACCGACATGACTATAGCAAACGGACTATTATTTGATATTCACGAAAAAAAAAAAAAAAAAAAAACAAAAAAAAAAATGAATTATTTCAGTCGGTCATAAGCGTGTTTCATCACAATCGAGTTTCGGTGCAGGGAGTTTTCGTCCTTGATAAATAAATATAAAAATCCCAGAACTAGCGTTTGCACTAATGTTATGTTAGTGCAAAACACCTGGCAAAATGTAATTTTTTTTTCACTGAATTCATGTCTTGCTTAGCCAGAAGATAACGTAGGTAGTAGATGTGCATATATGCATACACACACACACATATATATATAAGATATGTGGTGAAGTTCAATTTATATTACAATGAATCATAGAAAAAGTAGATTAGTAAAGTGTTAATGATATAAAATAGCGAAATCCATTCGATAACAAAACTTTAAAAAGGTGCATTAACCTACAAATCACTCGATGAATGTTATTGACTGATATATAAAATATTAGCTGCTATTTATCCATAGCTGGAGATTATATATGTCCAGCTATGGGTAAATGGCAGGACAGACTGGGTTCTATAGCCTTGGATAGCAACTAGTCTAGGAGAAGAACAACTCTGAATGCAAAACCTGTGGAGGGTCGTGTGGCCTTTGACCATTTAAAAAAATGTGGATTGTTCAGCACAAAACCTTCACCAATATAATCAAATCTCTTGTGCTGATGTCGGGCTATTGGTTTCCTAGGAACTGAACTGCTTGCCCCTCATACGTCGAATTTGACGGGGGAGTCGGAGATATATATATATATATAATGAAAACGGATACTTTAGAAATCCATTTCTAAAGTATCCGTTTTCATCATCTTTATTATTATTTGCTCTCTTACATTGGATATATAATCTCTTTGGAATCATCCATACTAATTATAACACACACACACACACATATATATATATATATATATATATATATATATATATGAGAGAGAGAGGTAGGTATATAATTGAGGCACGGCGGAGTAATGTGCAGTGGCGTGTTTCAATTCCAATAGAGTTCATTACATTCATTTACGTACTACTACTCTTGGGAAAAGTATGAATCCATTTCTTCTCCCGTAAATAGCAAGGCAGAATGGATTCTTTAGCCATGGAAGCCGGTCTAGGAGAAGGAAAACTAAATTGAAAACTTCCAACTATGGTTAAATAGTAGCTCAGTCTAGACTGTAGCGATGTTTAAAGGGCAACTCCGAATTCAAATCAGGAACCGGAGTCCCTAAGATAATTTGATCTTAAGTTGAATGTTGTACTGACAACTCCTGCGACGCCAGTGCCAGGCTGTATTGACCTCTGGCGTGGAGAAGGTGAGACATGCTTAAAAAAACAAAACAAAAAAAACAGCCCAGACCTGCGACCAGATCCATGGTCTGTCTTACCAGGTATTCTAAAAGTGCTCCCTGAACTTCTATATAACTAAAACTCTTGGTGTGCACTTTAAATTAAGGAAACTTAACCGTGAAACGTCATAAAAGTCTTGACCTGTTATCCCCTATAGTAGACATAAAAAGAAAATTAACTGTAATGATAGCCGTTTTTGATTTAGCATTCTCAAAGAGAAGTGGTACAGATTTTCATTTAAAGGTATTTATGAAGAATGCTATTTTTTAAAGAGAAGCCGATAATGACAAATGTAAATCCCATTGAGAAAAGCAAAAAAGAAATGATTGTCGACTTTTTAAAGAATAGGAATTAAGAATTCTGTTTAACATACCAAATGACAAAGATTTGACTTGGAGGCCATGTTCTTAATGTCTCTCTACCATTTTTTTTTTTTTTAAATGAATAATATTTTAAATATAAGAACAATTCATAAATTACTCTTGTTAACTTGGGGTGCACCGGTTGAGAAACGCAGATAGATAGCAAGGAAGGAAGGAAGGCAGGCCAGGGCAGATAGATATTTGGACGAGAATTCGACAGAATATTAAATATAAGAATTTTAAAAATTTATACGCGCCAACCATTGTAATCTGAAAAAGAATTTTATTTCACCGGAATAGATTTTTTATTCTTGCATTTTTATAAAATTCAATTTTTTTTATGATACCGGCCCATCGGCTAAAGATATCAAATTTCCAAGTTACATACGTGTCTGTGTATTTTTCTATGTAACCAGAGTCTATACAATTCGTCGTGAAATCTGGTGTTCTAGTAATACCACAAGATGTTAATTTTGTACAAGTTTGAAGAACTCAAATTGTGATTGGCACTGTCGGTGAATAGATTTATTGTAGGATATGTTTAAACAGATTATTTTAAAAATACCTTTTGTTAATTATAATTAAGTTCACGGCAATATATAGATAAGAAATGCTTTTCAATAGAATTGGACCGCAAAAAACAGTGTCAAAAGGACGGCGTTTTCATTGAAATTGCTATTATTTTTTTTTTTTAACTACGTTCACTCCTCGACAATGTTTATTCTTTTAAAAAGCGATGATTATAATTGTAATGAAACCTAAAACACATGAAAGGAAATTTATACATTTCCTTTCTTCGAGAGAATTAGCAACAAAAATAATCAACGCTATTATATTGTTTAGTTGGTTGGGTTTTATGGCATATCAACCAATGTGGGTCATCTAATGCCAAATCAAGGCATATATATATATATATATATTATATATATATATTATATATATATATATTAAATATACAGTACTATTAAACGTATAGCTGGCAACATTATTTTTTTCAAAAAACGTATAGCTGGCAACATTATTTTTCCAAAAAAAAAAAACAAAAAAAAAAAAAACATAGCTGGCAACATTATTTTTCCGAAAACATTATCTGAGGCCTTGCTGTTGGATGTAGTTTACCGTCATACCCAGGACGCTATATTGTTTATTGGAATAGTTAGCAAAACATCGGTTAATTGTCAAACTTTATAAAATGGTAAATAAAGATTTCCTTATAGTTGGTTCCATTATTTGAATAGTTTAGTAATCGTTTATAAAAACAAAAAAAAAGTCCATATCTATTTCTTTATAAATAGATAAATGATAAATATTGCATTAGTTTTAATGGTATTAGCTTTTTTTAATGCAGTAAATATAAAATTATTCCTGTAAATAAGTAGGTTTTAATATTTTTTTGTAAATTCTCAAGAATAAAGAAAAATGTATAAATTATCTTTCATGATATGTTTAGATTTTATTACAATTTTAATCATCGCTTTTTTAAAAAAAAAAAAAAAAAAAAAAAAAAAAACATTGCTGAGGAGTGGAAGTAGTTTAAATAATAGCGGTGTCAACGGAAAAAAAAAGGTCCTTTTGATACTCCGTTTCTTTCGGGCATGGACGTCCAAGAAAGTCTAGTTTTCTTAACCTAATTTGACTTTTATCTTAATATTGATATTAACAAAATATTAAACAGAATCAAGAAAATACAGAATAAACAATTTTGCTATTTTATAAGTATAACGCAATTGTGGAGAAAACATTATACAGTCACCACATATCTTTAATCGATCAGATAAACTATTTTTCCTTTCAGAGTCCCTTCAGTTTTGTCCTAGCTATCTTTTCTTTGTTGATAAATCTTGTACCTATTTATCACCAGGTTAGTTTGCGTTTCTTTTCCCCCCATTGACGATGACTGAAGCCGCTAATAAGGGCCACTGAGAAGGATCCATAAGATATATAAACTTAATTTAAAAATATGCTTAACTCAGTGCTTTCAACGTGTCGATTTCTATATAATCAATTGTGAGACTCAATAGGTTTCTGCTCTGTCGAATCGAGAGCAACCTATTCCCGTGGATGAAATGAAAAGTTCAGTTCGTGATTCTAAAAGCAGCGCGGATCGATAGACACCTAGAGAAAGCTTGATCGATTTTCCTTTTTCTACGGCTTATCAACCTTTTCTAGGTTATATAAAACCGAAACATTTTTTGGATAATAAGAATTCTTTTAATATTTCTTTTAATCGTTGTATTACTATTAGACAATTTTATTTTTTAATTTTAAAACAAATCATTTTATCTGTTTCCAGCGGCGGGCTTAGATCAATTTGACTTATTTCTTGAATTAAAACACTTAGAAATTGAAATAAAAATATTTAGGCTTTGATTCAAAGTACTTATTTAAGAAATCTGTTTTGCAATAATAATCTTTGTAATTCTAATCGTTTCAAGATATTTGGAGGCCACAGAATATTTTTTCACAGCGCTTTCAATGTAATTATAAATGTTGTATTAGCAATTTATTGAGAATAACAATAAATTTTTCTACATACAAGTCCTAGAGAGAGATGCGGAGAGAGTAGAGACGAAGAGATGATGCGGACAAGGTAGAGACGAAGAGACGAGGAGAGAGGAAGAAAGAGAGAAAGAGAGAGACTAGGAAGAGACGGGGAGAGAAGAGGAAGAGAAGAGATGAGAGGAAGAGAAGAGATGAGAGAGAGAGGAAGAGAAGAGATGAGAGAGAGAGGAAGAGAAGAGATGAGAGAGAGAGGAAGAGAAGAGATGAGAGAGAGAGGAAGAGAAGAGATGAGAGAGAGAGAGGAAGAGAAGAGATGAGAGAGAGAGAGGAAGAGAAGAGATGAGAGAGAGAGAGGAAGAGAAGAGATGAGAGAGAGAGGAAGAGAGTAAAAAAAGAGAGATGGGAGAGTAGAAAAAGAGAGATGGGAGAGTAGAAAAAGAGAGATAAAGGAGCGGAGGTAAGGGGCGTGGGGGAGGAAGATCCTTGCAAACAATTGGTGTTTACATATTCGGAAATTCTCTAGACAAAATAGATATAGCAGGAATGAGGGGGTGGGGTAATGAAACACTTCTGTGCATCTTGTTCAGGATTTTGTGTAGAACTTTTCAGAAGAATGTGGCGGAGGGGGGGGGGGCTGCAGCGCGACTGAGTTGTGAAACAAGATAACGAAATGAATACAAACTATTACGAAGAAAGAAATAATTAGATAAAAAACGACTGATTAACATCTACAGTCGTCGGTAATTAAGTGACCAATACTGGTAGATATGAATGCAAAACCTTCAGGACTGGGTTGTGTCATCTTCACGGGTGCTACCTCTCCTAAGAGGGAGAGAGAATTAGAGTTAATCTCTGGACTTTGAGAGAAAAAGTGCTGAGGAGGTATGAGCAATATTTGTTGGCAGTTTCATGTACTCACGAGAATCCAACTTTAAACCCGGCCTTGTGCCATATTCAGTCCCATTATTTAAGAAACCGAATTTATTAGGTTGGTGCAAAAATAATATCGTTTTTTGACATTAAAAAATACGTCAAAAAACGATATTATTTTTGCACCAACCTAATATATGTCACAGTTTTACGTCATAAAGCATATTTAAAAAAAAAAAAAAAAAAAATCTAACTTTATATATTGTTAGACTTTCGAACGAGCACACAAATTTTGGGATTTATATATTTGATTAAAAATAGGAACGCATTCTTTCGGTCGTTACCAGTCGTTAGGGACAGGCGTAAATTCTCCTGCTGTTAATGCGATTAAGTAAAACAACAAAACGCGGCTCGGCGTGGTGTAATGGTTAACGAGCTATTTTGGTTGATCCTTACTATTCAGTGGTGATTTCGATCTGTACTAGATGCTCCATACGCGTGGCCTTGTGTCAGAGGAAGCTAAGCTTAGTAAACAATTCCCGTAGTAATTGTAAAAACATTTGGTATCACTCAAAATAGAGCCGAGAGTACACTATATTAAAAAAAAAAAAAAAAAAAAAAAAAAAGACGGGTTTTTTCTCGGGGAGGCTTGTCTATAAATATCCCCTTTGTTTCGCCTGCATACGTAATCAAGATGACTGACATTGACGCGCTGGGTGGGTTTGGCGGTCCCACAATTCCTTTCGCTCAGTTGCACAAATCACTCAATAGAAGGCATTGTGTAGGTAAATCGAGGCCGAATTCTTAAGTCGCTTCCGTGCTTATCGTCCCTGACCTAACTATTGCTACTGTAGAACAGTGAGAAAGAAAGGATACCAGAAAATTGAATATCTCCGGGGAAAAAACAGCAACAAAACAATAGACAAAGAAAAGCGACAGGAATTCAAGACAAAAAAAAAACCCCACAAGTGATGCAATTATAATGATATATGCACCGACTATAATTATCCGATTGTTTCGGCCTGTCGTCTACGGACTTTATTTCAAATGCATGAGACATCTGATCCGAATCGGGATTTATAAAAAGGCCAACGTTTTCAATTGATGCTCATTTGCGGGTCATTTACACATCTGTTCAAATTGACGGATCTTAGTTTGTTTGGTCCAAGGCAGCAATATTAGAAATCGAGCTTCCTGCTGCCTTTCAATTCTTCCCACTCCAATGCTACACAGTAGACCGCATTCGATGACGGACAATTTCCTTTTCTTATCTCACTTTATTATATAAAGAACAGGAGTTGTAGCGCCGTATCTAGGAAGAAGCTAGATTGGGATGATCAGGTGAACCAATGTCAGCTCCCTGGCGAGAATTTCTCCACTGCGTGCTGGTTTGCCTCACTTAAAAGAACCTAAGCGTCGTTGACCCTTGAAATTTTTGCAACCGTCTCTATATCTTCGTGCCTATAGGTCTTATATATAACATGAGCAACCCATCACTATTATTATGCCACGCTTACGATTTCTTCTGACCAGTAGTTTACTATTCTTGGCCAGTCTAACAATTTTGCAATATTCCTCCCCTTCATCCAAACAAGTTTTGTTTGAGTCAACCGAGAAAGATCTGTATATTTGAAATTATGAACAAATTGCTCAAAGTTAACTTTACCCCCCAAAAATATCAGGCACAATATTCAACATTATTTTTTCAGAAATTAAAAAAATGTTGTGAGCAAGTAAATGGTTAAGTACACCAGAAGAGTAAGAATGACTCGAATGAAGCACTCGATCTATCCACTGTTCAGAGAGATTCTGAAACATACAGAATTGTGGCGCAAGGCCGGGTGGGAAGGGGATCTGGTCTTCATTGACTATCCTAGCCCTAGTTAATCAGATTCGCGATCCATTCATTCATTACAATTTGCTCATTCACCAAAAGAACCTTTCAATCGTGCATACATCAAAATACCGCATATTCACCGAGGAGCCGACAAAAAAAAAAAAAAAAAAAAAAACAAAAAAACATCACATGAGATAAAAATCTGCTGAGAGTTCAAAATGTCTTTTCTTTTTTTAATTTACAGAAATATAGAAAAATTCAATGATTCATGTAATGATGGGGGAGGGAAAATAAACCCGAAAACAAACTAAAATGTAACAAAAAAAACAAAACAAAACAAAAAACAAACAAAAAAAAAAAATGTTAGTATGGCCCGTCCACCCCTCAAAATAAGAGGCTCCTGTATTCTGCCGCTAGACAGAATCAAGCAGCACACTCATTAATGAAATGGGGAGCGTAAAAAAATAAATGGCCTATCCACTGTTCACTGTCCCCCTGAATCTTCTCTCCTACTAAACTTATAGTATGCGGAAGAGTCTAATATAGACTCTTCGACGGAGGACACCACCACAACAACAAAATATAATAAAAATTAAATAGACTTTGTTTGTTGAATTTAACAACTTGTTCCGATATAAAAATTCGATACTATCTACTGAGAATCTTTGAATATTCGCTGTGGAAAAGGAGGCGTATTGTAGTCATTTTTCAGGTTTTCATTCAAAATTTCTCTCTGTGGGTGTGACTTGCGGCCATATCACATTGAAGCTACTGGTTCCCATACGATCACTAAAGTTAAGCAACATTAAACCTAGATGAGTGATCCCTTATGAATATCAGGTGATGTAAACTTGGATGTGTCGGTGGTGTAATGTTAATCGGAGAGCAGATTTCCAATTCCCTTAGTGTTCGTTATATTCACTTACGCGCAATTACTCTTGGGAAAGGTTTGATATCCCCAGCTATGGGTTAATTAATAGGAATTTTATCACTAAATTATTATCTCAAAAAGAAAAAAAATGCATTCAAAAAATAATTTTTTCTGGCTTTAAATAACCTGCAAAGGTTTGATAAACTGTAGAAAACGAATCAATCTTTGTGGGTGGGTATAGTCTATTTCTATATCACAGACTATTTCTGTTAGGTTCGTATAAAGATTCAGAGCACCATCTTTCTGCAAATTGTTAAAAGATGTCTGAGAATTGTCTTGAAATTTTTCTCAACTTTCTTTGCATTTGCATAGTTGTTATAGAATTACTTGCAGAAAAGTGATCATTCCAGGTTGATTTCTTTTGGTGAAAGTCATAGCCGGATATAAAATGTATATTTGAGACATAACTTTTCATGGTTTATCCGAACATAGGCAATGAATTATTGAAGCTTCTGACAATGATACTGTTAGAATGAGCCTTGTTTGACACCAATTTTTGGTTAGTAAAATATAACATAATAATGTGATGTGATATAATAATAATAATAATAAGTAAAAAAATCCATGGGTAAGTAATCCAAGTAGATCCTATTGATATAAAATAGGAAAACTGATCCACAAATATAATTTTTATTATAGAGCATATAAGTGAATTACAATTAATGAGATACAAACGATTTACCTCATACAGATGATCATTTCGTCCACGGGAAAGTTTTTCCCTGGATTTATCAATACAAATACATTTACTAAAATGAATAAATTCCCACGTTTCTTCACAGGAAATTTAAAATGCAAATGAAGGAAAAAGAAATTAATAAAAAGGACAAGGAGTAAAAATTGGCCTATAATAGAGGGAGTAAGGGACCTAAGGTGGTTGTGGTGGAGGTGGGTACAAATAAATGCGACAGTTGAAATGGATACCGACAGAAATGTAACCTATAAACACCTGTGCAAGGAAGAAGAATGAACAAAAAAAAAAAAAGCCATAATTTTTTTTAGGGTAGTTTAAAGTATAGAATAGGAGTAAGAATTTAAAATTAATACTTTTATAAAAAGATGTCGATACTAATCCATTCAATAATACATCTTAAAATCATTTCCTGTTTATATATATATATATATATATATATATAAGTTCAGTAGATGTATGTAATGCGGTTGTTCTGAAAAACGTTTTCTGGTTTGTATTTGTGAATGAATAGATTATTAGCAAGTGATACGTCTATCAGTAAAAAGCAATATTAAACATGAGAAAGTGACATATATGTGTTTGACTTATCTGTGGTCTTTATTTCTAGAGCTGTTCAATTCCGCATGCTCTCTTTATAAGAAACCGCGGATGAAAGAGAACGTCTCTAAATTTCTCACCAGTAAGACTGTATTCTTTTTTTTTTCTATGGAATCATGGAAAATAGATTTTTTTTTATTTTGATCGCGTGAACACTACAATAACTTTGGAGGTAAGCATGTTTTGGGTTTGGTTTGCATAGTTAAGTATCCTTTTTAAATCAAAGATAAAAAAAACAAAAAAAATATTTTAAGATTGTAGAAGTTAAGAACTGATGAACTGTACGTAAATTAATGAAAATAGAAGCAAATCAGTCAACTATAATTTATATCGTTCAACACATTCCAGGAAAATCCTAATACTAGACATATGGTTATCATAGGAACTGAGAGAAAGGAAAATTGATCAGAATTTAAACTTGTCTGTAGTTCATCCCCCAAAAAATCTCTTCTCAGCTTGTGAAGGTCCTTTTGTTGGCCTTACCGAGATTCATGAGTGAGGAATTGACCATTACCTTACCGTGCTTGTCCATTGCATGTTGGGAGGAGTGGATGGGACCTGTTTGGGATATCATGTCTCTTTTCGATTCATGATCATCCAAGGGCATTTACGTAAGGGAATGTAATGAACCAGGTTTCTCATTCCAAGCATGACACCACCCGTATATTGGAACTTAGAGCGCCTGATATTCCAAAGAGTTCACCCATTCAAGCACTGAGCAGGTTCGACGTTGCTCAATTTCAGTGATCGAACGAGGGCCAATGTTTCAACGTGATACGGCCGTAAAAATAATATATATGAATCTATTATGGGAATCGTAAACGAAGACAATAGTGATTCGATCCAAAAGACCCTTCAACATTCATAAAAAATAAATTCTATCTGATACTATGAAATATTACAGCAAACCAACATTTATTCATCATTTTATCCAGTTAGCTCATTTGGCACCGCCGCTTCGGGCACCACTCCCATCTCACAATTGGATTTCATGGTAACATTTAAGGAAGAATAGCGCAATAGCTTGCCGGTTCCTTTTGCACCAGAAAATGCTTTTCCATCTTTTTGAAGTTACTTTCTAGCCTTTGCTTAAAGAGACAATAGGCAGTTTGAATTCAGAGTTGTTTTCTTCTAGATTGGTTGCCACACACGGCCATACACGCCCAGTCTGTCTTATTTTATTCATAGTTTGGGGAGTAAGATACCTTTCCCAAGAAAGTGAATGTAATGAATTTGACTGGAATTCGAACTCCGCTCTCCGATTCCTCAATCCAAGTCGCTAACTATTACTCCACCATCCCTCCTATAATAACGCGTTGTAACATAAAAAGATACTTTTTTTTTCTGATAAAGAAAGACTTGATGATTTCATGGACAGTGTTAGAGGCTCAGACAAATGAACGAGCCGAGTTCGTTACGTTCAGTTTGTTACTATTGCCCTCGGGAAAGTTAAAAATGTATTCCAGAAATATGGTCGATTGAGCTCTCTTTCCTTTGTGAGCAACTGGTTTAGAAATGGTGAGCGATAGAAAACATCACCACTCTCCATACAGCCTAGACCACCCGTGGAGGAGGTGACATCTCGGAGGATTGGTATGAGGGGTGGGGAGAACTACAGTATTTATGTCAAACCGAACATTGTCCCCTTTTTCAAGATTTTAACAATGACAGAAATCTCAAATCATGTAGGTTGAACAATCATCTGCCATTGGCGGGGATAGTTTAACATTTTTTTTTCCATATTGCAAAAACAACGGAAGAAACGAACATTAAGATGGGAGAGGAATTTGTTATAAGACACCATATTCTACAGATGTATCGTTCACAAACTAGTTTTTTTTTTATTCTTTTTCTCTCGCCACATGAAACACTTTGGTCAAATGTCCCCCACTAAAGACAAATTGAACAAAACAAAATATTCTTCGAAGATTTTATGAAATAATAACCAGAGTCGTTCTTTTAAGAAATACCTTAAGTTTCTTTATGTAAATTGTGTGAGCAAAGGAAAATTATTTGATAAATGAATAATGTCATACAGGAATTCCAAATGAGTTTTTGATTAGCGCACTAAAATTTTTATATACCAGAATTCGATTAGTGCATACAAAATACTCGATTAGTGCGGCAAAAAATTTTCAGTTTGACCATAGAATTTGAAAATTACAGATTAATTAAAAAATCTCCTTAATTTTCTTCATTTTAATAATTACAGATAAATTAAACATTTTCTAAAATTTACAAATGGAAAACTTTTGTTTGTTAAGTAATAAGTAATTACTGCATCCGTTTATATTATTCGGAGTATTCTCCTCAAATTCTGCCAAATTTATTACAACGTTTCGGTCGTTGTACACTCCGACCTTCTTCAGGTGGTTGGAATGTCGAACCCTTTATTTCGCTCACTGGGGTAGACTGTTCTAGTTCCACGTGCCATGTCTAATGGATGTCAGTTATCTCCCTGTTAATTCCCCTCTCTAAGTTCTCCACCACCTTAACCAGGTATTGAACTCACACTCTTTGGGTTCTGTCACTGGATTTAACTAACGCCTTTCTCCACTGTGCCATGTACTCTTGAGGACATCTGTGTAAGAATTTCTGGGTATAATAAACCTAATGTCTTCCGCATCCATTTTTTTTTTTTACCAGAGCTCATATTGCAATTTTTTTTTTTTTTTTTTTTAGTTATTAGCACTTTCCTCTGGCACTCCTTATTATTGGTTCCCATAGTGTATTCATTTCTATGCTTGGTCAGCTCAGGAGATTTTTGTGGCCTAGCATATATAGTGTTAAAAATGGACGGTTAAGTAAATTTTATAATATAAGCGGATAATAAAAATACATATTTTTCATGTTTATTTTGAAGGTCTTAAAAGAAAATCTCATTTTTTTGTTTAAGAAAAAATGAACGATTTAATTAGATACAGAAATTTACATTTATTAAAAAACATCGAAATCTAAAAGATGTATGCATTTACTATGGAAAGATTATAAATACAATTTTCGGTTTAAAATACAAATGATATATTTGAAAAATTTCAAAAAATAGAAAATATGCATAGCATTATATTATTTTTTAAAAAATTAAATTAAATTTTTTTTTTATTTTAGATTTTAATATTTACTGAGCAAAAGGTGATAAAAAAATTAGAATTTTTCAGAGTCATTGAAGAATTTAAAGGAATGTATTTTTAGATGTAGACCCCCTGATGAAGACAAACGCAAACAAAATTGAAGAGAACATTTCTCAGTATCGTCATTTATATGAAAAACAGAATAGCATGCAGGAAACCATTGTATTAGGTTGGTGCAAAATAATGACGTTATAATGTCGTTTTTTGACGTATTTTTTAACGTCAAAAAACGACATTATTACGTCATTATTTTTGCAATAACCTAATAAGTTTTTCATAAAAAAATCAGATTAACAAACTTTAATTCGTAAAATTTTATTGTATCTTATATGTACCTAATTTTAATTAAAACCTACACAAATTAGAGATTAATTGCGAATGCGATTATAATTCGAGGTAAAAATTACATAATTTCCAATAGTTATCATATTCAATTAATGCGTTTTCGATTAGTGCGTAATCTTTTACCCGCACTAACCGAGGGATCCCTTTAATTCAATATGAATAAAAGAAAAGGAAAGTATTTGTATCAATTTAGGTTTTAGGTTGTTTTGTATAAAATCTCATTGCTTTGGATGTAGTTGCGATAAAAAGTTTAGATAAATGATTTTCAGAGGGAGGTGGTCGGTAGTATAAGGTGTCTAGTTTTAATAAGTTAATTATATCATTCTTTCTCTTTTATAAGTTTGAGAAGCTTGGCGTTTTGCATTAAATATGAAATAATTAGGCTATTCAGACGAAACACCTTGACATTATGCCATGTACCAGTTATGACGACTAGAATAAAGAAGAATTTAAACTTATAAAATTTGTTACTACTTCTGAAACAATAAGAGGCTGAATTAATACGAAACAAAATATTAATGTAAAACAAGAACTTGTATTATAAAGTGTAATAAAAATAAAACACGATTCAAAAAATAAAACAAAATCAATCAATTTATATATTAAATAGAGTTATGAGAACTTGTTTTTAAAGAATTGACACAGTATAGCATCAATGGAAAATTGTCGTATTTTTAATTGGAGAGTTCTACTTACAATAATAATATCTGCGCTCTTTGTAAAAAACAAAAAGGTTCCAAACACGCAGAGACAGGTGTACACACACACACACACACACACACACACATTCTTAGCAGAACTTCAGTTATCTGAATGTGGGATATTTAATAAATAAAGTGATGGAAATGAAGAAAAATAACCTAACTGAAATCGGCTTGATTATATATCGAAAAGGATAGTTAACAAAAATCTCCAGCGTCTCTCGTTCGTGCGCATGCGTAGTAGCATCAATGTAAGCATTAGAGTCCCACTTTGGGGTTTGAAGAAAGAAGTACGACACAGAATATCAAGTGATATAACCTTGGAAGTGGTGTAATGGATAACGGCTCAGAATAAGAAATCGGGAGAGCAGAGTTCGAATTCCAGTCGTCTACGTTATATTCACTTACGCGCTGATACCCGTGGGAGAGGTGGAATCAAATGAAACTATTGAGAAATGTTCTCTTCAAATTTGTTTGAGCCTGTCATCATAAGAGTCTACTTCTAAAAATACATTCCTTTAAATTCTTCAATGACCCTGAAAAATTCTACTAATTCCTTCTTTGTCATCTTATGCTGAGTAAATATTAAACTCTAAAATAAAAAATCAATTTTGATTAGGAAATATTTAGGTGTTCACTTACGGACTTCATAAGGACCTGAAGAGGGTGCTCTAGTTGACTATTGTGGTAGAAGGGTCGTTTTTTATAAGGCCAAGGATTAGGAGGATTAAATATCCTTTTTTATCATCACTGATGGCAAGCTTATTTCTAGAATGATAAAGTGTCATCATTCTTGGCTTTAACAGATGCTATAAATCCATAGGATTTTTCCAAAACTCTTAGAAATCCGGTATTTTTTTTATTGCTATAAATGTTACTTTTACTGTTTACACGTGCTAATGATACAAGGACGTCTACTTAAACAGGGAAACTGATATCTACCGGCTTCAAAGCATCGAAATTCCTATTAAAAGCAATGCACTTACGCGAGGGAATGCAAGTTCAATCCCTCCCAAGAAGTGCATTTTCTTTAATGACATTTCATGATTTTACTCCTGTAGATATTAATTTCACCGTGGGAGAAAGAGAGAGAATTGGAGAGAAAGAGAGAGAGAATTAAAGAGTTTACAAAACTACCGCCAACCATAATAAATAACAAGTAATAATATTAATAATATATATATTAGGTTGGTGCAAAAATAATGAGGTAATAATGTCGTTTTTTGACGTTAAAAATAGGTCAAAAAACGACATTATTACGTCATTATTTTTGCACCAACCTAATATCATTGTATGTTCCCCAGGGACACAAACCCAAGTGGATAAAAGCGTTGTTTGAGTTATGAGTTCAATACCTGGGCACAGTAGAAGTAACACAAACTTGAGTTACGAAAGAGAATTATCTGAAACCGAGATATCCCAAAATGTTATGGAAGGTGGAATTAGTACTAAAAAGAATTCTGTTCTAAATTCCAACGTATATCACCTGAAGAAGGTCGGTGCGTTTAACGGCCGAAACGTCGGGAATATGACAAAGATGAGGACAAGAACTCGAAATATATATGTGTGTGTGTGTGTGTGTGTGTGTGTGTGTGTGTGTGTGTGTGTGTGTGTGTACACACACACAAATCACAAGATCTGCATAGTTTATTTATAGTGTATATTAATGGAGGAACGCCATTATTCGAAAAAATGTTCTACAACTAAAATCTTTCCAGTAAGAAAAAAAGACAAATAAATAAAATGAAATCTGGGTGTCGGTTGGCGATTAGAATATCATGAGTTGCTTAATTCTTCCCGGGGTGTGATTTTCTTTTTCTTTCCATCCGTATCGAACGCGTATTTACTCTTGCTTCATGCCTATTGCTTTATTTTGCACACAGGTAAATACACCGGATGGTAGATTTCATAATTGCTATTACTTTTATATCAGCAGTCAGGACTCCAACTATTAAAATGGCTACAAATTATTACTGCTTGTATCTTTATGCATAAACAAATTGACTCACAAATTTACTCAAAACGTTAGCACTCGTCTCACGTCACGTTACTCATAATTCATTTGAAAATGAAGAAAGCACAAATTTTATAGCTAGCCTTACCTTGTAAATAATGTTGAAAACTTTCTAAAATGCTCTGTGAAAGACCCAGCACTATTTGTTAAGTCAATCAACAAAATTCTAAGGATGAACAATCAAACGTTTACAACCACTTGTCGATCTATAAAACGTATGCTTCACAAGGGTACTATTCCTCATACCTTACTGCTGATCCGAGGGGGCAATGGTTAGCAAGCTTCTCTCGCTAAAACAGTTACGACCGAGTAGTGAGTTCGATTCTCACTGGGTGCCTCATACTTTCGTTTAGAAAATCATTTGGGCACCTCGACGTGGTGTAATGGTTAGAAAGCTTGTCTTGCTAGATCAATTACGACTGAGTAGTGCGGTCGATCCTCACTGGGTACCCCATACTTTCGGACTTGTGCCACATCTAAGCCGGGCTTAGAAAATCACTACTACTGATCTGAGGCCTTCCAGTATTTCACCGCTGTCATACTTCATTCACCAATTCAATCATCTTATTCTCAAAATGTATAGTTGTCATTATCTCTCCAGTACGGACGTAATTACAGGTCCCTCCATTATTTAAACTAATTACATTCGGACTATTGTCCTCATATTTGTTGTTGTTATCACAACGTTTCGCCCATTGTGCCTTCCGGTCTTCATCAGGTGTATATCGATCAGGGTAACCTATAGGGAATTCCTAACTGAACCCTTTATTTAAACATTTTAACTTTGAAATTTTATGGACAGAATCACTTATGGAGTTCAGGAATATCTTTCCTTTATCACAATGTATTCTAGAAATGTCATACGAACGTTTGTTCTAGATGAACATTTCAAGGCCACCAATCAAGATGCTAGAAAATTCAAAGGACGATACCTGGGAACTGTCCTGAAATAATTCATCGGTTTGCTTTCAGATGTACAGAATTGTTTAAGGAGTCAATAGATTTCGATATGATATCGTATCGTAGAATGCAACAATATAGATAAAGCGAAGATGTCCAGATGAGCCATAAGTAATTTCCATTTCCGGAAAACTAATGCCAGATGTTTAATCCTACATGACCGTTCCTTAAATATATCAGGCGATGAAAAGTGGTTTGTATGCAACAATGTTCAGTGCAAAATGCAGCGCATTGAAGAGGACAACCGATCCCCCAAAACTGAGCCCTATAGAAGAAAATGATCGTAACTGTATTATTCATTCAGCGGTCTTAAAACGCAAAATACTAAAATGCACATTTATATGTCTAGCAGCTGCAACGTATCCATAGATGTTTGATCGATAAACGCTCAAGAAGAACGTTGTTATCTTACATGACAATATAAGATTGAATCTAGGGACTGTTCTACGGTATCTGCCGTATTCACTTGATATTACACTGACCTATTATCATTTTTCAATCGGTGCAAAACGCTTTGATGAGGGCAAACGTTTTCTAATGAAAACCACATTAAAGCGTTCATCGAATTTTTTTTTTTACTCAAAAAGGTGTTGAAGAGCTGCCTGATAAGTGACAAAGAGTCATCAAAATTACGGAAATTTTGACAGGTTTCCCTCGCAAAATTGAGAAAATTTAAAATGTGAATATCTAACTACAGGTCACAGACAAACGAAATTAAATATTCACACAACATAGAAGTTATTTATCAAAATTCGAACGAGATGTCGATTTCATAACGGATTTCACAAAGCTTCAAGAAAATCTTTATTATGCACATCACAAATGACACGACATACGTCAAGTCGGTAGTCTAGCTCCTGCCAGACACGCTGTAGCATGACATGCGTAACATTCTCCAGTGCCTCAGTGATTCCCTAGGCTTGTAGAAGAGAGGGAGATATAGACTTGTCCTTTCACATAGCCCCATCTTAACCATCTTCATGGCAGGTTCTAATTGAAATAAGTCTGCACAAGTCTTCCTTCCTGACTTCCATTATATATATATATATATATATATATATATATATATATATATATAAAGTGTGTGCGCCCCCAAAATTTACATAATTTAAAATAAGAATATCTGAGTAACTGCATGTTCCAGGCAAACGAATTTAAATAGGGTGCATGTTGAACAATAAACTATTTATGTATCAAAATTCGATATTCAAAGGGATGTAGATTTTATAACTGAATTCCCAAAGCTTCACAAATGTTCAATATATGCATCATTTGTCAAGTTGATAGTCCAGCTCCTGCCAAACACGCTGTAGCATGTTTTGCATAGCATTCATCAGCGACTTAGAGGAACTTAAGCAGAGAATCACTAAGTTTGTAGGAAGAGGGGTGATATAGATATGTCCTTTCACATAGCCTCATAGAAAAAAAAATCACAAGGTATTAAGTCAGGTGAATGAGCTGGCCATTTCAGTAGCACATTGCCATTATCACTGGCACGCCCGATCCATCTTCCGGGTGGATACTCATTGAGATAAGTCCACATAGCTTAAAAATTTAACAAAATGTATAAAGAACGAAGATCCTCCGAGTGAGAATTGTCAAAATGTCATTAAACTACAAAAGGATGTCAGTTTATTGAGGGACACGCTGTATACTTAAATAAAGTGTAACTGTGCTTTATTTTTGGGAAGAATAAAGTTTATGAAGAAAAACGGAAAATATTTATTACTTTGCTCACTTGAAAAATGGGGTGATCTGATAAAAAAAAGGAGTTATGTCCTAAAGTGTTTAACACATCTAAATGTCAATACTAGGAAATCAAAGCTGAAATTCTGAGCTCTTGTCTTGTTCTTTTTTTAATCTTAAATATCATTAACAAACAATAAAAACAAACGATTTGGTCTTTCCGTTTCAATAATTTTGGAGGGGCCTCTGTCTTTATATAAGGGAATTTAATATAGACAAACACGTGGTAGGAGGCACATACAGATACACTCAAGCTTTTTTTTTTTTTTTTTTTTTTTTTTTTTTAGCACGCCAGATCAAATGGTATTTTGTCTTACAAAGGCTGACGCAGCTTCGAACCCTGCTAGAAAGCATATTTCCTTTGGGATCTTTCGCGTGTGTCGTCCGATAGGTGCAATAAACACTGTTTAAAATAAGAATGGTGCGTCTATTTCAAATACGGGTATCTGCTAAAAATAACGTTGAAGTAATATACAATAGATTTAATGTTATGTTGGGCTCTGGTTTAGAGCCTTCTAAACTCTCCAATCATATTTAAGGCCAAATAAAGGATTTCAATCTTTATTTTGCGTAAATCTTGATGTTATATGTGGATCAGTGAATTTTGAGTAGAAGTTAATTGTCGAAGGTTATTATTTATTAGAGACACTTGTTTCTAATATAAGTTACTTGCATTATTTACATTATTCGGACTTATCCTCATCTTAATTGCCACATTCAATACGTTCGCTATGGCCTTCTTCATGTGATTGAAATTTCGAACCGAACCCTTTATTTCGTCCGTCGGGGGTAGATTGATCTAGTTCCACGCGCCATGCCCCTTCCGGATGTCTCATCTCTCCAAGTTTTTGTTTCACTACTGATGTGGCCTGATATTGAACTCACAACTCTTTGGGTCTAGTCACTGGATCTAAATAACGTCTTTATCAATTGGGCCAAGTGTCCTTGAGAACAATGTAAGTTATTTTGTATTCAGTTTCTGATAAAAGTTGATTAAAGTTTGCATTGTTATTTTAGAAGACTTTATGAAGTCTGAAGGGTTCTTTTTCCCTTTGTTTTCAGTTTCCAAAATATATTAACGATTTTATGTAGTTTTGTTGAGAAATTTTATCATTGCCTATTTTTGCATAAAGTTTAATTTAAGAAGTTAAGGATATTGTTTGGTTTAGTGACCTGAAAGTGTTCTTTTGTATTGCTTGCTTGATATCTTGTTCGAGTTTGACTGAGATGATAGCAACTTATGAGTAGATATACGTCTGTAGGAGTTACTGAATATCTGTTGCATGATGTGGCAGTTTTATTTTTTGTAGATCTGAGGATGTCCGTCATCTGGGAAGTGTTCTAAGCGCGACAATGAAATCCGAAGACGTATTGGGATGGCCAAAAATGCACCCCAAAAGCTAAACAGTGTGTTAAGAGACAGAAAAATTTCATTAGAAACAAAGAAAAGGCTATTGAAATGTTACGTGGTATTCATCCTCCGGTATGGCAGTGAATGTTGGACAATCTCCTCAAAGATGAAGAAACTCAAAGCAACAGAAATGTGGTTCTACAGAAGGATGCTGAGGATACCATAGGTCGAACATGCGAGTAACGGCGAGGTTTTGGAGAAAATGGAAACAAAGAAACTTATACTTAATATCATGAAGAGGCAGAAGAAATTTCTGAGTCAAGTAATAAGGAAAGAGGGCTTGGAAAATATGATACTCACAGGACAGAGAGGGAAAGAGGAAAGCAGCGTGTAACATACTTGATGGGCAAATGGATAGCAGATCAGGGTTTGGGAGAAATAACAAAAAGATAAAACCTATTGAGAGCTACAAGGGACAGGAAGATGTGGAGGGCCATGGCGCATAATAGCAGAAGAGTATGTAAAATGTGTATGTCCTATTTGGAGTCTAGATAAAACTATTTCCCATAGTCTTATTTTTCTGAAACCTGGGAGCCATTCTCCTATAGTTGGCTGAAGATCGTATAGCTTGTTAGGTTTTGAGTCACACATCCCTTTCCATTGTCTTTTGAGACGTTCTTTTTTGTTTCTGAAGTTTGTATGAAGAATCTAAGGATATTTTGTTTTTTACTATTACTGATACCAGGACGGAAATAATGAAAGAGTGGTTTGCCCATATGCTCACTCGTCCACTGTTCATCAACCATCAACTTATTTTTTAAGATATCTGCAAACGGAACAGAGCGCAAAGCTAAGAGTTCATGCCTTTCTTTAAGTGTATGAGAGCTCGGTGTTTATAACCAGCATCGGTCGGAATTTGAATCCTGTAGATTCAATTTGTCGTTACGCTATCTCGCACTTCTACACGGCGATAAATAAAGACAAATGACTTTGGCATATATATATATATATATATATATATATATATGAGAGAGAGAAGTGGAAAGACAGGTGAGAAAGAGATAAAGATAATGAGCGAAAGAAACGGAGAAAAAAGAGGAACACACAAACAGCTAACAGGAAAAGACACACAGAAAAGAGCGCGAGAAAAAACATCTTTCGGCATATAACACGAAATACATACATACATAAGTAAACAGTAAGCAGGCAGACGCACATACATGCGTGTGACACACAACCCAGACCGGCAAATGCACAAGTTATTTGTAAAAATAAAAAGAAAGAAAAATTGACAGAGCAGAGAGAAGCAAATTACAGAAATTTAACTACCGAACGTTCAGTGAATCAGACCATGGAAATAAAGTTAATTACCTCTAAAATTAGTTTCTACCTTCTCCCTCGAAGGCGTCAGCTTGCGCTTTTGCCGTACAAGGTCATAAAGAATAGCTGCACACGTCCAACAGAGAGATAAGAGAGAAGCACGAGAGAGAGAGAGAGATAAGAGAGAAGCACGAGAGAGAGAGAGAGATAAGAGAGAAGCACGAGAGAGAGAGAGAGATAAGAGAGAAGCACGAGAGAGAGAGAGAGATAAGAGAGAAGCACGAGAGAGAGAGAGAGAGATAAGAGAGAAGCGAGAGAGAGAGAGAGAGAGATAAGAGAGAAGCACGAGAGAGAGAGAGAGAGAGATAAGAGAGAAGCACGAGAGAGAGAGAGAGAGATAAGAGAGAAGCACGAGAGAGAGAGAGAGAGATAAGAGAGAAGCACGAGAGAGAGAGAGATAAGAGAGAAGCACGAGAGAGAGAGAGATAAGAGAGAAGCACGAGAGAGAGAGAGAGATAAGAGAGAAGCACGAGAGAGAGAGAGATAAGATTGAAGCACGAGAGAGAGAGAGAGATAAGAGAGAAGCACGAGAGAGAGAGAGATAAGAGAGAAGCACGAGAGAGAGAGATAAGAGATAAGCACGAGAGAGAGAGAGATAAGAGATAAGCACGAGAGAGAGAGAGATAAGAGATAAGCACGAGAGAGAGAGAGATAAGAGATAAGCACGAGAGAGAGAGATTAGAGATAAGCACGAGAGAGAGAGATTAGAGATAAGCACGAGAGAGAGATTAGAGATAAGCACGAGAGAGAGATTAGAGATAAGCACGAGAGAGAGATTAGAGATAAGCACGAGAGAGAGATAAGAGAGAAGCACGAGAGAGAGATTAGAGAGAAGCACAACAGAGAGAGAGAGATTAGAGAGAAGCACAACAGAGAGAGATAAGAGAAAAGAGGGGAGGGAGAGAAAAGAGGGGAGGGAGAGAAAAGAGGGGAGGGAGAGAAAAGAGGGGAGGGAGAGAAAAGAGGGGAGGGAGAGAAAAAGAGAGACAAAGAAAAAGACAAAGAAACACACACGGTAGCACACGCACAGACAGAGAAACACACGCGGAAAAATTTTTTTTTTTTATTTAATTTTTCCATTATTCAGTTGATTTTTCGGGGCGAATTTGAATATAAATTCGCCATGTTTTTTTTTATAGGCTTTTCGTATATCAAAGAATATCATGCGTATTGATGTGGTTGTGTTTAGAAGTAGGCATTTATTTCTTTCGGGATTTTCGACTATGGCGTTTTCACATCTCATTGCATCTGATGACGTCAGTTTTCAAGTATCGCCTCTTCACGCATAACTTTATGCTGTCGGGTCTTAATTGTAAACTGCACTTAGTATGTTTGTTGACAATGACTTAGAAAGGCTTTGAAAACCGAACTTACCCTGTTTCATATCTATCCAAGAACTAGACAAAAATAAGGGTACACTAACTGTTAAAATGTTTAAGAGCATTCGTTGTCGTCAATCAAACGTGCATAAATGAAGACTGGCTGTCCAAATACACAATATGAGCATGCGTACACCAACTAGAGATTCTATGAATGAAATGTCTTTTTTTTTGTTTTGTTTTAGTTTATAATATAATGTTTACATATAGAAAGTTCTGGCTTTCCAAAAACAAACATTACATCTTGAAAACGAGATAAAAGTAAATAATTGCCGCCTATCCCGGATGTGAATGGTCGGTTGGTAATGAAAGCACAACTCCGGATGTAGAAACGCGAATTAGCACGCAACCTTCGACCCATATCGCTTGAGGCAACAACATTCTTTTACTTGCACACGCCTGCACATAAAAGCTAACGCGTACCCACATTCAAAACATCTACATGTAAACAATATGACTACAAGACCCTCCCCGCGCCTTATTCACGGGGTGGATATTTTCCAAGAAGAAACTATGTCTTCGAGTTTGTTTGTTTTTTTTAATTTTCTTTTAACACAATGATGAGCATCCTGTACAAGGCCCAAGAGATAGACTGCGAACCTCTAGATCGAGTAAGAGACACAGGTTATGCGGATATCTGGGGAAGATAACCTGTTCAAGTCTAGGTTTAACCGTTAAGATTGTAGTCAACGAAGAAGCATTCTCTTGGGAGTCGGTTCTACAAAGTAGCGGTTTCTGAGAAGCTGCTAGAGATGAACTTACATCTTGCCAATGGAATACGAAGGGAATGAGAAAAGGAGTTTACAGTGGAAAATGATTCATCACCCACAAGGATGCGGAGACGTTTTTTGAACTATAAAGACTAGAAAGTGAAGACATGGCAGTTCCTGTATATATATGGCAACATTACTTCATTTTTTTTGTCTAATCTGGCTCTTGTAAAAGCAGAGGTGCTTGCTGAGCACTACAGGGAACCGACCATTTCTTTAGCCTATTTAGCGATAGATCATACATACGAGTTGCGGTTCAGGTGGGTTTAAGTGCCAATGAGCGCTCAAGGCACGAGGTCTCCATTAGGGAACATCCATTCATCATAACTGGTGATCGTTTATATATGTGTGTGTGTGTGTGTGTGAACAGAGGATGTCTGTGTGATACCTTTTCATTAGAGATCCATTCAACCGATTTTTACTGAAATTGGCACATACATTGTACAATATAAGGGATAGGTTCTTAGCGTAAAAATCGATAATTTAACAAAAAACAATCGATAAGCCCGATCAAAATCGATAAATTAAACTTTTTTTCTTTGATTTCATTCAAACTCTGTATGTAGGTTACTTACATCATGACGAGCTTACCCATAGCTCATTTTTATTTCTACTCTACGGTGTTTAGCGAAAAACGAAAAAAATTGATTTCAACACAAATTTAAAATTAAAAACTCCCTCTCAAACTCAAGCAATTTAATACATGCTTCACTCAATTGTAGCCAATAAGTTGATTGTTTAACAGTCATTTAACTTGATAATTGACTTCACCCATATAGTGAAATCCCGCGTAAATAGCAAAAAAATTGCGATTTTTACTGGTTTCTTTCTTATTTTTCATTCATCTTTTAACCAATTTTCATCAAACTTAATTTATAAATGTATCCTCTTTTACATCCCTGGTAGCGCACTGACAAATTGAATTTCAAAAACCCCAAAATAATTGTGGTTTGAAGTGGGTCTACATGTTTTGCCCATTCATGTTCTCCGCTAAATTTGACTGAATAAATACAGACTGCTTCTGTTATATCAATAACTGCATCAATTCAAAATGTTTTTTTAATGAAAGTACTTTAAAGTAATTGAAGAAGATAGACTATTATATATATATATATATATATATATATAAACATGATGCTGTTTTTGCTCCATTCTCCACTCCAGTTGAACGCTTTTCTGATGGACCAGCTGGGTATGGCTGCTAGTGAACAATAAGACCGACAACAATGACTGTCAAGAAATATTGTATATGTTCTTCAGGGTGTTAGTTCTCAAACTTCCTGGTATTTGTATATTTTAGCAAGGTTTTCTGATTACTATCTTAAATCCTTGATCTGAATGCATTTACACAAACACGTTGGGTAGGTTACACGTTGCTTTCCTCAATATCTCTTTCAGTATATGCGGTGAGTGTCAGATTCTCCAAGCTTTCTTTCCACCGTGTGTTTAAAAAGTTTCAACTGTCTTTCTCTTTTTAAGTAAAGCGACCTTTTTGCTTTCATTTTCCTTAAAACTTCCTTGCTACATTCTCCACCCATAGCATTCTCATCATGCTTCTGTAGATCCGCATCAGTCGCTTAAAGTTTGCTCTTCATCCGTTACGTAATGATAGAACGTAGGAACGGAAGAGGATGAAATAGGGTTTGGTGAAAAAGCTGTCTGATTGGATCTTGCTTGGAATGAAATAACAAAAATAAATAAAATAAAAAGAAAATGGCGATAAGCTTATGTTGCGTTTACAGGAAAAAGGCGTCTGTACAGTAGAATCTAGGTCGTCCCTCATAAATCTAGTAAACCATTTGCAGTCTGTCAATATTGGACTGGAAGTATGGTGCATATAATATGAACACTTGGTATAGAGTGATGGTTAAGAAGCTTATTTCAAAGAGCAGAGGATCGTGGCGATTTAAATAATTTCTCAGTAATTTTAGCTTTAAATATATTATTAGCTTTGTTCACTTTGACAGACTGCTTTTGTACGCGTGTATTTATAAATACAATCTTTTTTGTTAGAAGAAGTGCGAGACAATGAGACAATTTCGTTACTGTAGTAATAAGTTGTAAGACTTGATTGCTAATCGTTTTTCCACAAATAGACACATTATGCAAAACAGCCTAACGTTGGAGTCCGGTGACGGACAGGAGAAAAGTCGAGTGCCGGGCCACGCACCGGGTCAAGAGCGTTGGACTATGAACAGGATTCTCTTTCTCTTCAGAAGTGTTGTTCTGCAAAAGTTAGCCCCATGTTCACTGGTCATCTATTCTAGTCCCGTCAATTTTCAAGAATCCAGACATTGATTCGTTAATATTCAATTCGGTCTCCACTTAGTATCAACACCCGTCTCCTCTTCTTCCAGCAGAGTTGAAAAATGGAACATTTTATTGAATTTTCTCGACCAAAATTATTTTGGCTAATTTTGTCTGACAATATATCACTCACGAGTGAACAGAAAGTAGATACACGCGTAAAGCAAACGATAAATTTGATGTAATCCATACAGAAATTCATTTTTAACCCCCCCCCACGAATTCCGGTGAATGCTTGAAAACGCGGATAGTAACTAACCTTGTGTATGCCATGTATTTCTCTATAGAAACAAATCTATGATATAGTTGAATTTATAAATTACTAGAATATTTTTTGCAACACAGTGACGCCTGTTGAAATCGATGAAATTTGAATAAGCTGATTTGTTTGGAAAATACTTTGAACAAAAAAAAAAAAAAACAAAACAAAAAAAAACAAAAAAAACCCCAAAAAACCCCCAAAAAAAACAAAAAAAACAAAAAAACAAAAAAAAAACCCCAAAAAACCCTATTTCTCGATTTAATAATTTCTTTAATTTAATAAGACTTTATAGTAAACAATAATAAGAGAAATTCTTTTTTAACCTTTTTAACAGCGAAGAATGCATTCTTCGGACTTCTTACTCTTGAGCATGCAACATACAACTGGCCATACGTATACATTTCTTTCTGGAGTCAAATTCCAGCTTTTGGCCTTGGAATTTGTTTATAGTTCTCGCAAACGAATGGCAAACTGGATTCTTGTATATAAAAACTTAAAAGAGAAGATATGAAAAAACAATGTTTTATTGAAAAAGTATTTATTTTAATCATTGTTTTTAAATATAGTCGAATATTTTGAAGTTAAATAAAACTATTTTTTCCAGAAACGTTAATGAAAATTTATTGTATTAAGCTATTCACCCTAATAAAATCAACTGTACTTTGTACCCCCTTAGCGGTTTGCACCTTTCCACAAAATTTGGTTTCGATCAGTCAATGTATGGCTATTTTAGAGGGTGTGACGTCCGGCCGGACGTCACAGAATTATATATATATATATATATATATATCATACTTATTATAAAAACCCAGGTTGTGTGTGTGTGTTCGTTTATATATTGGATCGGATTTCCTACATTTTTCAACCGATTTCAACAAAACTTCACAGGACTACGTAAAATTACCTTGTGGTTGTTCTGACAGCTCCCCAAATTGGAAAAACAATTGTTTTTGCACGAAATCAATTTGAAAACACGATTAAGAGTCATCGTTGTCGCGAGAATGAAAGGGAAACAACTCATATCGAGTTATACTTATCATAAAACCCAGGTTGTGTGTGTGTGTGTGTGTGTGTGTGTGCGTGTTCGTTTATATATGGGATCGGATTTCCTACATTTTTCAACCGATTTCAACAAAACTTCACTTTTTTTGGCAGGTAGTGTTTCTTATTGTCTTGCACACTTTTCTTTATTTTTACATTCAGAATGCTTTAAAAATTCCATTTACAAGACAATTGTTTATAATAAAATTCTATTCAATCGGTAGACTCATAACGATTGAAAACAATGTTTTTGTTTGAGTTTGGGTTTGACCAATTTGTAAAAACAAAAACAAAAAACAAAACAAAAAAAAAACTAATCAAGACATGCGTGTCCGTCAACCTTATTTTTCAGTCTTTATGATGGTCGATACTTGATCTATCTCTTACTGTTACATCCCCGGGCAACGCCGGGCTCTACAGCTCATATATATATATATATATATATATATATATATATATATATATATATATATATATATAAGCCTAAGAGTTTGCAATTTAATTTTTAAGTTTACAGTATAATGTAATAAAAGGTTACTAGCCTTAAGCGTGCAAATTTCATGGTTGTTCTTTCACTTTCTGCTGAATCAATTAAGTTAAACGATTGAATAAGCTTCTTGCGACTTACACGGCTATAAAAGTCCCTTGAAAATTTCTGAATTGTATCGTTAATTTTTAAAATCTTAACCTTAAAATATAGCAAAATAAATAAAGAAAGAAAGAAAATAGAAACTGAAAACAGTACAAATGAAGAGTAAACATTGACAGTTTTACAATTCGCAGAAGCATTTGTCAAACTCATGACAGCGTTATCATCTCACTTTCTTAAGCATGCTTTTTCTTCACGAATCATTCACTTACGCGTAAAGGTATTTGTGAAATGTACGAATTCATCTCTCTTCCCCAGCTATGAGTTAAATAGGGTTTGTAATTGGAGTGGGGAGATTGTTATTCTCAAGAGAACTGCTAATGCATATTTACTCAAAAAAACAAAACAAAACACATACACATATATATATATATATATATATATATTCGTACTATCAAAATATGTTATAACAAAAAAGTGATTGCGGTGGAAAAAAAAATCAATCAATTTCTTAGTAAATCAAAATAGAGTCTGATATGTCTTTCTTCTTTTATCGCGATAAAAACTATCGGAGGAATAGATAATTCAGATTGTTCATCTGATACTTAATTAGTAAACACTCCGCCATTAACCTAGATAAATAATGGACAATTCCGGTTTTCGCATCAACGTAAACATCACTTTATTCCGAAGGAGTCTTAAAAAGGTGAAAACCTTTGCTACACACACACACATATATATATATATATATATATACATAAACATACGTGTGTGTGTGTGTGTACACTAGGTATGTCTGAAAAGCACCGGGACTGGGTGTGGTGGATGTGCTCCCGGCGAAAAAGTAATAAACGGATTTTGTTATCGAAAATATCTTGGTAGTATATAACTAAGATTAGCTTTCTGAAACCATTGAATTTTTTTTTTCTCATGCGATATTTATGGACAGGACAAATCGTGGCTACTTCACCACGACAATTAACTTCCTCACAATGCCCCGAGCATCCGGCACTTCATAACCGAGAAGAACATCGCCGTATTGGAAAAAAACTCCCTATTCACCTGCTCTTGGTCCATGTGACTCTTTTCCCCCAACTCAAGTGCATCATTAAAGGAGACCTGTCTTGAAGGCGTGGAGGCCATCACGAGGACCTTAATTACGGAGCTGAGGGTCATCCAACAAGAATACTTTCAGCAGTGCATCGAAACGTGTCAGAGAAATGTGTAAAAGGGCATTAGAGTTGACGGGGATTACTTTGAAGAGGAAACCACGTATTTTGCTGTTTGGAATTGAAATAAATTGTCAGTCCTGTTACTTTTCAAAAAGACCTCGTATATATATATTATATATATATATATATATATATATATATATATATATATATATATATATATATAAAAGGACAACGAAAATATAGGTGTAATCCGAAAAAAAATACTATGAAAATGTGTTATTGTTTTGGAACTTGCGGTCGCAACGCTGAGTGAATTTTAAATTTTAAGGTTGTGCGTTTTTTTTTTCGTAATACATCTATATTTTCGTTGTCCTCTTATTACCGAGAAGTAAAACATAAGAACAAATCTATTTCCATACCTGAGGATGTCTGGAGGAACAGACGAAAGCTTGTAAAAACTAAAAAAGACCTTATGAAACTGGAATTTTTAAACAGGGATCATATTGTTTGCGAAGATGTATTCTCGTCATTTAAATCATTGACCTCTATATTTGTTTTTTGTATGAATGATTCACGAAATTTTATATATATATATATATATATATATATATATATATATATATATAAATATTTTAGATATATGATAAAATGCTCTATTTGTTAGTGATAAAGAGAATGGAAATCATTGCCTGAAGATTGTGTTGAGGCATGAAGAAAACTGTCGCTGCTCGATGTTGATCACAGAGACTAATATTTATATATACATTTGTGTGTAAATTCGTTAAATACTCGTTGATCATACAAATGGTATCATCCACATACACAAAAAGGCTAAAAAATATTGTCAGTATATAATAAAAAAGAAAAAAAACAACTTCTCAGTATCAATGATGAACATGGCCAAAATGTGCTGATCCTGTTTGGAAAATAAAACATTCCTAGAACTATTAGATACATACATAAAGCAATCCATATATTCAGTTGAAGTAAAATAAAATTCATACTTGAAAATGGCTAAAGATATAGCCGAAGACGCTTGGATATATAAAACATTCGAACAAATTTTATATAATTTATATCATGAAAGAAAAACAAAAAAAAAAAACCCAAAAAACACATAAAAAAAAGGATATAAAAGAACTTAACCACAGTACTTTCTCGGTCACTTTTAACGAAACTTGCATAAAAGAGGGATTGCTACCCAAATACATATACATACATTATATAATTATTTTAAAAAAATATGATTCCATCGCTACAGAAGAATATGCTTAAGATTAGTTATTGCAAAAAAAAAAAAAAAAATACGCTTGAAGATGAAAGAGCTTGATACCTTAATTCAATTTAATTTTTATTATTAAATTAAAGTTTTTAGCTTCCGTTTTTAAAACAGGAGAACTCGTATGTAGCGTTGGAATCATTTTTTTTTTAAATAATTATAATTTAGGCTCTACTTATGTATTGATCACTGTTTTTTTTTGTTTTTGTTTTTTAATAAAAACAAAAATACTAAATAACTCCGGATTATTAACCTAATGGTTCTTAACTATTTGCACACACATACTATATATATATATATATATATATATATATATATGCAGTGAAGAATTTTGCTTGCATATACATGACAGTCATAAACTACAGGAATTAATACCACTTATGTCCATTCGTCCCCCCGCACAGAAAAACGGTTCACAGACTCACTGGGTGGCTGTTTCACCCGAGCTTTCTGTAGCAAATAATTTTCTTTTTTTGTGGTGAGGCAGCAGTACCATTTCCAATCGGTTTTTAATTCAGAGTTGTCCATCTGGATTCGATGTCAACCAAGGCTAGAGAGCCAAGTCTACCTGCTGTTGGTGGGGGAGTAGAGAGATGTGATGGATTTATAAGTTTCTTTAGGTATTTTGTGAGAATTGGAACACAACGAACCGTGCACATCCATAGCAGATTTTGAAGTTCTTAAAGAAAATAAAGGGGGTATGGAATACATGGATTTCCACAATCGTCATAATGGCCGGAAGTATGCTCGAAAAGCGTTACATCATTATTGTTTGAACAATACTGAACACATTTCAATCCAGTCTGTAGTGGTATCTATTCCTGATAATACGCCTGGATACATTACAAAGTTTATGGAGAAGTAAACTGCACTCAAACGAACTGGGACAACACTTATGAAGAGAAAGGAGCATCTAAAAAATCTTTAATATCTAAATATGTAAGAAAAAATGAAAAGTGTATGCGGACAATGTGCGTTTGCGGGCTTAGCTTAGCCAAAAACGTAAATAAAAGCGTCCTTTAGTATTTCAGTAAATGGCTAGCTTTTCGACATAGTAATTTCTCTTGCGGTCGCCGACTCAGTTCTACCATAGACTAACAACGTGATCAGTCTTGCATGATTCTAAATGAATAAAGTTGTAGAAGATGGACATTTGAATTTGGCGCGTACATTGTCAGTATCACGTGATCTTTACAGGGGCAGTGACTGGCTCTTTCTTTAGACATACGTCCTCGTTCTTTTTAAAATTATTCCGGGCTTGATCAAGTTAGTTTTTCGATTGATTCTTCTAAATTACAATATATTCTTTTGTACGTATCCTTGCCAACGGGTTTTTTTTTCTTTTTAATAAAACATTTCTTTGTAATTATGCTGAACATGTGTACATGAGAGCGAGTAAAAAGATTCATATGAGCATTTCTTTTCATAACCGGCGAGTGAAACCCATAAAAGATATCAATTACTCGCTTTCATTCAATGACAACGTCTGCTCCATTCCTTACTAGACATATTTTTATGGCCGATACTGTTTCAGCTGCAGTTTCCTTTTATTCAGAAATATTTCAGGAAAAGATATGTTGCCGCAGAACTTACAGGCGTGACAAGAAGCAGAGAAAAGAAATCCTTCAAGCATTTATGATATAATCATTTATTTTTTATTATTCACTGTAATTCTTTTTTCTTGTCTAAACTCATCTTGGCTTATGGCCATATCATATTGAAACACCGGTTCCGGTACGATCATCGAAGTTAAGCAACGTCGCGATGGATGACCGCTTCTGAATACCAGGTACTGTAAGCTTGGGTGTGTGGGCGATGTGCTGGATAATGTTTCGGAATTGTTAATCGGAGAGCAGGGTTCCAATTCTCGTTAGGTTTGTCATGTACATTTATGCGCAAGTACTCTGGGGGAAAGTATGAATACAACTCTTCTCCTCCAGCTATGGGTTAAGATTTGTATCACTAAAACCATTATTACTTTAAAAAAATCTTACAAGCTAAAAATAATTTCTAGTTTTAAATAAGCAGCAAAGTGCTGATAAACCGTAAAAAAACGAATCACTCAATAAACTAATCTTTGTTAGTTTTAATTCTTGGACGCTGGCAATCCTATTCTTAAGTTTGCTCAACACATTTCTATACAAAAATTAAGCAATGCATTTACATTATACGCGTAGCAGACGTATTCTATACAAGCTTAAAAGCCACTATCTGGCAGAATTTAAGCTAGCTCCTATCGAAACCTCAAATGCGTGAATAGTTAAGAGATGCCAGAAAAATAAATAAATAAATAGAAAGATCACATAAAAACGTTTACTGAAGTTAAGATAAATTCATTTCATTTGTAGACGACATTATGAATCTTGTAAGCTTTTCCCCGTTTGCTTTATATATAGACTAATTAAGATTATTATTAGTATTATTAATAAAAAATAATATTAGGTTGGTGCAAAAATAATGACGTAACAATGTCGTTTTTTGACGTATTTTTTAACGTGAAAAAACGACATTATTACGTCATTATTTTTGCACCAACCTAATACAGGATTATTATTAATCCTTATTTAATACGTTTTTTATGATCTTATAATTGTTCATTTATGCAGTAATATTATTGGGTAATATCAAAAAATAATTACTATTAATATTTAAAATTATTATTAAAGATTAATATTATTATTATTTAAAAGATAACAATAGTATGTTGACGTCTTAATAGTAACAAAGAATAACATTGGATATTGGAGAAACTTCAAGGTATTTTTAATGTATTTTTCTTCATAAGTAGCTATTGGGAGTTACAATTTCTAAATTCCCTAAAGTGGAAGCATTCATTGTTCCGGGTTTTATTTTGTTATGGAGCAAATCGAACTTTACGAGAATATTTTGATGCTGGATTTTTGATAGACGCTTATTTTGAAATCAGCACGTTTAACACGAGTCCAAGGAGCGGTTATCTTGGTTTGTTTCATAAGTAAATTCAATATATGCCCAATGTTGTTCAGTTACTAAACAACATTGAGCATACTATTGAATTTACTTAGTTTAAATATCTGAAAAGTGTCTTTACAAAGGACAGAAAATGTGACACCGGAAAACACACTGTATTAATGAAAGTTGCCTTCCAGAAGGCAGGCAAGGTTTTAAGAAACAGCGGGAAAATTTGGTTAAAAGAAAAAAGAAGAAAGTGTTAAACGATTATGTAATATAGGTCCTTCTATATGTCAATATATGTTGGACAATCTTCTTACAGGTGAAGACACCAGCATAAACAGAAATCTTATTCTACAAAGGATGCTGAGAATACCATCGACTGAGCATGTGAGTAAGGAGGAAGTTTCAAAGAAATTGTAAGCAAAAAAAGACGCTTATAATTAGAAACAGTTAAAATTTTTAGGACATATAAGAGAGGCTGGAGAATTTAATGATATAGTCATAAAACTTCATCGATGTATCATAAAAATACCTAAACAATTAAAATATTTCCGATATACTGATTATGATTTATAAATATACATCTTTCTATTTTCAGACAGAAAGCAAAAATCTAATTCTAGTAAAGTTCATTACATCCGCAAACACCCGTAGGGAAAGGTATAAATCCATCTTCTCTAGCAGCTATGGGTTAAATAGTGGCACTTGCACGTGGAAAAATCATCTCAAGAAAAAATAAAAAAAATAAAAAACAAAAGGTTGATAAGCCGTAAAAGAAGAATCAATTCTATTTTCAGAAACTCGGTAGAGATAAGATAATAAAAAAAATTCCATCTCATTAATTTCTTTTATCAGCGCCATTTGTCAGTGTCAAGTTGAGAGGCAATCTTAAGCACTGTATTTATTATACAAAAAAGCGCATATGTCTAATCTTATCTTTGCTAATGGCAGTGGTACAGAGGCAGCTTTGCTATTTGTTTATTTAAATATGTGAAATAATTCATTTTTTCCCCCGAAATATGCGTTAGCTCAAAATTTCCCGAGTGTAGGGGAAAGAGACGATTTCTCTCTTACGGGCGGGATGTGGCAAGCCTCTCACCGCTCTATCGCTACTTCCATGGAAAGTGCTCGGAAGAACAACATTCCTTGCTAACGCCAGTTCTAACATTTACGGCAAGAATACGCCATGCCACTCGCATTGTAGCAAACCACTGACATGCTTTCCATGTTCCATTTGTAAGAAGTTCCACTCGAAAAGCTTCTCTGTGAAACTGTCTCCCAAGAGGATGTTTCCCCGATAATTACAATCTTATACTGTTCAAGTCTAGGGTTAACTTCCTCTCGTATCCGTATAAACTACCTCCTAATGAGTGAACGAGTGGCCCATGGACCGTTGATGTAACCCTTTACCTCGATTACAGGTTGAACCTTACTGTAAAATAAAATAAAAATATTCAGGTTAGAAACTATATTTGACAAGTTATTTCATTAGCGGCAGAAATTTTTTTTTCCAGCGTTTTTGCTAAAGAACGTCTTATGACAATATAGTTGTCAGAAATCCGTTAAAGAATTAATATCTCAGCTTAACCTGTTCAAGTTTAGGAATAACTGAAATTAAAGAAATGAAAAAGAGGAAAAAAAAAAAAAAAAATGAAAAAGAGGAAAAAAAAAAAAAAAATGAAAAAGAGGAAAAAAAAAAAAAAAAATGAAAAAGAGGAAAAAAAAAAAAAAATGAAAAAGAGGAAAAAAAAAAAAAAAATGAAAAAGAGGAAAAAAAAAAAAAAAATGAAAAAGAGGAAAAAAAAAAAAAAATGAAAAAGAGGAAAAAAAAAAAAATGAAAAAGAGGAAAAAAAAAAAAATGAAAAAGAGGAAAAAAAAAAAAAAATGAAAAAGAGGAAAAAAGAAAAAAATGAAAAAGAGGAAAAAAGAAAAAAATGAAAAAGAGGAAAAAAGAAAAAAATGAAAAAGAGGAAAAAAGAAAAAAATGAAAAAGAGGAAAAAAAGAAAAAATGAAAAAGAGGAAAAAAAGAAAAAAATGAAAAAGAGGAAAAAAAGAAAAAAATGAAAAAGAGGAAAAAAAGAAAAAAATGAAAAAGAGGAAAAAAAGAAAAAAATGAAAAAGAGGAAAAAAAGAAAAAAATGAAAAAGAGGAAAAAAAGAAAAAATGAAAAAGAGGAAAAAAAGAAAAAATGAAAAAGAGGAAAAAAAGAAAAAAATGAAAAAGAGGAAAAAAAGAAAAAATGAAAAAGAGGAAAAAAAGAAAAAATGAAAAAGAGGAAAAAAAATAAATGAAAAAGAGGAAAAAAAAATAAATGAAAAAGAGGAAAAAAAAATAAATGAAGAAGAGGAAAAAAAAATAAATGAAGAAGAGGAAAAAAAATAAATGAAAAAGAGGAAAAAAAAATAAATGAAAAAGAGTAAAAAAAAAAGAAAAAATGAAAAAGAGGAAAAAAAAAGAAAAAATGAAAATAGAAAGACGAAAAATAGAAAAAGACGAAAAAAAAGAAAAAAAATCAGCGGAGAAACTATATTTGACAATTTCATTGGTAATAGAAAATCTGTTCCAGCCTTTTTGTCAAAGAATGCCTTAGTTGTCAGAAATCATTTAAAGAATTGATATCTAAATAAGTTATTTTATTTAAAAAAAAAAACAACAACAAAAAAACAAAACAAAAACAAAAAACACCACCACCACCACCAACAACAACAACAAAAACTCGTATTCCTATTCTTGAGGTATCGCATAATATTCTGGCAGAGAGAAACTGCTGAGAAAGTTGAGACATTATACGCTGGTTGATCATTAAAAAGCCGGAACCAAAATGAATTTCTTTTATGAATCAACCAGATGAGCCACAAAGAGTCACACCTAAGGGCGGGTTCTTTAAAGAAATTGCCCGACTTCCAAACTGAAGAAAAAAAAAAATGAAGCTATTAACTCAAAGACAGGGACCAAACCCGCTGCGCTTTCTGCCTTTGCTTACGCACCATGTTGTCACCCTAAAAGAGTTTTATTGCCTGCCTCATGTTAATTCACCTGTCAAATAGACGGAATTTCTGACGTTAGGGTTGGCTGAGATTCCATGTTCTCTGGTGAGACGGGGTGGAATAGTCCGTTTGACTGCAACTGAATGCTGGCAAGATGAAAGGGAACCACGCACATGCGCAGAGGACATTCATTGATTGTAAACAAACATATATTAGACATGCGCACATCGACTAAGATTAGAAGAATGATTTAGCTTTCTCCATTCTCATGTAGCGGCCGCTGTCGAGGTTGAAAATAGGTGCAACAGATTTTGCAGTTAGTATTTCATGGAAGGATGTAGAATTTGAGAGAATGATTTTTATAAGAACTCGTTTATTTCATTATTTTAAATTACACCCGAGATACCAGAGGTTAGACAATTTTCAGCATAGCTACCGAGTGGAGACAGCGCGGGGAGAGTGATATCGATATCGTAGCGGTCCGAGTGCTATCTATATATTACTAAGCTGTCCCAGATGATTTTCAAACGATAAGGATAATGCTATTATTTTCCAGCCATATCAGAGTCGATCTGAACGAGAGAGAACGAGAACGAGAAATAAAGGGAAAGAAAGAGAGAAAGGGAAAGAAAGAGAGAAAGGGAAAGAAAGAGAGAAAGGGAAAGAAAGAGAGAAAGGGAAAGAAAGAGAGAAAGGGAAAGAAAGAGAGAAAGGGAAAGAAAGAGAGAAAGGGAAAGAAAGAGAGAAAGGGAAAGAAAGAGAGAAAGGGAAAGAAAGAGAGAAAGGGAAAGAAAGAGAGAAAGGGAAAGAAAGAGAGAAAGGGAAAGAAAGAGAGAAAGGGAAAGAAAGAGAGAAAGGGAAAGAAAGAGAGAAAGAAAGAGAGGGAAAGAAAGAGAGGGAGGGAAAGAGAGAGGGAAAGAAAGAGAGAAAGAAAGAGAGGGAGGGAAAGAGAGAGGGAAAGAAAGAGAGAAAGAAAGAGAGAGGGAAAGAAAGAGAGAAAGAAAGAGAGAGGGAAAGAAAGAGAGAAAGAAAGAGAGAGGGAAAGAAAGAGAGAAAGAAAGAGAGAGGGAAAGAAAGAGAGGGAAAGAGAGAGAGAAAGAAAGAGAGAGAGGGAAAGAAAGAGAGAAAGAAAGAGAGAGAGGGAAAGAAAGAGAGGGAAAGAGAGAGGGAAAGAAAGAGAGAGGGAAAGAAAGAGAGAAAGAAAGAAAGAGAGAAAGAAAGAAAGAGAGAAAGAAAGAGAGAGAGGGAAAGAAAGAGAGAAAGAAAGAGGGAAAGAAAGAGAGAGAGGGAAAGAAAGAGAGAAAGAAAGAGAGAGAGGGAAAGAAAGAGAGAAAGAAAGAGAGAGAGGGAAAGAAAGAGAGAAAGAAAGAGAGAGAGGGAAAGAAAGAGAGAGAGGGAAAGAAAGAGAGAGAGGGAAAGAAAGAGGGAAAGAAAGAGAGAGAGGGAAAGAAAGAGAGAAAGAAAGAGAGAGAGGGAAAGAAAGAGAGAAAGAAAGAGAGAGAGGGAAAGAAAGAGAGAAAGAAAGAGAGAGAGGGAAAGAAAGAGAGAAAGAAAGAGAGAGAGGGAAAGAAAGAGAGAAAGAAAGAGAGAGAGGGAAAGAAAGAAAGAGAGAAAGAAAGAGAGAGAGGGAAAGAAAGAGAGAAAGAAAGAGAGAGAGAGGGAAAGAAAGAGAGAAAGAAAGAGAGAGAGGGAAAGAAAGAGAGAAAGAAAGAGAGAGAGGGAAAGAAAGAGAGAAAGAAAGAGAGAGAGGGAAAGAAAGAGAGAAAGAAAGAGAGAAAGAAAGAGAGAGAACGAAAGAGAGAGAACGAGAGAGAGAGAGAAAGAGAGAGAGAGAGAGAGAGAGAAAGAGAGAGAGAGAGAAAGAGAAAGAGAGAGAGAGAGAGAGAGAGAGAGAGAGAAAGAGAGAGAAAGAGAGAGAAAGAGAGAGAAAGAGAGAGAAAGAGAGAAGAGAGAGAGAGAGAGAGAGAGAGAAATAGAGAGAGAGAAATAGAGAGAGAGAAATAGAGAGAGAAATAGAGAGAGAGAAATAGAGAGAGAGAAATAGAGAGAGAAATAGAGAGAGAAATAGAGAGAGAAATAGAGAGAGAGAAATAGAGAGAGAAATAGAGAGAGAAATAGAGAGAAAGAGAGAGAAAAATAGAGAGAAAGAGAGAGAGAAAGAGAGAGAAAAATAGAGAGAAAGAGAGAGAGAAAGAGAGAGAAAAATAGAGAGAAAGAGAGAGAAAAATAGAGAGAAAGAGAGAGAAAAATAGAGAGAAAGAGAGAGAAAAATAGAGAGAAAGAGAGAGAAAAATAGAGAGAGAGAAATAGAGAGAGAGAAATAGAGAGAGAGAAATAGAGAGAGAGAAATAGAGAGAGAGAAATAGAGAGAAATAGAGAGAAAGAGAGAGAGAAATAGAACGAAAAAGAGAGAGAGAAAACTAGAGAGAATGAAAGAGAGAGAAATAGAGTGAGAGAACGTATAAGCGACAAAGAATGAGAGAGAGAGAGAACGAAAGAGAAACGAAGAATTAGAGAGAACAACAGAGAGCAACGACAGAGTGACAGGGACAACGAATGAGGAGGAGAGCGAGAAATCATATATGAATCCATTGATTAATCCTTGAATGCAACTGACAATACTGCCCTGTCAATAAAATGAAAATTCCCCACTTTTCTTTGTATTTATAAAACTATTTACAACTTTGCAGAACATGCATGCATTTCGTATATTTAAATAACATTCACATGCAAGGTGCGCGCACCAATTCGTATGGCGCCAGGATGAAAGATGTCTTATGACTAGCTGCTGGGCTAAAGCTCAACTAAGCTTAGGAAATATCGACACCAAATTTAAACGCGCATAAACACTTGATAGGTCAACACATTTTATGTTGATCACATCTTAAGACAGAATCCCAATCGCCAAGTCATTTTTGTCATGAATCATCTGTTGACAAAGTTATGATCTTCATTAATTGGTGGCCGTCATGTAGGCAAGCGTACACTGAAAAGTTTTGTGTTTATGCTTGGCACTGTAATATTTAGTAGTGACTTTAATTGATCTAGACGGAAATTAACAAATCCTCTCCTAATTAATGCAGATAGTTCACGTCACGTATTTGATATCCTAATGTATTAAGTGTTATGGTAATAGGCTACGTATAAATATTTGTAGTCTACGAGGTTTGCATAAACATTAACCAACCAGATAACATTCCGAGTTACTTTTTGACGAAAGAAACGCTGTTTTATATTCTAACAAATCAGGTTGTATACTTTGATTCACCATGCGGCAAATAACTTCTATGTAATATTCTTAAACGGCCACCAACCATAGTGATGAAATTTGATAATTACACTATTTACACTATTGACATCGTCGTCATTGCCATATTCGTGACGTTTCGGCCGTTGTACGCTCCGACCTTCTTCAGGTGGTATACGTTGGAATTTCGAACTGAACACTTTTAGTCCACAGCCGGTAGATTGTCCTAATTCCACGTACTATGCCTTTTTTATATAAAAGTTTCAGTGTATTCCACTTAGTAACTAAACTCTTCAAGTTTTTTGTTCCACAAAGCGTTGGATGAGCTAATTCAAATTGTGAGTTCAATATCTGGCCACAGCAGAGGTAAACAAAAACTTGAAGATGAGTTACTAAATGGAATTATATTACCTGAAGAAGGCCAAATGATACAATGGTTGAAACGTTTTGATTGTGACAAAGGGTATTACAACAGTTTGATTTTTTTTTAAGGATTTCACCCCAAGCAAGGCGAGGGTGCCACTAGCACGCAAGGAGTTACAGAGGGTAAGAGCAAAAGTAAAAAGGGCGTGTTTGAGGGAAAGATAAAGAGAAGGACGGGGATGAAGATCAAGGCATCAGAAGATGTCGAGTGTCATTTCATTTGATTATTTGAAGATTATAGCTTTCAGGGAAGCAAGTAAGAGGAAAGGAGTTTTGCTGTTGGGAAGTGCGAGAGAAGAATCTATTGAAGTAGAAGAGGCGGTTACATTTAACCGTTTCGACAATGAAAGCTTAAATTCATGCAGTTGGGGCACCAGTGAAAAGCAGTTGTCATGAAAATATTTGTAGAAAAGACAGAGGGAAGCCACATCACGTTTGTGAGAAAGTGACTGTAGTCGAGATGCCAGGTCAGGGCCTATCACATTGCATATCTGTATTTTGTCGAGAACCTCGAGACGAACAGCGGGGCCACCAGACCATATATACTAATAGTATTCAATGAGAGTGTAAATAGTTACAATACCTTATCTCAGACAATTTGATATTGTTTAAATCTGTTGCTTTCAACGTTATTTTAAAATATCTAAACGAAAAAAAAAAACAAAAAAAAAAAACAAACCATATGATAATTATCAATGTGTATTTATTTATATATTTCCTGTCACATCTATAGTGGGCTGCAAGGTAATTCAATTTAAGTTAGTAAATTTATGAGTGATTACTTGTCTCAGCGGTTTTAATAATCTATACAAATAAAAAATTTATCTGTATTTAGAAAAGAAAAGTTTAATTAGTTCCTTTCCTCTTACGTTTCTTAGCAGGGAGTCTTTTTCAAGCCTATCATGTGAGGCACCTTTGTCTATTAAGGTGATCTTGCTTAAACTTGGTCTTGAAATAGACAAAGACTGCTACGACGAAGGCTAATGTTTATTACAAGATATATTTCTATTTCATTGTTTTATTAAATCCATACAATTTTTAACGATAAAGATACTGAGAAAAAAGGGATTTATATAATACCAAGAGTAACCAATGAATTATAAATACCATTGGACTTTTAAAAAGATAACCGGAAGGAATTAAACGGTTTATTCGCCTTTATTTTAGTTGTGTATTCTTTATCGTCGCTTTATTGAATCTCAGTACTTTGTTTCAAGACATTTCATTAAATTCACTATTAAATCTTTCTAACAATTGCCGCCATGTTTGACGACACGGGTACACTCCTAGTATAATAAAACATTTATCTTCAAAGCACCAGTCTAATATTTTAAAGCACATTATCAATATAAAAAAAAAGACATTCCTTAGAATACCAAAGCAATATATTGCTTCATCGTAAATATACATAAACAAACAACCTATTGCCGATATATTGATAAAGCCTTATTAACCTTGAGCACTGTATTCCTGAATTATTTTAACACATCTGCCTGAGCTCCGAAGTCAAAATTCGCAAACAATTGGTATGTAATGTTTCACGGTAGATATAAAAATAGTTACAAGTGTTTACCCACCGTTCAACCGGTGGCTGGCCATTACGTCATTTAGCTCTACCACCGATAAAACGGTGGTCAGGACTCAAAGGGTTAATATACCTTTATTATCAGGCGGAGAAACGAGTTCGAATTCCGGTAGAGTTCGTTACATCCACTTATCCGCTAATACTCTTGAGAAAGGTAAGAATTAATCTTCCCTAGTTATGGGTTAAATAGTAGGACTGGTTTCTGGGGAAAAAAAAGCCACTAACCTCTAAAAAAATGTTAAAATACTACAATCCAAGATATATTTCAGCTTTAAATAAGTACAAAGGATAGATATTTCTTTGTAGGTCGACATGGGAGAGTGGTTTTCCAATGTGATCAATTAATCTGTTACCTTTCACATCAAATATAACCATGCCAGAAAGTATACATTTTTCAACATACCTGGTGATGGAAGAGAGCGAAAGGAGAGATGGATCCAGACCTTTAACAGAGTTTTGTGTGCTATATATCAATAATTTGTTTGTTTGTTTGGGTTTTATGGCATATCAACCACTGTGGGTTATTTAATGCCAAATCCAGTTTATATGAATTTTAAATGACTATTTTGTATGGAATAAAAAAAAACGTATAGCTGGTAACATTATTCCTTTACACAAAAACGTATAGCTGGCAACATTATTTTTCTGAAAACATTATCTGAGACCTTGCTGTTGGATGCAGTTTATCGCCGTACCCAGGACGCGGATGTAGTTTACCGTCATACCCAGGACGTTATATATCAATAAGTAGACAATGTTGATATTAATACTTTGTGTGCTAGTCATAATGGTTCGAACGAAGAAATACAACGGAGTACTTTGATGAAGCAGCTGTTAAGTTCTTTATTTGAAAAAGAAGAAAAAAAAACAGTGTCTCAAGAGAAAGGGAGAGACTGAACGTTAGATAAAGTTTCGTCTACAGTGGAATCGTCTGACCAGCACACGGCTGGCGGGAATCAAATGAAATCGAATTCGCATTTCAGCTTACATCGATACGGTCGGACGGTATCGATGTAAGCTGCTCAGTTATACCGTGTGATCAGCTGCTTGCTTAGTATTAGTATTATTATCATCCTTATTATTTGCACCAAATGATAAGGTCATCCTGGGTAAAACGTTAAACTACATCCGCGTCCTGGGTAAGACGATAAACTACGTCCAGCAGCAAGTCCTCTGATCAGGAGGTTTTGAGGAGCGTGAAACCACCTCTTAATTGCTGGTGTTCCCAGGTCCACCCTGACCCGGGGTGGTAGCACCTGTTAGGGTCCCAGCTATGGGCAAATAGTTAAATATTACCAGCAATACTTTTTGAAAAAATTATTACCAGCAATACAGTTTTGAAGGAAAAGTATTACCAGAAACAGATTTTTGACAAAACAAAATATTACCAGCAATAAAAAATTTTGTTACCATTAAATACCTCATTGAGATTGATATGCCGTAAGACAAAATAAACCAAACCAAATGATAAGGACACTTTCTCACACGTACACATGAATCTTGTGAATAGACGAGGTACTTTGCCCTCATTAGAGTAATTTTAACATTGATCCCTAACTTATGAGACAATACTACAGAATATTAGAATAATCAAAAACTACTCATCGGAATTGTCAAAATAAAGAAAATGTTCAAAATATAACACGAATATATTTCCATAAATACACAGATAAAATAAAAAATAAAGATTCCTCAATATAGAATCCCGAAAATTCTGATGTTATATTGAAGTCCACTGATCTCTCGTCTGACCAAGATCTAACAGCTCAATTGTGGATGGAAGAACTTAGCTTATAAAGAAAAAAAGTTAGTATATTTTCATTATCACCAATTAGAACAAGAGTTTTTTTCAGTTGTAATGAAAAATTACATTTTTAATGAGGTTGCATGATTTGAACGTCTACTGGGTTTCAAATTCACTCCAAATATCAAGTGGAACGCGTGTGCGTGTACATTATATATATATATATATATATATATATATATATATATATATAATGCTCGTATAATCTAGTAGTTTCTGGTTAATATTGCAAAGAAAATACCGGAACAAAAGATTGGTGAAGAATAGGTTTAATCACAGATTAATAATAATAGAATAATATAGAATACCTTAGTTCAGTGTGGCAATGCGTACGGCACAATGCTACGCCTTGTAACCCACTTTGCGGCGCCCTGTTCCTATGAGCAGAAGTCCTACTCATAGTGAATTGACAAGTCTAATTAGTGTAGAGAAGGTCGGTCGTTTTTCGACATAACTAATATATTATCAGACCTACTTACAGCCAGAGATAGTTTTGTCATGCAATTAAGGCCCGACGAAGCCATTTAGGTCAGTGTTTCTCTTATTTTATATATTAGAATAATTAGGTTGGTGCAAAAATAATTTCGTTTTCTAACATATGTTTCTATGTGAGAAAACGAAATTATTTTTGCACCAACCTAATAGTAATTTGTCCTACATTTTCTTTCTATGAAAATAGTATTGAACCCTCTTTAATTTGGTGAACAAGAAAGTACGTGACTTGCCATGTTTTAGTTTTAGAAAAGTCAGATTCCATGAAAATGAAGTCGTGATGGCGTTTCTGGAGCTTTTCAGCCATCCCTTTTCAGCCTTTGATTGGGGGGATCAAAAACATTTAAGCGGTCTTGTGGTGAATACATATCCTCCATTCTGCAGCATCTTTCTCATCAGGCACAACATCACGAACCTATCACTACTCTATCGCTATTTCCATAACGAAATATTTAGCAGCCCCACAGTTCAGAACATTACAGCTAGGGCATGCCAAGCCGATTCCACTCAGTAGCATCCCACCCACCATTTGCTCCCGTTGCTTTACGGAACATACTCAGGTATGCAACCTTGATCTCTCTAATATTAACCGTTTCAAGTCTAGGATGAAACGATATATTTTCCTCTTCATCTTCATAACCTTCACTTCATACACCCCACTTTTCAAATATATCGCACTTTATTCAGTCTAAAGATTTTAGTAGTAACTACCTCGAATGGCTCTCCAATCATGTATCGAGTGAAATTTATTATTAAAAATAATACAAGAAGTTGACTTCCATATCAAAAGAGATCTTGGTAAAATCAGTTGACCCGACTCCCGGGCAGCTCGAGAAGCTGCTAGCGAAATGTGGTGCCTATATCGAATTTTAAATAAAACCTCATGCTAAACGCTTTCCTCTCAAATGTGGTGTTACCTTTCAATCACCCGAACATTTTATATATATATATATATATATAACATGTAATTGAGGCGAAAACAATCGTCCAGAATCCAAATTCAGAGTCCAAAGAACAAAACCTCCGACACGAGTAAAGCAAAAATAAGTAAATAAAGTGCTCAATACACTAAGTAGAGCAAATCTAACTATGAACCTCAAGAGCCAGGCAAATTAAGTTCATAGTTTTTACATACATATATATATACACACACAAACAGATACAGTAACCGAAAAGTAACTCCCTATTTTATGTCGAAGTGACCAGCCAGGAGTCCTGTGACTTTACTTTGGGATTGGTTAAACTAGACCAGACCAAGACACTGGAAAAACTTTAAGGGCGAATACAAGAATTTATATCTTCCATACCACAAGAGATCCTGGTGAAGTCACTTGACGCGATTCCTGGGTAGCTTAAGGAGCTGATAGAGAGATCTGGTGCCCATATCGAATTTTAGATAAAAACTTATGCTAAACGCTTTTCTCTCATATCGATTTGTAAAAATTATAATAAATAAAGTATTCTAATATGGGGAGTTACTATTCAATCAACGTCTAGTTAAATACGATAAAAATTGTGATTTTTCTCAGCAAAATTATTCAGAAAAATGCAAAATATTAAAACACGAATATATCTCCTCATAGAAAATACACAGATAAAAATTTCTTGAGTATAACGCTAGAACTCTCAGATTCCCGATACGACTGATGCCAGATTCAAATTCCTCCCGAGAAGCTTACTAATAACCCGTAGAGCAGATTTAAAAAAAAAAGGAAAAAAAAAATGTGTCGCGTGAAACTTTCGTATTGTATTCTAAAACACGTAGAACTGACAACTGATGAGCAAATACCGTTTTTTTTTTGGGGGGGGGATTATTCAACGTAAACAGATGCAATTATAGCAGCAAGAATCGAAAGGAAACAAGCGGGCACGAGAAAACAGTAAATGCCGCCTTTATAGAGATAAAAATGAGACGATAAACCACGTCATAGGAGAATGCACCAAGCCAGCTCGAAAGTAACACAAGAAGAAATAGAAACAGGGATGCACTGAGAATTATACAAATAATTTGGGTTCGGTTAGAAAAAAAGTGTATTAAGATTTATAACTGACCCCACAAACTTCCTGGGTATGACGATAAACTACGTCAAGCAGCAAGGCCTCTGATCTGTTATTTTTGAGGAGCTTGGAACCACCTCTTAATTGCTGGGGTTCCCACGTTCACCCTGACCCAGGATAGTAGCACCTGTTAGGGTCCCAGCTATAGACAAATAGTTAACCCCGAATGATAAGGTCAAAGTAATGAAAGTGCAAAAATAGGTTTTAATACCAGAAATACTTTGTAAAAAATTATCAGCAAGAAAAAAAAAAAAAAAAAAAAAAAAAACTATCAACAATACATTTTTTGAAAAAAAAAGAAAAAAAAAAATTAATATATTCTTGAAAAGAAAAAAAATGAAAAATGTATTACCAAGAATAATATATATATATAGCGAGCTATACATTTTTGAAGAAAAAAATATTACCAACAATATATTCTTATATATATATATATATATATATATATATATATATATATATTACCAGCTATACATTTTTAAGGGAAAAAATATTACCAGCAATACTTTTTTGAAAAATAGATATTAGCAGCAATACATTTTTGAAGTAAACAAAAAAAAAAAAAATGTTACTAGAAATAGATTTTTGACAAAACAAAATATTACCAGTAATAAAAATTTTGTCGGCATTAAATAACCCATTGATATGTTGCAAAACAAAACATACCAAACCAAACACACTGAACTCACCATCAAAACAAAACCGTTGGCCGCCGTAAACACGGATAAAAAGGCCGCCATACTAGATTACGGTCGTGACAGTATCAACGAACCATTGAGCAAGACAAAGTCAGGAGCGTACCAGTGTTTCTCAGTAACTGAGAAAAAGTATAATATATGAATGTCAAAGTGGTTACCATAATATTTGGCATTCTCTGAACAGTGCCAAACACTAGAATCAAGATGGATGGTATTAGAATTCCAAAAAACGTTGTCGAGATGACAGGTCTGTGAAGATACCGACAAGTGCTATAATTAACAGGCTTCAATGTAAACATGCAAATTGAGAAAGTGTTTTGATCAGAAGCTCCTGAACTAATGCGCCACAATTGTCTTAATTGTTTCATCTCAAGTTTGGGGTTAAATGTCACTAGAACGCAGAGGGTTACATGGAGAGAAAGAGAAGACTGAGAATAGGGAGGAACAAGAAAAGGACAAAAAATGAATAGAGTTCAAAATAGAAGATGCCCATTGATGTTGCATTTAGTTTTTTTTTTAAAGATTAAAAGAGGGATTTCCACAGGTGTAAAGTGCGAGAAAGAAACTTCGGTTGCATCCAGTTAGTTCAACCTTAAAACAGTGAAACCTCAGCGCAATTAATTAACTTTCTTTAACTACACTTAATTCTTCTTTCAAATACATTCTGAAATATAAACTCTCCTGTTGATTTAGAAGAATAAGGGCGAAACGGTTCAGTTTTTAGAATGGAACCGCTACGCTAGCCGTACAGATGATACGATTATGTAGGTAGAGGCTTCTGTAGAATTAGACATAATTTCAGAAGAAATGATCACAATGAAATGGAGTGTTGTGTGCCATGAAGTCTCCAAACAGGTTTAAGTGTAGAGATTTAGTCTTATTAGTTATGTTATTCAAAAAAAAATTTCGCTTGAAGATGGAACAGAGCTAACTTTAATTCAATTCAAATAATTATATTGAAGTTTTCGGCTCTTGTTTTGAAACATGAGAACTCTTATGTAGCGTGTTGGAATCATATTTTTAAATAATGAGATATATATATATATATATATATATATATATATTTCATTTTCATTGTATCTGATACCGATGGCGCAAATACAAAAGAATAAAACTGAAAAGTTTTACTGCACAGGAGACAACACCAAGGCTCAATACAAATTGCACGAAATTACAATAGTCATAGAAGTCGTGAATACCTAATTAAGGAAAAAGCGAAATTGAGAAAAATTTGACAAATTCAGACTCTGAACCGGTAATGAAGAAGCAGAAAAATGGCGCAAACGAGATGATAGCCAATACCTGAATAGAAACGAAGAACGAAATCGACTACATAACGATCAAGAGGATATTCAGTAATGCAATTTTACACTGTAAAGTACCGATAGCGGGAGTGACCACCTTCTGCAGATGGATAAACTTAGAGTGAAACTCTGCAAGTTGAAGAGGGCCAAGACGGCATCCAGATTGCAATACGACTGGCTCTTGAATAAACCAAATTGCATGGAGATGTATACTGGCAGGGTTAAAGTAGAAAGAATGAGCGAAATGAGAATGGAATTTCAAAGTGAGACACATGAGTAGAAGCCTTAGTATTAGGTTGGTGCAAAAACAATGACGTTTTTGATGTCTTTTTTTAACGTCAAAAAAACGTCATTATTTTTGCACCAACCTAATAAATGAGATCACACCGAAGAACACTAGACTAAAAGATGACAGATGAAATACTCAACTTGATGAAAAGGAGACAGCAAACAATACCAAGGTATGGTAAAGAATATAAGATATCACACACAAAAATCAAACAAATGCGTGCACACAAAAAAGGAATGACTCAATAAAAAAAAAAAAAGCATAATAGAAAGATCGAGTAACAGAGATAAGACAAATATACATAGATAAATAAAAGAAATAACAGGACAAAAGACGTGATCATCAACAGGATCAAATGAAAAGAGGTAACGCTGAAAATAGAGAAAGAAAAGTACCTATCATAATGGAACGAAAATATCGTAAAACTCTTCAACGACAAAAGAGAAACTACCGCAATACACAAAAATAGAGAAGGATCAGAATCTATCCGAAATGAAAATCAACACTGGTCAAATGGAACAGAAACAAAGCATTAAGAGCAGAGATGGAATTGTAAAGACCCGTGAAAATTCCACGTTCTTCTATTTGAACTTTCTGATGATCATGGCAAGTTCTACAACAATAAAATATCTTTACATATCAAATCGATAAATATTTGAGCTCAACAACTTTAATAAAAAAAATTCCAATAAATATGAATGTTGGTCGTTATTTTAAGAAGTGGGTACAAAGGAACAGATTTGAAATTTACAACTTTCCATTTCATTGAAACAGACTTTAAACATTTCTATCTTCCTTCTTTCATTCACGTCTTGTTTTTCTATGCAATCAAAACGGAATATTCTATTATTTATGTGAAGTTGGCAGGAGACTTTAAACACTTATCTCTTTCCAGCCAAATCACAATCTTACGAACATTTCTCTTAATATTATATATTATTATTATTATTTTAATTAAAAAAATTGTCTGTTTGAAGAAAGTCAAAATAAAAATACTTGCTGTATAAAAAAGTAATTTTTTTTTTTTTTTTTTTTTTTTTTACATCTTATTCAGTTAAAACATAAATCCTTATACACCGTACAGACGCACCACGAAAGCACGGACACAATCACAGAGAGGTGGAAAGAGAGAGGGAGGAGAAATTTAAATCATTATGCGCCGGGCGGACGATGCTCTACACAAACATGCAATCACAGACTTTTAGTATTATATAGAGATAGATAGAAATCTCCAAAAATCCAGCTATCTGACTGTTTACATCGTTTGATACTGTGCGTCTGAAAAATTTTATTGGTTTTCGGCATTTTAGCTCAGATCAAAATGTAGTATCTATTCTTATCAGCTTAATCTGATTTTCTCTATCCACTTTTATCTTCCCTTCCCACTTTCTTTTTCTCATTGAAACAGGGCCTGCGAACTGACAAAGGGATGGACAAGCAGAATTATAATAGGATGCCGACAGCTTTTATAGATTTGCGTCCTTGACAAAATTACAGAAATATTAAATGATATATACGACAGTGGTGAAATACCAGAAGACCTCCGTAAATTCATTTTCATAGCGCTGCATAAGAAGAATCCATCGGGCATACAGCTTAAGTGAGCTGCATAATGAAACTCATAATCCAAATTCAGATGACTACAGCGCGTAGCTGAATTAGACCACAAATAGGACAAGAACTGGGCAGTTTCGTTAAAGACACTGAAACAAAAAATGCGGTATTTATGCTCAGAATGATATCAGAGAGCGATACAAATGCAGAAGGGCGTGCATCTTTGTTTTATAGAATACGCGTTCGATAAAGTAGTCACAAAGATCTGTTACAATTGCTCGGTAAACTTAACATATTTGGGAAGGATATTAGAATAATCCGGAACTTATACGGGAAGTAAATCGTTTGTATACAGATTGAAAATTAATTCAGTAAATATACAAAATAGGAGGATTAAGACAAAAATGAGTTTTCTCATCGGATATTTAACCTATACAGCGAGGCGATGCTGAAACAACTAGAAGTCCTACCAGGATTTATCATTGACGGTCACAATCTTAACAAGGTATGCAGAATGGCACAGTCGTGATAACAGACATAGAAAGCTACAAAAATTCCTATAGAATGCAGTGAAGGAAAGCGAGAAGAAAGAACTAAATGTCAATTGCAAGAAGACAGAATGTATGATTGTTAGCAAAAAGATGAACCCAAAGTGCAAAGTCCAAATTAGAGGTACCAGAATCTAACAAGTGCGGAAATTTAAACATCTGGGAAGTGTTTTAACAGATGACGAAAAGAGCGACACGGATCCAAAGGCGTATTCGGATAGTCAAGAAAGCATTACAAAAGTTAAGCAGAGTACTAAGAAATAGGAAATTCTCGCTAGAAACAAGGAAAAGAGTACCAGACTGCTATGTGGTATCTGTCCTTCTGTATGGCAGTGAGTGATGGACTATCTCCTCAAAGATGAAGAGGAAACTTTAAGCAACAGAAATGTGATTTTACAGAAGGACGCCGAGGGTACCATAGACCAAACATGTGAGCAACGAGTTCTGGAGAAAATGGAAAAAAAAAAAAAAAAAAGAAAAAAAAAGGAAACTAATATTTAACTCAAGGAAGAGACAGTTGAGGTTTCTGACGCATATAATGAAGAAGAAGGGCTTGGAAAATATGATACTCACGGGACAGATATCGGACAACATAATCGCGTAACATATTTAATGAGCTTGTGTAAATGGATGTTAGAACAGGGCTTAGGAGAAATAACAGAAAGACAAAGTTTATTAAGAGTTACAAAGGACAGGACATAGTGGGGAGCCATTATCACTACCGTCCTGAGGGGACACCGCACATAAAGAAGAGGTAATCAATTCCAGTTCCAACGGCGAGACCCGAACACGCGCAAACGTAACAACAGTTTGAGGTCTTTTCTAACCGTCTTCAACCATGCTTTTAGCTGTCTATGTCTACCTTCTGGAGGTGACCGGAGCAATCGCCTCAGAGGTGAATTCACCTGGTTGTCGACCAACAGCATGGTACAAACACCGAAATCGTTTTGTGAGTAGAGCGGGTTGAAGAGAAAGTTAGAGAAGAAAATATTGCATCCATACTATTGGCATGACAAAGTGCTAGAACTATTTTTTTGTTTAGTGCAGGCTTAGTTGCAAACTAAAGATTTCTCACACTGACAAAAATTTATATGCGTCTGTACACACGCAGAAGTCAGTAGAGTAGCCTAATGAGGGAAACAATTTATTTTTACAATTTTGTCAATTTCCTTCCATGTCAATGCACTTAATTTAATCTTGAATATTTATCACAAAATTTCAAAACGGAAGTCATGTGTTGGGTTACAGATTTATATATGCTATTTTATATACCATGTCCTTTGAAGGCGTGGGCAATAATTTCCTGTTTATTCTTATTTAAAATCCTTTTTTTGTCCCTCTTCATCCAGTCACAAAAACTAATCGTTTATTCTTGTTTCTCTTGCCATCAGCATGCCCTGGGAGTTCAATTCTCCAGACTATTTTTCCTCATTGTGTTCCAGAAATGTCAGGTGTTTCGTTTTTATTGTTAAAATATGCGGAAAGCAGCTCTGCACAGAGAGATGAACACCCCACACAAAAGGGGCACCACGTTTAACATACCCATTTCTACCTTTTGAACACTCATGCAAATCGGACCTATGTCTACCACTTGTGTCTCAAAAGCGACAGAATTTGGCAATAGATAAACAGGAAAATATTGATATACCGCAAATAGGAACCATCCCAAAACGAGCCGCTTTATTACGACCAAGATTGTATTTCGAGCTCTCTCTAGTCATAGTAGTGAAAAAAATATGGAAGGGTTGTGTATTGATATTAATTAACATTATACTATCAAATTATCTCTGCGATTCCATGTTCCATTTATGAGAAGTTCCACAACTGCCTGGTAACCACTGCTGTGAAACTGTCTCCCAAGAGGATGTTTCCCCGATAATTACAATCTTATACTGTTCAAGTCTAGGGTTAAACCGTTACCTTCCTCTCCTATCTGTATAAACTACCTCCTAATGAGTGGTCGTGGCCCCCGGGGCCCTTGTAATGGGGAACCTTACTGTAAAAAAAAAAAAAAAAAAAAAAAAAAAAAAAACATCCCATGTCGATAATTTTCCATCTCGGCAGAAGGCCGTTAATTGCTTTCCTAAAGGATTTTAAGAACTCAGAAATTTGTTCAATATTTTTTAATTTGGATCTAGGTTATATGGTTTCATGCCTGTACTGATGTGAATAATTCCGAGAAACATTTCATTAAAATCTCCTCAGTTGTTATTGACATTCTTAAAGCGTTCCTCTTTCAAAGAACGGAGAAAAGCATTTTTGAATTGGAAAGGACTGAAGTTCTTTCCTGAGAGGAAGTCTGCTTTGAAGCCGGGATACTCAAACTATTTCATCTCGCAGATGGACAAAAATCCTACTAATGTGTCAGGAAACTCTAGTATTTAAGTGTCACATTCTTATTTGTACATCATCAGTAATAATATATTTATTAAATCACAATCGTAATGTCAATCTATCAAAAAGAAATGAATATGTTCATTAACTCCCGCACATGTATATAAAACTATGTCACTGAAAATGCGTTCGACAACTCACTTATCTTATATTAAACTGTTCTCGAAGTTTCACTATTTTTTCACATCCAATTCTCAGTAGATATTTTGGTGTAACAAGTTCATTTAGTAAGTAAATTTAATTCACACAAAAATTTGCCGTGGATTGAATGTTAAACAAAATTATAACCAAGTACAGGTGTGTGTGTATATATATATATATATACACACACATACAATAAACAAATATATAACCTATAAACAAAAACTGAAAATCCTTGAAGCAATATACATCAAACAGTTAAAACCTAACCTAAACAATATCAACTATGGAATCTCTACAAATATCCTTCAATATCTATAATTGGTAACAGAAGCCATTGGTTTATACCAACGGCTTCCCATACTTAATACTTCTCGAATTCACTCTCGCGTGGTCATGTGTGACGTCATGAGCTGCGGTGCGATTTTCGCTTCTAGCGTCTTATATGCACGTGTTTATCGTTGCTCAGAAATCATCCACGTAAACAATCACAGACTATCATCACTGTCTTGTCCGTATATTGCTTAATATGTTGTACAGTAACTGACATCTTTGAAAATGGCTTATGTAAGCTGAAAGCTTAGATTGGATTGGATTAAAAAAATATGAATTAATATTGTGATTTTCTTTCTTCGTTTAATGATAATGTTATTAAGCTTATCAGACGTTATGAAAAGAATTTACATAAAATAAATAGACAACACTTGTCTATATTATTTAATGAAACATGTATGAATATATATATATATATATATATAAACGAAGCCTTGTGACTTAAATTTGGGTCGATAGTTGTGTTAGCACGAAGTTACAAGCGTGCTGGCCTTGTTCAAATTTTTGATCACACTAGATAAACTTTAAATAACGTCTGCTCAGCATAGTAGCAGTATATACCGGGTGGGCTTTGTGGGTGTTGAATAAACACAAATGCGCCTGAGCAAGCGTCTGCAATAGGGATTGTCTAGCCGCCCTAGTAGACGGGTATCCTCGAATACGAGTGGCCATCTCTGTCTCTCATATATATATATATATATATATATATATATATATATATAAAATATATGACAGAGAGAGACAAAAAGAGGCCATGCATTTGTTGGTCATCTTCATTTCCCTTAGACATTCAACTAGGCTATTAGAGTTCTTTACACGAGATGTACTGACTGTTCCAAGGAGAGGAGGGATAGAATTTTTTATGGCTTTCGCCTGTTTATCGATGCGATGTCTAGTTGTGAGATGATGGGGGTGCATTTCTGAGTTTTAGGGAGACCGTAAACTTCGAAGTCCTGAAGGACAAAACGAGTCACAAGTAAACTTTTTCCACTATGTCACACACACACACAAGTGAAAAACTAATTTAAATAAGTGAAATGGAAAACTATAAATTCTCACCCCTAGAAAATAAAGCGTTGTCCACGTTCAATGTCTGTGACCGTCGAAAATGAGTAATCAGTGAAGTTTTACCGAAGACTGGTTAATTAAAATTAGTTATCAAAATTTACAGAAACATTAAAATGTTCTAAAGTCCACAACGAAAATAAAATGGTTTGATTCGAAATTACAATCACCTGAAGGCCGGAGCGTACGACGGCCGAAAACGCCGTGAAAAATGGCAACAAAGACGAGGACAACAGTCTGAACAATGTAAAGTGTAAATGCTATTTAAGACATTGCAACAAGTTCATATATATATATATATATATATACACACACTTCAAACCGAATTTTTTAATGGATACCCGTAACAGTATTTCTTTACTCTACCGATCTGCACATTCAAGAAAATATGATCCTAACCTCCGTCCCCCAGTTTGCGAGAGAAATCATCGACTGACCTGGCGTGCTTGGACCACTTAATCACGGAGAGCTTCACCGCTAAAGCTGTATTTGCCTTAAACAACATTCACTCTTCGAAGCCAGATTTGTTTAGTTTCTTATATTCATAAAGAAAATGATCCCTAAAGAATCAATGATTTTTTTTATTTATTTTTAAAATAGAAAAAATAAAAAAATAAATAAAATTAGATTACTTCAAGTGGATACCTAAAGGAGAATTTACTCAAATGTTGGCATCCACTAAGAAAAGAAAAGAAAGAAAAAAAAAGAGGAAGGAAAAAATAAAAACGAAGGAAAAAAAAAAAAAAAAGTAGGTAGGTAATAGCTTTAAGATATGCACTATCCAATAAATATAGCACATGTAAATTTCAAAGTGGACATTTAAGATCCAGAGGCGACAGTATTTCCTGGTAAACGCAATCCTAAGGCCACACACACACGGTACGTGGAACTAGAACAGTGATATAGGAGGATTGATATTACATATCCGACTATATTTCTGAGATGAGGTATTATGTACACTATTTATATTATTCGGACTATTGTCCTCATCTTTGTCGCAATATTTATTACAAGTCAAGGGCACATGGCACAGTGGATAAAGGCATTAGTTAGATCCAGTGACAGGACCCAAAGAGTGTGAGTTCAATACCCGGTTAAGGCAGTGGAGAACTTGGAGAGGGGAATTAACAGGAGATAACTGACATCCATTAGACATGGCACGTGGAACTAGAACAGTCTACCCCAGTGAGCGAAATAAAAGGTTCAGTTCGACATTCCAACCACCTGGAGAAGGCCGGAGAGTACAACGGTCGAACTAATATGGCAACAAAGATGACGTCGATAGTCCGAACAATGTAAATAGTGTAAACAAGGTTTTCTTTTTGTCAATATAATTTCTAATAAAAATAAATAAATAAATAAAAATGAATGTCTCAATTTTGTAACCAGGTATAATAATTTTGTCTTAAAGTACACAACCACTATTGTCTGGGCCAATTTTTAAAAAAATTACTAGTGGGGTGGCATCAAATTTTTGAACTGGGGTGTATGTATCCTATACGCACATTTTATAACAAGTGTTCTACTGTGTATCGCTAACATTTGTGAACATTTCAAATCGACTTCGGAGATTTCGACGTACTGTAACGCTCGTTAGATCATTTACGACTGAGTAGTGAATTCGACCCTCACTGAGTACCCCGTACTTTTGAATTTGTGCCACATCTAAGCTACGTTTAGAAAAGCGTTTCAAATTGACTGGGCGTGACAGATTTTTTAAAAAAATTCTATGTATCGAAAATGCTATATCCTGACTTAATGCACGTAAGAGCCACATTCTTAGTCACCATTGCTAATAATCCGTTTTTTTAAGTTTCCATGTATTTCTCTAGTCATTGTTAATATATTTACACTATATAGCTTTACTCTGATAGTAATATTTGCATTAATAGATGACCAGTGACAATCCCTTTCTACCGATTTTAAAACACAAAACATTAGTGTTAAAACGTGTTAAAGCTGTTCTTTAAACTTTAAAGAAATTTATAATTTAAAACGTCAATTTATTTATTTATTTTTTGCTAGCGTCAAAAACATTTGTTTTTGGAGAAAAAAAAAAGCGAGTGCTGAATAACAACAAACATTAAACCAAAATTATATCTTTTTAAAATGGAATCAAACTTTTCCACTTCCTGCTAGGTTTTCCTGTATCACTGTAGATATCGTCATATCAAGTTTTGATGATTTTATTTAATAAATTCTGAGTATTAAGGAGAGTTTTTTTTCTTGTAACATTAAGTAGTATTAATATTCGTAACGATCTCTTCCAGTATTAGGTTGTCATACATGAAATGACGGATTTGTTGGTTGTTTGTTGATCCGGTCGTCTAAAGAAATAACTTCCTTAAATATAAAATTATTATTATTACGGTGTAATGACAAAAGTACGCAGGTTCAGGCTTTAAGAAAGCTTTATTCAACTGAGAATACAAGGGTCGTGTATAGCGTCCTTTTATAGTTCAAATAAACAGAAATAGCTCACTCAAATAGGAGAGTAACAAAACATGGAGAGACCAGTCTTGAATATTCATAGCCTACGTTACGACCCATGGCCCAACGTCTGAACTAACATCAGAATTTGTTTCTGAAACAATTCTTGAACACTTCAGCACACCTTCGTGTATATAAAATATGAAAATATTCGGAAATAAATGGAAAAAAATACGTTGAGCCATTCAGACGAGTTTCTTCATTATCGTTGTTTTTATCCCATTTCAGTCTTCTATCTTCAATTCTTTCATTTTCTCACTGAACCCATGTCGTGTCTTTTCCCTTCAATCTACGCGATCAAAACGGAATAGTCCATTATGAGGTATTGGCAGGGCGTAATGGTCGTGTGAACTAACGAATGGAGGGAAAAGCTCAATTATAATAGGATATTAAATTCTCCCAATATTCACGAAATGTTTAGTTGTATTATCATCACAGTATTATATTTTTTCGTGTTCCTTCATAGGAATGTCACGTTCTTAATTATTCCTTTAGGTGCCATGCGTGATACACGATTGGGCGATTATGTCTTTTCGATTTATGACAGACTTGGCAGAAGAATTTCCACAGGAAGTCTCCGTTACTTTGTAGTAGACTGGATACCAACCAAGGCTATAGGACCCACACTGTCTTTCCATTTATCCCATAACTAAGCGGGAAGAAGATGGATCTATTTTCCAAAAGCTATTTGCGCGTAACGGAATGCAACAAATTCTGCTTTTCGATTTCACATTGATCCATTATCCATCACAATACCCTCATATCCAAGCTTAAAGCACCTATTCATAAGTGGTCACCCATCCAGGATCTGATCAGACACAGCGTTGCTTAACTTCGATGATCGGACGTGAATCGGGGTTTTATTGTGATATGACATAAAAGAAATGACAGGTATCATAGATACAATGTATATTTATTTTTTCGTTTCATTTAATTTTTTTAATAATAATAATAATAATTATTATTATAGTAGGGTGCGGGGTATATCGTCAGTGATAGTACCTTTGCAGCGAAGCGGTTGACCCTGCTTTACTCAGGTGAACTGGGATGCGGAACTATACTTATCCATTGTCAACATTTAAATCTCACATACGGCTTCAAGAAGTTTCATAGGTACTGCGGCGGCCACACCCCAGTCAACGCCATCGATCTGCCGGTTAAACTGTGTAAGGGTAGTCAGAAGGTTTGTATAACATGATCCGACCGGTGAAGGGGAACGATTCTCCAACCCACCTGGGCCAAGCAGCCAGTCGCCAGCCTGCGCGTAGGAGCTGCAGCTTTAACAGTGAGTGGAGTATCTTCTGGTGGGAGGGACGGGATAACCACAAAAGGAACAGTCATGCCATTGCACTATTTTGCATTGAATGTACCACGGGGGGCAGTGGCCACAGCTGCAGCACTAAGAGAATAACTTATTTTACATACGCTCTATCGTTGATATTGAGCACGTTTACCCATAACTAAAGCATACCTTAAAAACTATATTTTTCATCGTTTTATATATATATATATATATATATATATATAGATAAATAAGCCTTTTGAAGGCTAATACAGTAAAATTGAAAAAAATAATATTTTTAAATTGAAGCACGAAAGAAAAGATTTAGAACTTAATCTTTCTCTTTGTGCTTAAATTTAGTCAAAAGGCTATTATATAATAAATATCCTCAATCTTATTAATATTGCTATCATTTTGTTGTATTTTATTACTCAAATTTCATTAGCCGGCCTATTAAATCTGCATATAAGAAGCACCCATAGACAATCTTTCGTTTTAATGATATATATATATATATATATATATATATATATATATATATATATAGCCATTATTTTCACAAGATAATAAATATAGCATACCTTAAAACTATATTTTTTATCATTCTATATACAACAGACTTAACTGGATTTTTATTTGTACTATTCGACGGATAATAGTTAATCAATGTGGCTGATGAAAAGCTTAGCGTTAACATCTTTCCATGCGAAAGCGTTTATACTGAAAAATAAATATCTTTATTTTCAAATCATTCTTAGCTGCATGCAATTGGGGTGGGATCTTAATTTTCCACCCACTCTGACCTTATTAAGACCACACTATTTATTTATTTTCTCCTTTGGGGTGTTTTTTTTTTTTTTTTTTTTTTTTTTAAATGATTTTCCAACCTAACTTTATATTATGCCCTCCACCGTTTATTACAGACTAAGAAAAATTCCAACCCCCAATTATTAAAAAAACAAAACAAACAAAAAACAACCTTGTATTAGGCCCAGAGGAGTAAGTGATATATTTATTTTGTACCGTATCGTTTGCCTCAAAACAAGCTCGCTAACAATCGTGCCACTGTAAGTGCCCGGATGATTACGAAACTTTTGCTCGGTATCAAGCCGCATTAGTGGGTTACCTAGTAGGAGAATCAAACTCAACGCTGCAATAAGAGCTTCTTAGCCATTAAGCTACAGGTAACTACCACTCTTTCCAAGGTGTTTAGCAAACTTAGTTTAATAAGGACTAGGGTCAAGTGTGCGGGGTTCCCAACAAGGTTCGCTCTAGGGTATATTGGGCACAAAGTATTTGCAGTTCGTTCATAGTTTTTAAACTTTTCTGCGGGGAGAAGAACTCTCTACAACTGTCTTATTTTTATTTACTCTTTTTACGTCACTGTCTTTGTTCTTTCATTCATTCACGCAAGCAAGATAAGCAAAATTGTCCAAATCGTGTAAAAGCAAAATTTACATTTGTTACATTAAACTTCGAAACGTTGTATCCTAGAAATGATTAAAGATATCTTACTGGAATTCTCCGAGGTTTTCATAACACTTATTCACCGTTCTCTTGATTCTTTGAAGATGGAAGCCAGAGTATGAATGTTGGTATCATTACTGAAGGCTTGAATGAATTTTTCCTCACACCATTTCTCATTTGGTAAGAAAGTAAGGCTGGCACAAAACGATTTTAACCTGTTCTCTTTCTAGATCAATAACTAAAAGGATTTTTCTACGATTCTTACGAAAAAGGGTGTCAAGATGATTAAACGTCTTAACTGAAAACCTGCAAAGAAGAAACTGAATTTGTTCAGCGTTTTATTTTTAGATATTAAACATTTTGTACGGCGGACAAATGTGCTATTACAATCGGTATATCTTTCGGTTTATCTTTTCTGGTTGCATGTACCAGCTTTGTTGTATATCTAATTTCCCTTAAAACTTTCTCGTTACTCAGGTTTTTTCTGTACTCTCTGCATTCGTCTGTGGAACCCCATCTGTCGCTTCAAGCCTCTTTTCTGATACTTGACTGACACGGGGTAGCAGTACCTGTTAGGGTCCCAGCTATGGGCAAATAGTGAACATCCAAACAAGAAACGACCCTATGAAAGCATAACAATACATTTAATAGTAAAAGTATCAGCAATACATTTTTATATATATATAAAAAAAAAAATTACCAACAATACATTTTTTAAGCATTCCACCAGAAGCAAGGCGGGAATCCACTATCACGCAAGGGGTTACAGAGAGTCGGAGATAGAGCAAATAGGAGTGATAGAAGAAAGGATGAAGAGAAGTATAGGGGATAGATCAAGGCATCTGGAGACGTCGATTGACATTACATTTGAATAATTGGAGATTATAGCCATCAGGGAAACAGGAAAAGGGGAGGGAGTTCCACAGGTGAGAAGTGCGAGACATGAAGCTATTGGAGTAGAAGAGACAGCTACATTTAACAGTTTCGACAGTGAAAGGGTGAGAGCGAGATGCCAGCCTAGTAGAACGCTTAAATTTATGAAATCTGGGAACCAGCAAAAGCAGCTCATCGGAGCAGTTACCGTGAAAGTATTTGTAAAAAAAAAAAAAAAAAAAAGACAGCACGTCTGTGAGAGATCGACTTCAGACGAGATGCCAGATCAGGGACAATTACACTGCATATCCGTCTTTGGATTTTATCAAGGACCTTGAGAAGGGGCTCCAGATCATATATGGCAGCAATACTGAATGCAAGGGCGAATGGTTGATTTGTAGATTTGAAGGATTGACTCCGGCGAGAAAAATTTCCTGGCGCAGCACAGAGAGCCAACTTTCCTTGCAGTGGACGAAGCTATTGACTCAATGTATTTGTTCCATCTCAGGTCAGCGGACAATGTGAGACCGAGCAGTCGCAAGGAGGTGCTCTCGTGGAGTTGAGCGTCAGACATTCTAATGGGAAACAAAGCATCCTGCGTGAAGAGATTGTCCAGCATTTGCTACCATTATTACTAGATTTTATATTACATGGCACATTCAGTACGTTTCTTTGTTTCTAACTATATTTTCCTATTTCTTAATACTTTGCTTAGTTGTTGGAAGGCATCTTTCACAATGTCTGTGGGCCTTCGGGTTTCTTCATAGACTCTTCCATCTTCTGTTAGGTCAATAAAGTCACCAAGACGCAAGTGGGTGGGGGTTACCGAGTGAAAGAATAGGAGAAAAATAAAAGCGTAAAGGGGAGAGAACCATAAAAGAACAGGAAATCAAAATAAGATGACGATTGAAATTGATCTTCAAAAACTTATATGCAAAGTTGACTAGAAAGCAAGAAACCAGAAGAGAGTTCCACATGCGAGAAGTGCGATAGAAGAAACCGTTAGCATACAACTTACGCTTACATCTAGCAATTTCAACTGTAAAATGATGAAACCTATCGGCTCATCTAGTACTGCGTTTAATTCGTAAATTCAAGGTACCGAAGTGGAAATCTCAACTGAACAATTACCATGAAAGTATTTATTGAAACTACACAGAGAAGCTACGTCACGATGTATGTGGGGGACTGAAGCCGAGATGCCAGGTGACGATTTATAACTTTGCAGATTCTTTTGATTTTAATAAGAATCTCTAAATACATAGCAGAATCACCTGACGGGATGTGACGGCAATATACAATGCATAAATAAATGGTAAAAAAAAATATGTAAGTAGATTTGGGCGAGACTTAGAAATGTGTTAAATAGTTTATGTGGCGAAAAATTGTCAAACACGAAACACCAAATCAGCTTTCCTAGCGGCAGATCATGTGATTGATTCAATACAAGCTTGGTTCTGCGTTTCTATGCTGTCAGACCCTGTCGGCTCTTAGTCACGATAAGTGGGTGATGAGGAATGTGCCAGCAAGCTTAGAATTTTTCAAAGTTGTTTAAAGAACTTCATGCGTTTGTTGCAGCGATTCTAAATTGAGAAATGAGTGGGAGATGCATTCTCTCCTCCTGGGGTAATTTTGAGTCACAGAGGTCAAATCTGTTGGAATCGGAGTCCGTCTCTACTAGAATAGGAGTCCGCATCTGTTGTAATTTTTATTTGAAATTCTCCAAATTCACCGTTTGTGTAAAGCAGAAACGAAAGACGACAATATTTTTTTCAGGGTGCGAGGACATAAATTAAACATTTGAAAACAGTTTTTTTTTTATTACAAAGAAAATATCACCGTACCTGATAGCAGGTAAGACCCTTCTATTTCGACAGGGAATATTAATAAAAAATTTGAATGGTACGTCGAAAGTTCATTAAAAATGTATGTAATACTTAGATTTTCTTTTTTTATTATTTGGGACTTGAAATTTTTAGGACACCTAATGAAGAAAGTGAGCTTCGAGAATATGAAACTCTCGAGAGATTGAAGGCAAAGGAAAGAGAGACAAACAGCTTCTCATCCCTCCTAGTTATCTGGTGAAATAGCAGAGTAGACAGAGCTCTTTAGCCTTTGATAGTAACCAGTGTAAGAGGATGACAACAGAATTAGAAACCGTAAAGAAGGAAACAAGTAACCACTCCTTAGCTTTCCAAAGAATGCATTGCAATGTGGAGAGCCCAGAGCGCCTATGTCTTGAAGTGACATAGCGTTTCATTTAATGGCAAGATCAAACACCAAAGAATGGCAACATTAGGTGATACCTAAACGTCGTAGGCTACAAAGCAGGTCGTATAGATGTATTAACAGCGAAATGTGCAGGTGTAACGGATATAGTCATGGAATGCAAAATCGGCGGACAGAGTTCAAATTTAAACAGTCTCCTGCTTTTACTTTCGCACATGTAACCTTGGGAAAGAGCATTGATGTCCCCACTAGCTTTGTGATAAATATCAGGGTAGTCTGCGCTCTGTAGAGTTTAATGGCAACCAGTCTAAGAGAAAGAAAACGGAATTTCAAACCGTGAAGGCGACGACGTAAACTAATCTTTCCCCCAAATGCTTAATAATTCATAGATAAAGAAAAAGAAATCTGGAGAGCCATGATTATCTACGTCCTGAAGAAACATTAAAAAAAAAAAAAAAAAAAAAATTTTAATTTCCATGTCCCCACGTCAATATTGGAAATCTGGCGTCGAGAGCTTATCAATTTAAAGTTGATCTGGCTAGATGTACCCATACGTTCTATGCTAACATTTTCTCTTCTCGCTTAGGGAACTCCCTTCCGGCTCCATGTTTTCCAGCTAACTTGAATCTCCAAATATTTCAATGCAATGTCAAACGCTATCTGCAGTCATCTTGATTACTCTTTTCTCTTCCCGCTCATTACTGCCTTGATGGGGCGAAATTGATTTTAAAAAATGTAATAAGCAATTATGAGAGTTAATGTAGTACACGACCTAAGTTTTGATGTAGTTGGCATCTGTAGTTTTTAAAGATATGCAAGATATGTTACACACTGGTTTTGTAAAGCTATTTCAGAGAGAGACAAATGCTGAAATTTAAAGATATGCTGTATTGATAGAAAGTGAAGTCTCGACAATGCATAGCGAAAACAATTTCTTATTAATACGAGAGTGTATGTAGGTGATCTTTGTTGTGTGAATGTAGGAACGAGCAGTAAGGCACGTACATTGTAGAAGCTGAAGGAAGGGCATGGGCTTTCGTCTATATTTCTTACATCATTTTACAATGGAAATAAACAAATCGTTACGTTTTCCCTGCATAATTGTACGTAGGGAACTGACATACCTGTCTGAATTTGGTAGCATAGTAATTTGAAGTTCAATCCCTAGGCTGGGTAATACAGACACTGCAAAGAGAACCTTTAACAATTGAGTAATACTAAAAAGAGAACTTGACAAAATAAGCCTAGACATGCACAGTGGAAAGTATATATATATATATATATATATATATATATATATACACACACGTCCACTGTGCATGTCTAGACTTATTTTGTCAAGTTCTTTTTAGTATTACTCAATTGTTATATATATTTTTTGTTTCAACCTTTGGAAGTAAAGTCTGATGATCCGCAGTCCTTTAAAAGGGCTGTGGTGAAATAATTTATTACATGGAACCTTAATGTTGTCCGTTTTTATTTAAATTATTTGCTCTGGATTTTATCCTCCTTGGGTTTACCCATACGGATTACCTAATTTTTTATAAACTA
>OZ010586.1:22639112-22669112 GCA_963932145.1 Acanthosepion lycidas | reverse complement strand
TATTGCTGATAAAGGAGCTTAAAAAGGTAAATAGCGGGGGTACCGTACCATACGTGACAGCAATATTCTAAACATGGACGAGTGTGTGTGTCGGGAGTGGGGGGGACGTAGAGGGACACGCCTGAAAAACGGAAGTGTCGGAGAAACTGAATTGTTTCTCTCAGAAGTTCATCTAATCAACTAACACTTTACGAAACGAGTAGAATTTTACAGTGGCTCATCTGACAAAAACGTCTTTTGAAAGTAGCCTGTTCAACCATTTTTATCTCTTTTCTTTGGATTCCCGCCGGTCATTCTTGTTCATACAAAATACAAACTAATATCAATTCGTTAGGTGGTATTCAGCTTTCATTACAAGCCTAGTAAGGTTCTAATGCATCACCAAACTCAGATTTTGTCAAGAACTGAACTACTGTCGTTGCCATGGGCGTGGTGCTACTTTCGCAAAAAACAAAAACAAAAAACAAAACAAAAAAAAACAAAAACAAAAAAAAAAACAGCTGTGACACGGTATCAAAAAGTTGATAGCTAGAGATAGAGCTAGAGATAGCTAGAGATAGCTAGAGATAGCTAGAGATAGAGATAGCTAGAGATAGCTAGAGATAGAGATAGCTAGAGATAGCTAGAGATAGAGATAGCTAGAGATAGCTAGAGATAGCTAGAGATAGCTAGAGATAGCTAGAGATAGCTAGAGATAGAGATAGCTAGAGATAGCTAGAGATAGAGATAGCTAGAGATAGCTAGAGATAGCTAGAGATAGAGATAGCTAGAGATAGCTAGAGATAGAGATAGCTAGAGATAGCTAGAGATAGAGATAGCTAGAGATAGCGATAGCTAGAGATAGCTAGAGATAGCTAGAGATAGAGATAGCTAGAGATAGCTAGAGATAGCTAGAGATAGAGATAGCTAGAGATAGCTAGAGATAGAGATAGCTAGAGATAGCTAGAGATAGAGATAGCTAGAGATAGAGATAGCTAGAGATAGAGATAGCTAGAGATAGCTAGAGATAGCTAGAGATAGAGATAGCTAGAGATAGAGATAGCTAGAGATAGAGATAGCTAGAGATAGCTAGAGATAGAGATAGCTAGAGATAGCTAGAGATAGAGATAGCTAGAGATAGCTAGAGATAGCTAGAGATAGAGATAGCTAGAGATAGCTAGAGATAGAGATAGCTAGAGATAGCTAGAGATAGAGATAGCTAGAGATAGAGATAGCTAGAGATAGCTAGAGATAGAGATAGCTAGAGATAGAGATAGCTAGAGATAGCTAGAGATAGAGATAGCTAGAGATAGAGATAGCTAGAGATAGCTAGAGATAGAGATAGCTAGAGATAGCTAGAGATAGCTAGAGATAGCTAGAGATAGAGATAGCTAGAGATAGCTAGAGATAGAGATAGCTAGAGATAGCTAGAGATAGAGATAGCTAGAGATAGCTAGAGATAGAGATAGCTAGAGATAGAGATAGCTAGAGATAGCTAGAGATAGAGATAGCTAGAGATAGCTAGAGATAGCTAGAGATAGCTAGAGATAGAGATAGCTAGAGATAGCTAGAGATAGAGATAGCTAGAGATAGCTAGAGATAGCTAGAGATAGAGATAGCTAGAGATAGCTAGAGATAGAGATAGCTAGAGATAGCTAGAGATAGAGATAGCTAGAGATAGCTAGAGATAGCTAGAGATAGAGATAGCTAGAGATAGAGATAGCTAGAGATAGAGATAGCTAGAGATAGAGATAGAGATAGCTAGAGATAGCTAGAGATAGAGATAGCTAGAGATAGCTAGAGATAGAGATAGCTAGAGATAGCTAGAGATAGAGATAGCTAGAGATAGAGATAGCTAGAGATAGCTAGAGATAGAGATAGCTAGAGATAGAGATAGCTAGAGATAGCTAGAGATAGAGATAGCTAGAGATAGCTAGAGATAGAGATAGCTAGAGATAGAGATAGCTAGAGATAGAGATAGAGATAGCTAGAGATAGAGATAGCTAGAGATAGCTAGAGCTAGAGATAGCTAGAGATAGCTAGAGCTAGAGATAGCTAGAGCTAGAGATAGCTAGAGATAGCTAGAGCTAGAGATAGCTAGAGATAGCTAGAGATAGAGATAGCTAGAGATAGCTAGAGATAGAGATAGCTAGAGATAGAGATAGCTAGAGATAGAGATAGCTAGAGATAGAGATAGCTAGAGATAGAGATAGCTAGAGATAGAGATAGCTAGAGATAGAGATAGCTAGAGATAGAGATAGCTAGAGATAGAGATAGCTAGAGATAGAGATAGCTAGAGATAGATAGAGATAGCTAGAGATAGCTAGAGATAGAGATAGCTAGAGATAGCTAGAGATAGAGATAGCTAGAGATAGCTAGAGATAGAGATAGCTAGAGATAGCTAGAGATAGAGATAGCTAGAGATAGCTAGAGATAGAGATAGCTAGAGATAGAGATAGCTAGAGATAGCTAGAGATAGAGATAGCTAGAGATAGAGATAGCTAGAGATAGAGATAGCTAGAGATAGAGATAGCTAGAGATAGAGATAGCTAGAGATAGAGATAGCTAGAGATAGAGATAGCTAGAGATAGAGATAGCTAGAGATAGAGATAGCTAGAGATAGAGATAGCTAGAGATAGAGATAGCTAGAGATAGAGATAGCTAGAGATAGAGATAGCTAGAGATAGAGATAGCTAGAGATAGAGATAGCTAGAGATAGAGATAGCTAGAGATAGAGATAGCTAGAGATAGAGATAGCTAGAGATAGAGATAGCTAGAGATAGAGATAGCTAGAGATAGAGATAGCTAGAGATAGAGATAGCTAGAGATAGAGATAGCTAGAGATAGAGATAGCTAGAGATAGAGATAGCTAGAGATAGAGATAGCTAGAGATAGAGATAGCTAGAGATAGAGATAGCTAGAGATAGAGATAGCTAGAGATAGAGATAGCTAGAGATAGAGATAGCTAGAGATAGAGGAATACCTTGCTAAAGTAGCTAGTCGAAGATAAACACGCAACAGTGTGAAATCGTAAAATTGTTATTTCTTGCTAATTAATTTTCGATGTCGGTTAAAACAAGGATATTGCGTTTGTAAATTTTACATTTGTCTGAGGCCACATTTGCTTCTTTAAAAACGTAGCAACATTAAAAAATAAGCATTTATTCCAAAGAGGGCGATTTCCCGATCGCTATAATCTTAACCTATTCAGTTCTAGAAGTATCGTCATCTATTCTATAATTTCATCATAATCGGAACTTTTTTTAAAATCGATTAATTCAGTAAATATACCTTGAGTGGCTCTTGTGCCTTGTATTGAGTGAACTGTAAAATAAAAGACTTTTGTAAGTCAGTATTTGAAATGTTTGTTATTCAAGTATATTTCCATATTTTTCTTTTAATGTCAATTTGAACAGTGGAATAAACATACGGATTTTTTTTCCTGCATTCGAAGCTCAAATTTGTGCTTTTTTGCACCAGGTCAAGAAAAACGTTATTTTTATTTATTTTAAAAAACTCTGATATCACCATCGTCAGCAGTTACATGGTAGGGGTGTGCGTAGTGTCTTTGTGCAGCTGGGCACCTGTCCAGTTCCCTCCACATGTCTGGCTTGAGAACTGGCGTGGTAATTATTCACAAGTAGGTGTGTCTTGGGCAAATAGACCTGGTGGATCTTATCCCTTTCCAGGTCAAACTACAGCCAATGTCGAATTTGAAAGAGCATGTCTAGATCACGGACACGCGGCCGTCATTTCTATCGGACGGGTTGGGCGGCTCCACCCGGAAGCTCTTAGCCCAGTTTTGATAGATTCGTTGGTTGATTTTGTTTAGCAGCATATCAACCTCCATGAATTATTTAGTACCGAAATCTAATTATTTTGAACAATTTTATGACTTCAATTCTATTGATGATAATTCTACCATAAAAATGTATTATTGGTATATAATATAATAATAGGTTGGTGCAAAAAATAATGTCGGTTTTTGACGTTAAAAAATACATCAAAAACCGACAATAATATATATATATATATATATATATATATATATATACATAAGTGAACATTGAAGTCAACACTCAAAGACGACAGGCTGTTTCATACAAGACGCAATCGTCAGGCCGCGAGTCTGACGATTGCGTCTAGCATGAAACAGCCTGTCGCCTCTGAGTGTCGACTTCAATGTTGACTTTTATATTTACATACGCTCTATCTCTGATATTGCACACTTTATCCCATATATATATATATATATATATATATATATAATGTGAATGTGTGTGTGTGTACTTCTGGTAGTTTTACTATAAAAACGTATTTTTATATTTTCATAGTGTCTTGTTTTATTTGGGAGCTCACTATTTGCCCATAGCTGGAACCCTAACAGGTGCTACCATCTTGTGTGAGTCGGCACCTGGGAACAACAGCAATTAAGAAGTGGTTTCACGCTCCTTAAACCTCCAATCTCCCAATCAGAGGCCTTGCTGCCGGTTGTAGTTTATCCTCATATCCAGGAATAATATATTTATTCTTTGTAATAGTACAAAAAGTTGTAGCACAAGTTCGAGTGGGGAAAGGCTGGTTCTCAGTAATTATCCTAGTCAATTATAGTCACTATCCATTCATTCACTACAATATACTCAATCACCACAATAACTTGTCCATCACCCCTAACTCCTACATGATACCACATATTCACAAGGGACCTACCAAACCGTCATATCCAGGAATAGTACAGATTTGAGATTAACTTAGTTTTAAAAGCAATTTTTATGGTTTGCAAGACGATTAATCTGAATGAATATTTTTCTTAGAGAATTTAAAAAAAACAATATTAAAATTTTCTTTTTTAAAATTACTTTGCAAATGATCTAGGTGAAATCTTATCAGATTTTGAGTGCTTTTATTTTTAATGTAAATTTTAAGTTTGCAAATTAAAGATTAAAAAAATAAATTGTCGATTGGAGTTCATTAAGTTAATTTTCGTACAGATTTCTTTGGGGAATGGTGTGAATCTAGCTGTTCTCCCCACCAACTATGGATTAAAGAGCAGAGTTGTTTCGCCTATTCATTTGAGGTGGCAGCCAGACTCAAAGAAAGAAAACTGAATAAATCTAGCGTGACAAAGGAATGGTTCCATGAGGATTATTTTGCCCTAGACCTACAACGTCTGCGATATCTGCAGTGCATATGCTGCCCCAACGACCCTTGTGGGCAACAAGACTCTGGAGTCGTAACGGGACAATTGAGAAGTGTCTGTGAGGACCAAACATGCTACGCTAGTACGCTAGGAAAAGCTTTCGATCAAGAAACATCCCTTCGGCTAAGGATTCTGAGATGAGGTCCAGCGTAGTTAAGGAGTCTTAAAAGGAGCTAGAAAAATTCTATGGCTCACGGATATTGCTTACATATAAAGGGTAACATTGGTTAGTTGTGAGAGTCTTACAGATCATGCTATAAAAAGTGTAGTGATTAAAAATAAATGACTGAAGGGAAAATTAAATGAGGTACCAAAAAGGATCTTTCTGTATCAATGCTGCGAGTAGCGAACTTTCCTCGTAAATATATTGAAGAATTCGATTCTTTGATTATTCAAGAAATACAGTCTTGTCATTTTTTTAAAAATGTATTTACACGGCCAAATATAAATTATTAATCAATTCTCCTGGCATCTTCATTATTTTCATATATTGTCACATTTTTCTTCGTATTTCCTTTTGATGTTACGTGTTATTTTCCCAAGAATATAGTTTATAATTATAGCTTCGATATTTACAAAAAAAAAAAAAAAAAAAAAAAAAAAAGAAAAAAAAGGCGTCATAGCTTCGATATTTACAAAAAAAAGGCGCCAGTTTAAACGGTGAAGCGAGAACATGGGATAATTTTAAAATCGGGGTATGTTTGTACGATCCCGATTCAGGATAAACACGGTGCAAAATTATTTTTTTTAAATAGAATGAAATAGCTTATTTTTGTGATATTTAATAAACCGCCATTTTTCGCCTGATCGAGTAGGCTAATTCAGTTTTTATTTTTACATCGTTATTTAGAATAATTTTTTCTCTGAAACAATTGTACCCATTAGTCGTGGACCTTTTTTTAGAAATGGGTTTATAGTTTTAGTTTTTTGTCAAACGGTTTCGGCCGCAGTACTTTTCGTCCATAACAATACCAAAACGAACGCAGAAAGGTCAGGTTATATATATATATATATATATATATATATATATATATATATATATATTAAACGAGGAGGAGAGAGAAAAGTTTAGAAATTGAAATTAATATAAAAAAGGAAGTTGAAGAGCATATCAGCAGAAATGTTAGGATAAATTCAAAATCCCAAACGGTTCCGTATTAATAATTTATTCTTGAAACAACAAACGGAGAGCGAGAATTGGGGTGATTGAAGTTCAGGAATTTCTTCTAATGTTCATTTTATACAGGGTCCAAGAGCAACTCAAAGTAGTGAATTACCGAAATAGGTTGCTGTGTGAGCGATAAGAGGTAAAAGGTATAGTTAATCATTATAGGCGAAAAAGATATCTGGACAGGTTAAGATTATAGTGGTCAGGAAAGCACCCTCTTGGGAGTCAGTTCTACACAGTAGCGGTTCGTGGGAAGAAACTGTTCGAGCGAAATGTATTTATCTTATTAGATAAGATTACTGAACAGAACAAATTATGTTTAATCCAATTAAAACTCGCTAGGTTTTATTGATTGCATAAGTAAATATATATATATATATATATATATATATATAATGTGCGTGTTAAAATATAGTTTTAAGGTATGTTCTATTTATAGGCGAAAGTGGTTAATATCAGGGATAGAACGTATGTAAATATAAAAATGTGTGTGTGTGTGTGTGTGTATATATATATATATATATATATATATATATATATATATATATATATATATAATCTAACGTACAGTGTCCCCCCACCCTTTGTTTTCGAGGTTTGGATTTTTCGCCATCTTTAGGCAACCACCAAAAAGAAAATAAAAAATGTGTTTTATGTAATAATAGTCCCGAACTCCAGGATTAGTCAGGGTGTCAAATTCAGATAGGACGAACAGAAGACATGACGTATGTACTCGTGTACAAGCGGACTTCATATATAGCGGGACCCATGAATCTTAACACCTCCGAAAGAAAGTTTACTTGTGTACGTATAGCGCAAGCGGCCACAGAATTTTTTAACCACTTTAAAAATATTCCCTATTTTGTGCGTAATATATATATATATATATATATATATATATCATGAAAACTCGTACTATACACGTTAACAGTTTCCCCTTAAATGGAAAAATGTAAAAAGTCTTATTTTTATTTTATATGGGGAGAAAAATCCTTCAAATTTACAAATTTTGAAAAACTCGCAATATTTTTACTTTTGTTTAATACATTTAAAATAAAATCCTTACATTTCTTTGATAAGTTCTATCAGAGGACGACACCAGTCTGTTGTCTTTATCCAAATATATATATATATATATATATATATACATACATACAAACACAGTGTAACCCGGATATAAAAGAGTTGTCGGGACCGGAGAAGAAGTCTCTTATATCCGGGTTTGGTCTATTATATATACATTAACACAGGCTCTAATTTTGGGACCAGAGAAAATCTATCTTATATCCGGGTTACACTGTATTATATTATATATGTGTGTGTGTATGTATGTATATTATATAACCTAAACCTCACTTCTAGTGATTACTTGTATTCGAACGTTCAATCCAGTAGACGAAACTAAATATACTGTTAAAAAAATAAACGGAACATCTACGCAAATACGTGTACCCACTAGATTGTTGGATTAATAAATAAATTCCATTATATATATATATATATATATATATATATATATATATATATATATATAATGAACTCGTCGATTTCATCTTATGAGTGTCCAACGAAAAGTTCTGTTTAATTGTTCATGCATAGTGTGACATTTTAAGTATCGCCAGTGATTTAAGATTGTGCGACATGATTACTGATGAGACCTTAGCCCTGGTTCTTGCTTCTCGTAGCCGCGGTCAATCTGACCCGTTTCGTAGATATGCTTCTCCACTCTTGTCTATCCACAGCCACTGGTTCGAATGTTGAGTAAAGTATCTTAAGCTTCTCGAGCTTGTCTCTGTACCTCAGCCATGGCTATCCCTGGGTTTGTGTGTATGCACACACGCATATATATATATATATATATATATATTTCAGGGTTGGTACTCGCCGTGGTTTCAGGCGGATGATGGCGAGGGGGTCTACTGGATTTCAAAATAGCTAAATACTTTTCCTGAGGAAACAAACCTTGTACGCTCTAATTCTCAGAACAGAGAAACAAATGATTTTTGATAGGACATGTATGGCAAATTGCAATTGTGGCGGTTCATGCCTTTTGCTAGATCACTATTACTGGGAATTTCTCTACATGAACGGACTCCAGATAGTCAAACGGTCTCTCTCAAGACTAAGTTTTTTTCATGCACCTACCTTGCTAAGTAACATTTTTGCTAGAGTAGTTTGACCATCTCCTTTTCTTCTCCGTGGACTTTCAGCGAAGAGCCATTTTTCAACTATAAATGGTGACTAGACTGAGTACAGGGAATAGTAGATTCATGCCACTCGCAATGGAATGAATATGGAGAGAACAAATAGTGAGTCAAATTTTGAAGGTTCACCAGTATTAAATGGCGAGTTTCGATCTTCGATGGTTGCCTCTCTTTTGCCCTGATGTCAGAAATTAGCTAAGCTAAGGTGTTCGAATGGAAAAAAAAAAAAAAAAAAAAGATTTCGAACGATTTTCAAGGCGGGTTAGGCTAGCCTTAGTTCAAAGACGAATCTCAGTCTCACTACTTATATTAGGTTGGTGCAAAAATAATGTCGGTTTTTGACGTATTTTTTAACGTCAAAAACCATTATTTCTGCACCAACCTAATATTTCATATATTTGCTGGACAATATTTCAGATGTACGTTAATTGCGCTCGTTCTCGATACCTTTTTCCGCACACACACACACACATATATATATATATATATAGGCCGCCCGACGATTGCATCTAGATTGAAACAGCCTGATGACTTCAGTGTTCACTTTTATATACTATCTCTGATATTGACCACTTTATCCCATAAATATAGCACACCTTAAAACTGTGTGTGTATATATATATATATATATGCACACACACACACACGCACACACACACATTTTCCTCATCACTAAGTGACTACTACAATCATTCGAATTAGTACACACACACACACACATTTATAAATATATATTGTTATGGAAAAATAAACTAAGTTGAAACAGATTTAATGTATTGATCTATAAATTATTCCTATATATTCGTAAATATATACATTACAGAATTTCCTCTGGAAGTGAGTAGAGGCGAAAAAATATCAGTAACACACCACACACACACATATATATATATATATATATATATATATATATATATATAGTGGACTCTCCCGTCGTATGAGGGTCAGCAACTCAGTTTGACAGCCCAGACACCAGCACATATGATTTGATTATAGTACTGAAGTCTTTGTGCAGAACCAACCACATTTTTTGAAGGGCCGAATACAGGGACCTGGTGCACTACCTGCCACAAGGTCCCCAAACTACCCTCCGCAGGTTTTGAATTCAGTATTGTCCTTATCTTAGACCAGTCACCATCCAAGGCTATAGAACCCAGCCTGTCCTGCTATTTACCCATAGCTGGAGCGAGAAGATGATTAATATCTTTTCCAAGGGTATTAGCACGTAAGTGAATATAATGGATTCGACTGGAATTTGAACTTTGCTTTCCGAGTCGCTACTCCAGCGTGCCTCTTCATGTGTGTGTGTGTATATATATATATATAGATATATATATATATATATATATATATATATATATATATATATATATATATATGAATGACTGATGGGTAAGTGAATGAAAAATAAGTAGAAAAAAAAAAATCCTAAAATCGATAAAAAAAGAGTCTGAAGACCTTTCGACGGACGAAATACATAACTTAATATATAAGTTGTGTATGTATGTGTGTAGTATATGTATTGGTCACTTCGACGTGGCGTAATATTTAGATCTATTACCTCTGAGTACTGAATTCGATTCTCACAGGGTGCTATTACCACATTTAAACTTAGTAACTCAGTAATATATAAATATATTATATATATATCGCACACGGGTAAAAGAAAAGTGTAAATATGCAACTGAAGTCTTTAAGAATATTTATTTGGAGTAATCTTACCGGTTTCACGGTTCTAGGATTTATAAAGTTAAATTGAAACAATTGAAATGCGACACATATCACGGCATAGCCATACGTCTCGCTGTCTGTCTCAATTTAACTTTGGAAAATCACAACAGTGTAACGAACCGGTAAAGTTCCTAAGTAAACATTCGTAATGACTCCACTTACTTTTTCAAACGCTTTTTCCTAAACATGTGCCTATCAACTAACGTGGTGTAATGCTTAGCAACTTGTCTCGCTAGATCAGTTACGAGCGAGATGTGACTCCGATCTTTACCGGGTGCCCCAATACTTTCGGCGTTGTAACAACTAAGTCAGACTCAGTAAATCACCGAGTACGCGCCTGTGTATATAATATATATAAGAGAACGAACAGATGGAGTAAAAATCTATACTTCGTAGAAGGTATATTTTTAATTCTACTAACCTTATCCCCCCTACTTTTAACTTCTGAAAAAGAGCTAAGGATTTGTTTTTAAATTAAAGTTATCTACCATCACCTGAGGAAGTACATAGTATCGAAACATGGAAGCCTTTATGTAGCGATGTATTTTTTTATTATATATATATATATATATATATACACACACATAATTTCAAAGACTATATATATATATATATATATATATATATATATATAGCTTGGAAATTGATTTCAGTCCCTAAAATAATGCAAAGAAATTTCAAAAGGAATCAATAGATTTGAACGTTTGTATATTTGTGGCGTGAAGTTATAAATTTGTCAAAGTAGAAAAAACAGACGATTTTGTCATCTCACATACACGAAAGCACGTGTCAAGTTAAACATCTGTTCATTTAGTGAGGGGGCCTACTCATTAAGAATCAAATTCGGGGTTGTCTTTCTCGCGAATACTTCAAAAGACAAAATAAAGAAAAAAAAAAGGCATAAAAGGATTCACTTACCTTTCTGTACGGCCATTCTAAACACTCAATGTTGAAATATCTGGTAATATATACAGTATTATTCACACATGACTTGAATCTCGTAAATTATTGCCTTGGTTAATTGCTGTTGTGTTGTTACTTGAGGAACGAGATAATCCAAATTGTTGTCTGAATAAATCTTTTCTTTAAAATATATATTTATATATATACATTTGACGTATGTATGAGTAGGGGGTGGTAGTGGAGAGGGGGGGATTCTCATATATAAATATATAAATTTTCTATTCCAGCTCTCGAATTTTAAAGACTTGTGATTCTTTAAAAAAAATCCACAAGTTTTATTTTTATTTTTTTTTTTTAACTCAAATCTCTCTTTCCCCTCTTTATCAATTGTAGGTATCTATTTTTGAAGTAAGAAGTGGGTGGATTTTGTTGGTATATATATATATATATGTATGTATGTATGTATAAGAACTTTGATATGTTAATCCTGTGTATGTGTGTAGCGAGAACAAATTGCGAAAATTTGAATTTTTATATTTGCACACGAGGATTTAAGAATGCTTGTATTTTTTTTTTTTTTAAATGATAGTGGGTGGCGGTGGTGTGTCCAGTTGCTGAAGTGATTTATATATATATATATATATATATATGTAAATAAAAACGGAGAGTTGGAAAGACGAAAGGAAGAAAAATGAAAACGTGTTTTTCCCCCCTCTTCTTTTTTTTGCTGAAGTAAGCAGACTTTTTTTTTTTTTTTTTTAAATGTGTTTATAAACGTACGTTTTTAGCGAAGAGCTTCTTTGTTTTTTCTTAAGAAAAAAAATATTTGCATTTGACCCAGTCGAAAGCTAGAAAAAAAATTGTCATTTGGTGAATATGCCGATATCGCTCAATAAATTAATTCAAAGTGGTTAAAATTAGATTATTTGTTTATCGCTAGTGTCCGAGTATTCAGTTTATATATTTAAAAAAAAAAAAAATCGTCGGTGTATATAAAATAACGCTAATTAAATAAGACGTTTTTTACGAGTTGTAAACCGGTCGTTATTTTTTTTTTTGTTTTGTGTACGGTATCTTTTTTTTTTATCGTTGTACAATAGAAAAATAGTTTCTTTCTTTATCTTAGGTGCAAAATAAATAAGGAAAAAAAAAATAATAAATAAAAAACAAATACGTTTGAAGATAAATTGAGACTCTGTGAGTGTGTGTGTGAGATGAGGCAGATATAGATAGATAGATAGATAAAGAGAAAGAAAGAAAGAGTAGGCTAAATAAGTTTTAAAGGGAAGAGCCACCTTACTAGAAAGACTGTCACACGTAATCCTACACAAAGATATATTTACTTAATTAAAAAAGGTAATAATAATTATTATAAAATTAAAAAAAAAAAAAAATGTTGCGAACTCGCTAATATCAAGAAATGTGGTTAGTAAAATAAATTCTATTATTTTTTTTTTTTTTTTTTCCGACCTCAGATGTAGATTTCGGCTGACTTTGTCTATTTTTTTGTTTTAAATTCTTTTCTTTCTTTTTCTTTTTTTTAATCGCTTGCTTTTTTTGGTAACTGTTCCCAGTCCACTGTCGTTTTTTGGGGGCACCGAGATTTCCTCAGTACCGTCAGCTTGTCACCCAAGACAGAGTACTACTACAACTACTATTTTAGAGTTTTTTTTAGTAGTAGGGGCGGCAACTCTCAGAGAAACGCATGTAGTTGCAATCGTCGTGGCACTAAGTGTTGTAGTTAATGTTATGCCTTTTGCAGTAAAGTTATTTGAAAGTTCCACCGTTCTTAGCAACTTTAGTAGGAGTCGAGTCATATAATTATTATTATTATTGGTGGTAGTGATTTTTTTTTTGTTTTCTTACGGCGTCTTGCAAGTTTAAACAATGTACCTGTTCTTATGAGATTACTTTGAAAACTTTGATTCTCTTGGAATACGCAACATGAAAGATTTATTTTATTTTTATTTTTGTGTGTGTACAAAAAGACTCACTGTTAGGCGCCTGACGCAGAGCTACATTTGGCAGGCTGATTTCTTGCACTATTTTTAGCGAAGTCGAACCACACCGAGTGAACATTAGCATGCTCTCGTCCTGCAATATAAACTTAAATTTAAAATTCCTAAATCTTATAATACCAAACCCGTTGACAGGGGAGTGCCTCCGTTGTAGGAAATAATTTTAGTGAGCATAAACGACCCCCTCCCCCGACTCAAAAACACTCTAGCATTGAACCTGCCCCATACGAAATTTGGTTTGTCTCGCAAACTGTTGTTAATAAGTTCGACTCTCGTCAGGCCAAAACCAACCCAAAGCGAAACCAAGCTTATCTTTCGACGGTAAGGGCGCACAGTTGGGCGGCTACTGTAGAGCGAAAATAATTCTCGCTAACAGGTCCCTATTGTAGCTATTTCGATGTTCTCTATTTTGGCCTTGTGCCAGACCTGGTAGCCTAAGTTTAAAAAAGAAAATAAACAAACAAAAGAATTTACATGGGGTTTCAACCTGATAGACACGCGCGCCTTACACTTAAGAAATGATCACATATTCAGAGATCTGAACATAAAATCGGGCCACTCCATTTACAATGTAGGCGCAACACAATCTTTTTCGTATGTTATTACTCTTCTTCAGTTTCTTCAGAAATTTGAAGAATTGGTTAAAAAAACAGACTTTCGTTAGTCGATTGGCACAACACAATCATAATGCTATATTTTCTCCAACTGGGGATGTACTGCACTAAGCCGATCTCCAGCCTTTTATTTATTTATTTATTTAAAGCGTGATAAAGCATTTCATATTGGAAGCTCATAGAATTAAAGAAAAAACACAGGTGTATATATGCACATGTGCACAGACACACATATACATACATACATATATATATATATATATATATATATATATATATATATATAATGTATATAATATCTATAATATATATATATATATAATGTATATAATATATATATATATAATGTATATAATATCTATAATATATATATATATATAATGTATATAATATATATATATATAATGTATATAATATCTATAATATATATATATATATAATGTATATAATATATATATATATAATGTATATAATATCTATAATATATATATATATATAATGTATATAATATATATATATATAATGTATATAATATCTATAATATATATATATATATAATGTATATAATATATATATATATAATGTATATAATATATATATATATAATGTATATAATATCTATAATATATATATATATAATGTATATAATATATATATATATAATGTATATAATATCTATAATATATATATATATATAATGTATATAATATATATATATATAATGTATATAATATCTATAATATATATATATATATAATGTATATAATATATATATAATATATATAATATATATATACATATATAATAATGTATATAATATATATATATATATAATGTATATAATATAATATATATATATATATATATACATAATATAATATATATAATGTATATAATATACATAATATATATATATATAATTTATATATATAAATATATATAATATATATATAATTTATATATATAAATATATATAATATATATATAATTTATATATAATATATATATATATATATATATATATATATATATATACATAAAAGCACGAATATATACACACGTATGTATACACGGATAAATATATTAACGTACACATAATAAAGGAGATGCGTTGGAATAATGAATAGCGTCTCGGACTGCCGAGAACCGAGTTCGAATCCTAGTCGAATCCATTACATTCACTTACGTGCTAATACCTTTGGGAGAGGTATGAATCCTCTTCTCTCCCCAGCTATGGGTAAAGGACAGACCGGGTTCTATAGATGGCATCTGGTCTACCCCTGAAAGAAATGGCAGCCTACCGCGGGAAAAAATCTGCCTTGTAAGTCATGTATCACGCATAGCACATACATATATGCATACACGCGTAAAAACACTCTTATGTGCATATATATATATGTATGCATAAATATATGTTCAGGCAAATTTCTGTTGGTTCTGCACCGACAGAGTCCACCTGTGGTTTATACTGCAACTGAGTTGACCATAGTTATAGTTTCTAGAGGAGAGCGCTTTGATCGACAGTTTGAACCAGGTCAGCACACTCAACGGCTCGGTCACGTTGAAATCAGGTTTATATGAGCACACGTACGCTTATATAGAGGATGGTCCGAAAGTCTCGCCACCCCCAGCAAAAAAAAAATTAAGGAAAATAATACAACAAATAATAGTGTAATACAAAGCAAGTGTATTGGATCCAGTTTATTCAGTTTCATTAACGCTGTCACACATCGAGAAGGTTTATATGAACATGATCACTTTCGTGTCAGTCATTTGAAATAGAAAATTATATTATGTACGGGTGACAAGACTTTCGGACCATCCTGTAGTTTATTACTGAGACATTTAAATCATCTCGGTCTTCGAGTATATGCGTACATACGTACGTACACGTATATCTATTTTTGGAAAAATTATTGGAAACAAAATAAATTTAGGTGTATATCTACATCAACACGCACACACACACAAAAAAATTCCAAAAATAGCTTGAAAATAAAACAGTACTAAGTGTTTTAATTTAATTCTAAAATTAAATTTAGAGTTTTTAGTTTCTGTTTTTGAAACATGATAATTTCTGCGTAGCGATGGGAGCATATTTTTGAATTAGTAAATTTATAATATATAATAATAATAATAATAATAATAATAATAATAATAATAATAATCTTTATCTATGTAATATATATATATTTTTTTTTTGTCAGTGGAAAGTGTCATGATACCATTTATAACCTTAGGTCCCTGGATGGGACCCGGAAAGAAATGTGTAAACGCCAGAAATCAAAGAAAATAATAATAATAATAATATTTATGCTCTGCAGAATTGTATTGAGCACTGTTTTTTTTTTTTTTTTTTTTTTTTAAATAAAAGTAAGTAATACGAACACTGGATTATAAATCTTACTCTTCTCATTATGTCACCCCCTACCAAAAAGTAATGAGAACAAGTATTTCAGTAATACAAAGCACATGTATTGAATTCAGTCTATTCACTTTCATTGACGCTGTCACAAATCGACGTTTTTATGGATATCATCATTTTCATGACACAAAATGAGGCAGTGCCATGTAATGTGTAATATTTTACGAATCTGTGCTTTGTTGCAAAGGCTCCCCGAATAGCGTGCTTCAACTGATGATAATTCTGGTATCATTCATGTGAAACCCTCTCTTTGATAATACTCCACAGAGCGTTGAAATAGAAAATTATATTTAAAATTATGTATGGGTGACAAGACTTTCGGACCACCATGTATATAAATGTATAAACGCGCGTGTGTATGTATGAATATATACATCACACGAATATATATATATATATATATATATATATATATATACACTCATACACATATGCATAAACACATAAATATGTGCATGTACAGATATATATATATATATATATATATATATATATATAATAAAAACTAATATTCCGTTGTAATATGACCATGGAATATTAGTGTTTAAGCCTTTTTATTATATCCTTACTCTGTCCTGGACATTGAATTCTACCTGGATTCTATCCTCTTGGAAATTTTATTCAAAAAATATACATGTATGTGTATCCACCTATGTATATATATTTATATATTTTGCATATGTATGTGTATATTTACCACTAACATTATCTATCTATCTATCTATCTATCTATATATATATATATATATATATATATATATAAATTATTTTCTTTTTAAAACTATGATTCTATTGCGACACAGACAATTTCCATGTTTCAAAATTGAAACTAAATTTATAAATTTAATTATAAAAATTAAAATTAAAATCCATAGTCTCGTTCCATTGTCAATTGATGTTAGGAATAAACTTTCAAAGAAATTTACATATATATTTTTTATAAAAAAGGGCTCAATATAAAGTAGACCAATATATTATTATTATATTTTCATTATAAGAGATTATAATTCAATTTTTTTATTATAATATCTTAAATTAATATATATATATATATGTGTGTGTGTGTGTGTGTGTACATGCGCAAATAATAAACAGGTATATTAATACCAAATAGCATAAAAAACGAGTCGTACGTATGGGCACAGGCATACATCATAGACAGACATACATATGTATGACAAAGTAGAAAAAGCTTTCGTTTGATTTGTTTAGTCAGTTCAAACTTCATCGGCCGAAGTTTGTTTATGCGACGATAAATGCGCTGCGAATTTTAAATTTAATATTTTTTTAATTGTATTTTTTAATTGTATTTTTTTTAATTGTTTTTTTTAATAGTTTTTTTAATTGTTTTTTTTTTAATTGTTTTCTTTTTTGTGCTTTAATTCTAAGTTCATGTGAAGTAAATTTGTGTCCATGTTCTTAAAACATTTCACCATTCTTAGCATTCTTGGGACAAACACTTTCCAAAAATGCCGTATCGTGGGATCGCCACCCGAGACCATTAACATCAAGAATATCACCTTACCGACAAATCAACCCTGGTCAGATTTGAACCTGGATCACATGTTCGGAAAATGAACATTCTAACCTTCTCTCTGTGCGTGTGTGCGACACCACGTTGAACTATATACACATATATATATATATAGGAAAAAGCTATTGAAAATGCCAAGTGGAGCCTTTAAGAATATGTTTATTATCAAAATTGAAGTAAAAATATTTAAAACTTATGGCTTTAAACTTCTATTAAAATAATAATTATGGATTTATTCTAATATTGAGAACTTTATTAGAAAAATTCTGTTAAATTTGATATACTTTAAATTACACAATTTTACGTAAATTATTTACTAATGCAGCTAACACACGCGCGCACACACACACACATATATATATATATATTATATATATGTACCTCCAAACAGTCGCTAAAAAATGCGCCTAAATGATAAAAAAAATGGCCCAAACTTAAAAACAAAGTGTTATCATCAAAATCCTTCTTATTATTAAGAGGAAAGACGAAATGATTTTTTGATTATTAAATCGTATTTTTCTTATTGGTTTTAGAATCTTCAAAATCTACGTTAAATGTTTTTTCTTGCATCAGTTGGGGACCATAAATTATCATAGGATTTTTACTGTTGTTTCTGGGGAACACGTTGATTTTGAAGTTCTTGTAAAAAGCAAGGAATTGTCCGATTTTAATGTATCTTTCCGCACTTATTCGCAAATGATCGAAATTGTTTGAGAAATGATTCTTTAAAAAAAAAAAAAATCCTGGTGAAAATATTCTTTGACATGTGCTACCCATCGCTTATTTAATTTCATAAAATTTCGAGAAATTCATTTTTGTAAAGCTTAATGTTGATATTATTCATAAGCTTCTGCATTGGAGAATTTAAATCACAAATTATTTTTGTGAAACCTCCCCACCCCCACGCCAATTACCGAAAATCTGCTCCCAATTGTAAAATAAAAATGCAGTTGTCATTATTTAATTAGAAAAGCTTTTAATTGCTTTTATGAACAATATATATTATGGACACTATTTCTTCGATGAATAATAAATTTTTACCATAATTTTTCATTGTCTTTAAATTTTAATTAGAATAATTTATGGAAATTTATTTTGATTTTTAAAATTTTGTATCGTTTAGGTGATATTGATATTAAGTAAAAACTACTAATCATTAACAAAAAAACCTAATACGATTCAATGACCCCCATTATTTTAAAAAGAATTTAAAATTGTGTGTGTGTCTGCATGTGTATAAATGTGCTGGTTTTTATAAACACGGACCTCATTACATGACATATTCATAAAATAAGTGCTGTAACTATAATAAATTTAAAGTCAAATTATTAGGTTGGTGCAAAAATAATGACGTAATAATGTCGTTTTTTGACGTATTTTTTAACGTCAAAAACGACATTATTACGTCATTATTTTTGCACCAACCTAATACCTAAAATTCCATAAAACATTATATTACTTAAAATATTTTCCGGAATTTTTAAGATTACTGGGTAGTTGAAAAATGATAAAGCGCTCACGTTATATTCGACAAATTTTTTTTTCAGATATTAGTTAAATTTCCCAAGCATCAGGCTGTCAATAGAGCTGTCAACTCCTAAAAAAAACACCCACCTCCGTGTTGGAAAAAGCTTTTCTTCAATATTTTAATCTAAAATAATAATATTTGTTTAAAATCAGATTAATTGAACTTTAAAATCAGCTAAGGTTTCATAAAGTATATTTTATTTTTGAAAGATTTAAAAAAAGAAAAGAATTTCGTTGTGCAGAGAAATTATAAATATAGTTGTAATCAGCCATTTTTTACGATTAAAAAAATCTCATTACAATCAGATAAATTTCTTTCGAAATACAGAAAATATTATAAATTATTAGAAGTATTAAATTTAATTAAAGTATTAAAGATATTGAGTTGAAAAAATTAGCTTGGAATTCAAACTAAAATAAAAGCTTCGAGAATGATGTTTCATTTAAAGAAATCATTTTAAACCTTAGGTATCACTTTCCTTTAGAGGTACCTATCTGTATCTGTCTATATTTCTGAGATGAGGTATTATGCACAATATTTTCATTATTCGGACTATTGTCTCATCTTTGTCGCCATATTTATTACAACTTTCAGGCCGTTGTACTCTCCGCCCTTCTTCAGGTGGTTGGAATGTCGAACTGAACCCTTTATTTCGCTCGCTGGGATAGACTGTTCTAGTTCCACGTACCATGTCTAATGGATGTCAGTTATCAATTATCTCCTGTTAATTCTCCTCTCCAAGTCACGAAGTATATTTATCTTTGAAAGATTTAAAAAAAAAAGAGAATTTCGTTGTGCTGAGAAATTGTAAATATGGTTGTAATCAGCCATTTTTAGCGATTCAAAAAACATCTCATTACAATCAGTTAAAATTTGTTTCGAAATACAGAAAAGTATTATAAATTATTAGAAATATTAAGTTTAATTAAAGTATTGGAGATATTAAATTTAATCAAATTAGCTTGGAATTAAAACTAAAATAAAAGCTTCGAGAATGATTTTTCATTTAAAAAAAATTCATTTTAAACCTTAGGCATCACTTTTCTTTAGAGGTACCTATCTGTATCTGTCTATATTTCTGAGATGAGATATTATGTACATATTTATTACAACGTTTCGGTCATTGTACGCTCCGGCCTTCTTCAGGTGGTTGGAATGTCGAACTGAACCCTTTATTTCGCTCACTGGGGTAGACTGTTCTAGTTCCACGTGCCATGTCAGTTATCTCCTGTTAATTTCCCTCTGAAAGTTCTCCTTGCCTTAGCAGGGTATTGTACTCACACTCTTTGCGTCCTGTTACTGGATCTAACTAATGCCTGTATCCACTGTGCCATGTGTCCTTGAGGACATCTGTGTATGAATTTCTGGGTATTATAAACCTAATTTCTTTACCAAGTGTTTTTTTTTATTAGTGCTCATATTACAATTTTTATTGTTATCATTCCATTATTTTACCAGAGCTCATATTGCAACTTTTGTTGTTATCATTGCTTTTCTCTAGCACTCCTTATTACTGGTTCCCATATTGTGATTATTTCTATGCTTGGTCGGTTCAGAAGATTTTTATGGCCTAGCATATGTGCTGATTCCTTAAGTATACGAATTTTCCAATGGTGTTCCTTGTCTATGATCTCAACCTGATCCTACAGATGGCGGTTATCTCCCCTTTTCTCTCCATATGTGGTCAGCCACGCCTGATTTTTCCACTTCTCCTCGTGTTACAGCTTTCCGGTGTTCTTGAAGCCTGAATGGTGTTCTTGAATAATAAAAATAGGTATCTATCTATCTATCTATCTATCTATCTATCTATCTATCTATCTATCTGTAGGTTACGGTAGATATTTGAAAATATACAATTTGCAGGCCATAAATGAAAGATGACCTAAACTCAAGATGTGTCAAATTTTAACGTTCCTCTTTCAGACATATTGAAAATGATAACATTGCACCTGGCCGAAGAAATGAAAATGTGCGCTGTATCCGTGGCACGAGCCGCCAACAGCAGCGACTCAGAAATAGTCCAGCCTTTTGAAAGTGGCCATACCTTCCACGTTCAAGGTTAGGAATTCGCTGGTGACCTCAATCGGGGATTCGCCTTCTGGAACCAAGAGGAATCTACTAAGCAAATGATGATACGCCCAGGGGGAGTCATCAAGCTCGAATCCAGCTGTCGATGAGGACTATCACCGAACAGCTCAAATAGAGCCCACTATGAGAAGTGTAGAGCACGAGGAGGACAGGTACAAGTGACGAAAACAGGGTAACCCTTTTGCCCGCAGACGCGACGTTGCAAGCCTGTCACTACTCTATTGCTACTTCCAAGTGTTCAGGCGGGCTCCATTCCTTAGTGACACCAACTCGGACCTTTGCAACAAAAAAATCCACCTTTCTATGTTCACGGGATCGAATTGCTCTCATTGCCTACGTATTCCATTTGTAAGAATGAAGTTCCACCCAGAAGGTTTCTTTCTAAGAATCGCAACTTTGTGAAACAGACTGCCTTATTTTCGTAATCTTCGTTTCCCGCTTCCTCCTTTTACGTTCATATCACAGACCTCATTCAGTAATCCTCTACCTTGAGTGGCTCTAGGGCTTTATAGTGGGTGAAAATTAGTAAAAAAAAAAAAAATCAAAATAGAAAATGTTTATGTTCGGTCACCCCTACAACTTTCTCACTGACGAAACGCTTCTAGCTTCTGGCTAAACTATTGATGTTTTCATGACAGATATTCGGGCCAGATATATTCCTTGATTCTACCAGTCCAGAGTCACGCATTTAGAGCCCACCGTGTCACATACACTGAATCGATTAATCCTTATACCTTTCATATTCCATTTGTGAGGAGGAAAATCAACTCAGACAGAATCAGTCTATATTCCTGAGTTGAGGTATTGTAATTATTTACATTGTTCGGACCGCCATCTTTATTGTCATATTCACGACGTTTCAGCCTCAAGGAAACATGGCTCAGTAGATAAAAGCGTTGGTTGGATCCAGTGACTTGACCCAAAGAGTTGTGAGTTTAATACCTGGCTACGGCAGTGGTGATCAAAAACTTGAAAAATTGAGTTAAGGGAGATAATACGGGAAACAAGAGCAATCTACCCCGGTATTTCAATCACCTGAAGAAGGCCGGAGCGTACAACAGTCGAAACGTGGTGAACATGACAATAAAGAAGAGGGCAACAATCTGAACAATGTAAATAATGTAAATTATTCCTCAGGACTGTTGAGGAACAAACGCCAGCGAGAATGATTTCCATATCGCTCCAAACATGGCTTCTTCAAGTGGAAGGTCAACTGTTATCTGTCCTACATATCTTCATAACATGCACCCGTAGCTTCCTCCTTGTACCCCCTTACAACATTCTCGTTTTATGAAACTCTAACTTGAGTGTCTCTTGGGCTTTGTAGTGGATGACCAACAGTTTAAAAAAAGGTCAGAGCTACTCGTGTGATCCGATCGCAGTCCGCTTAAAAAAAATTCGTCCGGAATTACAACGTAGAGGTCGCTCCGACCCAACGGAGCGATGCACCTAAAATTCATGTCCTCTGCAGTTAGTAAACGACGAGGGGTCATATTATGCCGCCTCACGTCTTCCTGCAGTGCTTCAATGTCAACGCCTACATCGAAGTTATGAACACTCTGGTCAAGCTGTCGTAAGAGTTGTTGTAGTACGTGTTTCGGCAAGACTCTGCACCCTTTCACATCGTCCAACTGATCCTGACAGAAAATATCCATGATAATATCACCCTAACACGAAACATTCTGGCAACATTGCAAACACGTTGTATTTTGGTTGGTGGTTATGTGACATTTTGTTGACATTACTATAACTTTGCAATCAACTGACTAATCTTCAACTCTCTCAAAACATTATAGTAACGTTGCGAAGAGCTTTTAGTTAAAAAAAATTCTTCACTGGTCAAATAGGATAAGAACAGAGTTTTTCACTTAATATGTATGGAAGCTATAAAATTGCTTTTCATATTTTTTAATTAAGAATCACTGATTAAGATGAATGAACGTTCTAATTTATTTCTGGAAGTTATTACAGGTTGAGAATCCTTTATCCAAAATTCTTGGGATCGGAAGTGCCTCAGTTTTCAGATTTTTTCGGATTTTGGAATACAGATTATTTAAATTGTACATAGCATCTATAAAATGAGCCAACTTGGGAATGGGATCCGAGCATAAACACAATATCCCTTTACATTTTATAACAGCTTATACATAAATCCTGAAGATTTTATATAAATAACATATACCCTGAAAGATTTTTTTGCTAAAGCATTTCACTCCTAGCGAGGCGGGAGTGCCACTAGCACTCAAGGGATTACAGAGAGTGGGAGCTAGAGTAAAGAGGCGTGATAGAGGAAAGAATAAAGAGACGGATGGAGAATAGATCAAGGCATCTGAAGATGTCGATTGACATTGCATTTGAATAGTTAGAGATTATAGCTATCAGGGAAGCAAGTAAGAGGAAGGGAATCCCACAGACGGGAAGTGCGAGACAAGAAGCTATTGGAGTAGAAGAGACGGCTACATTTAACCGTTTCAACAGTGAAAGGGTGGGACTGAAATGCCAACCTAGTAGCACATTTAAATTCATGCAATTTGGAAACCAGCAAATGTAGCTTGTCGGAGCAGTTACCGTGAAAGTATTTGTAGAAAAGACAGGCAGAAATGACGGCACGTCTGTGAGAGAACGAATGTAAACGAGATGCCAGATCAGGGCCAATCGCATTGCATATCAGTCTCTGGAAAGTAGTTTTATGAAAAATTTATTAAATTATGTGTACATACAGATACAGGTAATGATGTTAGTCATGGAATGCTCACACACGTGATGAAATTAAGATTTCACATAAAAATAATGTTTTGTACTTTCTGTATGTGTACCAAAAAACATGATCACGACTGACAAAACATATAGAAAAGAAAGACATTTTGAATAATATCTTTACTGAGCACAAAATACCTGGTAAGTAATCCATGAATGAAAGTGTTGCTGTGACGATTGCTAACAAAAAAACTTGTGCAAATGTAGGCGATGTATCTGAGCTGGGGAACCTCCACTTAGAACAGACTAGGACACTTATAAGCTTTCCCATTTTATAGATGTTATATGCAAATTAGATGGCTTGTATTCCAAAAGAAAACAAATCTGAAAACCGAAGATGAATTCAGGGTAGGTGCCATCCTTGCTTTCATTCCAATTCCACATTAAAGTTTTTTTGGAAAGGTTTGAGTTAAGTCCTGTAGTACTTGGTAAAGAATGTTAATATTTTGTTCAAGATCACTCTTATTCTAACAATGAATGCCCATGTTAGGGGTCGGAAGCCCCCAACCCCTGGGCCGCATCAGTCCCGCGTAGGATATTTGTCCGCCTCGCCAACATTGACACCTGGACACAAATTATTTAATTAATTTGTGGAGCAAGTGGCAGAAATATATCAGTTGAAGTTAATCAACTTACATTGAGACGAATTTTTAAAATCAAAATGTAATTGCGAATCCACTGCTGACTTCTACAAGAAATATGTTTTGCCAATCGGAAAATATAGAAACCTATTGAATGGTATCATTATTTGGAAGTACATATGCTTTTCCGAAAATGAAATATAAAAAAATCATTTTTTGAACAAGGTTGGGTGATGACCACCTGGATGATGTGTTGCTCCTGTTGTCGACAAATATTTCACCTGATGTGGAGAAGTTATCGAACTATAAGCAGGAACAAGTGTCTCATTAAATAATTTGCCATTTTTAACTGTATTTCGTTTGTAGAAAGGAATTTGCATTTTTGTTGATTGTGTTGTGATCCTGTTATTCCTGCAATAAAATAAGGAAACTTATTTAAATAATACGACATTAACTTTGTTGTTTTTTCTTTAAGCCTCAAGACCAAGGTAGTCTTCTGGATCGAGACAATTTATTATAGTAAATTTGATATCATGGCCCTCCTCCAAAACAATGCATAGCATTCTGGACCTTTCATTCCAAAAGACTGCCGACCCCTGGCCTATATCATCACCCTCCTATATCGATACACTGGCCTTTAACGGAAAAACAAGAACACTGATTTCTATTAGACTAACTAATCGAAAAAAATAAAAAAATAATTTTTTTTACAATAATGTTCACTCTGTACAAGGCCTGAGGGTCACTCGAGTTAGAGAGTTAAAGAGTAAGAGTTTTGGCTTATGCGGATATGTGGAGAAGATAATGGTTAATCCGGTATTCAAACCTGGTTAAGATTGTAGTGGCCGGGAAGAATCTGCTTGGGATTTATTTTCGCGAGAAGAAATTGCTTGAGGGAATTTACATTTCACCATTGGGATACAAAGGGAATGAGAGTGGTTCGCTACAGTGGGTGTGGCAGAGTGGGTCTGAGTCTTGGCGGTAAGATCTGGGGGAACTAAGGGATGTAGTACGTCTGAACACTCACCATGGAAATAGCGATAAAGCAGTGAGAGGTTTGCGACGTCTCGTCTGTGAGAAAGATGTTGTGGGGTGGAAAATAATTCGTCACACACAGGAATGTGGAGACGTTGTTGGACTCAAGACGAGGACTCCCTCCCATATAGGACAGCGGCATTTCATTTCCGGCCTGATCTGGTTCTTGTAAAGGTAGAGGATAGAACTAGGAGTCAGGTGCATACTGGAAACTGCTGAGATGCTTCAGTTATGGATCGTATATACGACTTCCACTGGATTTTTGGTTCATTTTACAAATTGATTTTGCAAAGTCATTTGACATGGTAGAACACCAAGCTGTCTTTAAACTTCTGGGAGAGCCAGGCTATTAATGAAACTTCTATAAAGGTTATTAAGCAATCTACAGGGCGCGATGGATAAATTGTCATCAAAATGACGCAAAATGAAAATAACACTGACATCATTTTAACAGATACATTTACCAAAATTGCACAAAAATATCTTGAAATACTAAAGAGTAAATTTATTCAATAAAATCGCCATTAGCTTCACGGCCTCTAGACGACTTCGAAGTCTCCTGCAACTCTACTCGGCGGTCTCTTTGTTTAAGTTGATGAATGCTGCAATAATCCTTGCCTTCAGTTCATCATCGGGGTTACAAGGAGTTTTCTTGGTCTCTCGCTCAACTGCGCCTTGCATATAATAATCAAGGGGTTTGCAGTCTGCGGAGTTAGGTAGGCAGATGTAATTAGTGATGTGGTAACAGAAATTGTCTGACTGCTATGATTGGGTTCTCTTCCATGTGTGGGATGGTGCAGAGTCCTGTTGCCAGATATAGGATCTTCAGAAGCCACCTTATTGACCCAGGGCAGCACTACCTCCTCAAGACACTTGATGTTAGTCTTAGGCACTTACCGACAAATTCGGGAGTTCTTTTCTTATCAGAACGATCAAAGTGAGTTTTTCGAGCTGCCGTACCTTCATAATCACCAGTAGACTCATCCAACTCTTTCGGAATCCTCTGCACTCTCCTCAGATTGACACCCAAACACTCTGAAATGTTCTTATTGGAGCAGTGCCGCATGTCGTTTTCAAATTTATGGTGGAATGAATTGCGTCATGGTGATCTTTTTTCTCACAGACGATGTCCAACTGACGTTGCTATACTGTGTTATCGACAAAATCGAAATCAAACAACGCGCATGCGCGAAATTAAAAATATAAAATGGCAGCAGTTTACCTATCGCTACTACAGAAAAAAAAACGACTAGACAAATCAGTAGGTTTGGTTTGGTTAACGGCATATCAACCTCAATGGGTTATTTAATGCCGACAAGATTTTTACGATAGATCCGTATGAATAGAATGTTTTCTTTGTAAGAAATCAGTTTGTAGATCAGGTTTTATTGACGTATTTTTCTAAAGTGGGTTTTTGTCGAGAGTCAAATGTATTGCTGGTAATATATATATATATATATATATATATATATATATATATATATATGTGAAAATATTGTAGAAAATAGGAAAGAAACTGGTTTGGTAAATAATCCAAAGTTCCTTAGTATTTTTGTTATTATTTTTAAAAAATAGTGCTCGATACGAAAGTAGAGCATAAATATAATTATTTATTTAAAAATATGATTCCAACTCGCTACATAAGAGGTCTCATGTTTCAAAACAAGAGCCGAAAACTTCAAAATAATATTTGAATTAACTTGAGTTAAAGTAGGCTCTGTTCCATCATCAAGCGAAATTTTTTTGGGAATGACTTATTTCAGAAATCTACGAGTTTTAATAGTATGGTCAGGATTGAAATCAAAAATTTCCATGGTAACATCAAGGGCAGATTGTTTAGAATTGGCAAGGGAGGGATGTTAATAATTTGTATCAGTATAGAGTTATTTTCATAGATGCTGGGTCAGGGTAAGGTGGGGGTGGCTAAATTTACGACGGAGGAAGTTTTCGCGTAGTATGGCTTGAGCGTCTATGGAGATTTATTTATTTATTTTTATTTTATTCTTTTATTATATCTCTTTATGAAAGGGATTTGTGTATATAAAAAAAGCCGTAACGTTTGTTATTTGACGACTTCATAAAGGGTTATCAGTTTTTGTAGGGTATTAAAACTATGTATATGGGCTATGAATTTTAAAATTTATTTATTTTATTGTATGCGTGTTTTTAGCTAGTTATTCAGAGCGTAAGTTCGGTTGTGTCGGCAGAAAACCGTTAATTCTTGCCTGTTGTTTAATAGGTTTTTATTGTTTAGAAGCTTAATAATGTGTAGTTTCTCATGGAGGCACAAAGGGCATGGGTCATCCCAAGTTTTGCAAGTTCTAGTCCTGTTAATGATTTTATATTTTTACATATATATATATATATATATATATATATATATATTGCCAAATAACGTATTGCTGGTATTTTTACTGATTTTTTTCATAGAGTTTTGACCCGAGTTTGGAAATTCGCTATTTGCCGATAGCTGGGACCCTAACAGTTACTACCACCCCGGTCAGGGTAGATTAGGAATTAAGAGGTGGTTCCACGCTCCTTGAAACCTCTCGATGTAAGGCCTTCCTGCCTGATGTAGTTTATCGTCATACCCAGGACACAAAAGAAGTAGATAAAATAATTAAAACACTGTGAGAGAAAGGGATAATTTTTTTTTTTTTGTAACAGGCCTCGAATGTATCTTTCGGGAAATTAATCTTAAATGTTGGGGGAGCAAATTAAATGGAGAACCCATGTACAGAGTGCAGTAGAAATACCCCCATAATGGTAGCTTTCTAAGCATAGCTTAGATGTGGTACAAGGCCAAAAGAATGGGACACCCAGTGAGGATCGAATTCACTACACAGTCGTAATTTATCTAGCGAATAATGTTGCTAGCCATTGCACGTCGAAGTACTTCAAATGATTTTTTAAGGGTAGCTTAGATGTGGCGCAAAGCTGAAAGTATGGGGCACCCAGTGAGGATCGAACTCCCTACACAGTCGTAATTTATGTAGCTTGACAACTTTGCTAATCATTACACCATTTTGAAGTACACAAATGATTTTCTAAACGTAGCATAGATGTGGCACAAGGCCAAAAGTGTGGAGCACTCAGTAAGTATTGAACTCACTGTTCAGTCGCACCTATTACATAACGGTAAGATAGTACAAATTATTTGTGAGAGGTATATGTGGGAGGGATTTCTGCCGCACCCCGTACAATTTGCTGATGACATTATATTATTTTCTGCGTCAACGGATGAATTTCAAGAAGTACTAAATATTCTACATATTTTTTTTAATCAATTCACCCCAAGCAAGGCGATAATGCCACTAAGACCCAAGTGGTTACTGCGAGTGAAAGAGTACGAAAATACTTTAGAAGGAACCGGAAACCCAATCCTAAACAGGAAACAAGGGATAAACTTCTACACCAGTTCAAATGAAGCGGGAGTGTGAACCGGACGATAGATGAACCTATTTACTCCTATTTGGTGGAGGAGAGAGAAAAAATAAAAGGAAACAAATAGTGAATAAAATTTCAGAGATCGAGCGCATGAACAAAATTCGTATATCAAAAATATTAAAAATTCAAAAAAGATTAAGTGTATTAATTATTCTCGAATATATATATATATATATATATATATATATATATATATATATATATATATATATATATATATATACTTTTTTTAGAAACGTTTATTGTATACTCTAATTAATTTTCAAATTATACTTTTGGTAGACTTACAACTACCAATCCCATGTGTTCACTAACACAATTAAAAACCTAAATATTTGATAGATAGATTTTAACCTTAAACTTTGACTTTGAGGGGCACGGTTTTAATGCACTATGAAAGAGAGAAACACATTATTCTGGAAAACATGAGAAAATGAGTGAGAGCAAGCGCGAGAGAAAGAGAGAGAGAGAGAGAGAGAGAGAGAGAGAGAGATAGTTAATTTCTTTTTTAATTGAAAACTGTAAGCAAAAATGCAAATAGGAAGACGTGCTTTAAATTTAACTATTTTTTTAAAGTAACCTTGACTAGAATAAGAACCAGAGTAATATTATCGCTATTATTATTATTACTATTATTATTATTATTATTATTATTATTATTATTCAATGTGCCGCGTCCCTTTAGGACATAGACGATCATCGTTCTCCACAAGTTACTTTCTCGTTCCGACGCTCCGTTCTACCACCCATTCACGCAAGTTCGTCAAGTAGGTGGCGCCTTCCCCTCT